>CM070876.1:51025194-51475008 GCA_036365515.1 Torymus aiolomorphi
TAAAAATTCATTTATTATGATTTCCAAGTACACAAACTCCCCTCTATGTAAACTTCAAGGCAGGATGAGAAAATAGAGAGAGTGTAGTACACTGATCAACGTATTGGTACGGTATTGGCACGATTTACTACTGGAAATTACGGTTAGATCGATCCGCGGTATTAGACTTTTGTATAAGGTACCATATCTTCTTTTAAATGAAGATGTTTTGGAACCTCATTGCTTGATCGATTTCGTTATCGATACATTGATCAGTCTAATCGATGGTTATATCAGCTCGCGGTATTATACTTTTTTACTACCCACTTTACCCTCTAACAGTACCGCATATTTATAACTTTCATTAACCAAATAATTTTGTTATTGATTCGGTATTAGTAAGTTATTGGTACGGATATCTTGGAAAGTTACATTCACATTAATTGGCGGTATTGTACTTTATTGTTAGGTGCAACATTCTCTTTTTATTGGAGGTATTTTGGAACCTCACAGATCGATCGATTTCGTTATCGATATGTCGATTGATCCAATCGCTGATCATTACAACTACTTAAACTCTTTTCGCTGTTTGTTTCTTATGACAAGTACAACGGATGAGACGTTATCACTTGTATGGTTAGTAGTCCGTCATAATAATCAACGGATCAGATAGTATAATACCCTACTTATGACTATTAGATATGTGACACCTTCTTAGCTTATATGTTCCTGATACATGCTACGAAAAACTACAATAAAAATTAATTTATTATTATTATCAAGCACGCAAACAACCCTTTACGTAAACGTCAATACAAGATGAGAAAATAGAGTTTAGTACACTGATCAACATATTGGCTCGATATTGGCATGATTTTTCACTGGAAATTATAGTCAGATTGATTTGCGGCATAAGACTTTTTTGTAAGGTGCTATATCTTCTTTTAAATGAAGATGTTTTGGAACCTCATTGGTTGATCGATTTTGTTATCGATACATTGATCAGTCTAATCGATGGTTATATTAGCTTGCGGTATTACACTTTTTTACTACCCACTTTACCCTCTAACAGTTCCTGATATTTATAACTTTCATTAACCAGTTAATTTTGTTATTAATTCGGTATTAGTAAGGTATTGGTTCGGATATCTTGGAAAGTTACATTCACATTAATTCGCGGTATTGTACTTTATTGTTAGGTGCAACATTCTCCTTTATTGGTGGTATTTTGGAACTTCACAGGCCGATCGATGTATTGATCAACCCAATCAATTTTCATATCAGTTCAGCGTAACATAGTTTTACTACACATTGTATCCATCTATTTACCGTATTTTATAACTTAGTCGTAGAAATTATTTTATGGAATTTTTTATAATTCTGAGTGTTTTAAAAAGATTTTTGGTGATTTTTCATTATAATATATTAAGCTGCGATTATGTTTTTAGACTTTTTAAATTCAAAAGTGCCTATTCCTCAAAATTTCGCTGCGTTGCTCTGCATTCTTTTATTCCGTCCCCGTAGTTTAATCCGTAGTTTCATGCTCTTTGGTGTGTATATAAGCCGTCTTAAACGATATTTACACCACAGTTCAGTTTGTCTGCGCCCCAGAAACCATCAAAGATTAGTTGAACCAGTACGCTGTTACATACTTATAAATTTGGTTTGAGTGATCGTAGAAATACACTTCATCATCCAGACATACTTCTATCGCACATTAAAGTGCGTTCTTCTTAAAGTATTAAATACTACCACTCTCTCTTAAGTTGTTAATATTGTGACAAGGTGAATTTTAAAATGGAAAATAACTTGTTAAATGATACCTGATTTCAACATGGTCTTCGATGAAACTCGTACACATATGGCAATTTTAAATGTCATTGAACGAGTCGGAACTCTCGAAGCATATGACGAAGATCATTGAATGAATGAAAATTCATTATTCAATACTGTTGAATCAATAGAGATTTAAAAATTTTAGATGACTTAGAAAAAAGTAACAAATACATAAAACTTATTCTTGACTGTAATGTGCATCATACAGAAAAATTACTTAGAAAAAAAGATAATCTATGTAAACAATTAAATAAAATTACAAAACATTTATTATTATTAAATCAAAATTTTGAGCGGAAGTTTGAACAGCAACAGAATCAAATTAATGAATTAAAAAGTAAAATTGAAAAATTGAAGCTGAATAAAAACACATGAAAATAAATACCGTATTTTCTTGTAAACCTATGACCTCTTTATCAGTATTTTTAAATATATCTCATTATGATAATAAATACTTTTTAAAATTTTGTAAAGATACTTGTCGTTTCTTATTTTAGGAATGATTTTTATATGGTTCATAATGTAAAAAACCGCTGCCAATTCATTGGCACGTAGCTTCCTCAAACTAATTTTTTGATTCCTTTTATTAAATTCAAATTCGAAAAATAAATTTTTCTGTCCTTCGGCCGGAAAGCGCCAACTTCCCAGCCGCTGCGTGAAACGAAGTTGCCGCTTTCCGGCGCCGTCGAGCAGAAAAATAGTTATACAGACCTTGGCCAGTAAAAAAGAAAGCCTCAAATCACATGTAATTGTTGGCCGAGGCGAAGCCGAGGTTCATTTCTTATTTTTACTGCCTAGGTGTGTAATATACTATTTCACGAAAAAAATTGGAAAAATTTTATGGAAAATATTAACTTGTAATTTTTTCATGGCTATTCATTGAGGTTCCATTTGCAATTTATTTGTTTGTGATTTTAATTCTTATATGAATGGAAAACAATCTTCTTCAAGTTCTATTCTTCATTAAATTTTTCTTCTTCAAGTCCACTGTCAACGGCTTCTCGTCGTACATTGGTTCAAAATAAAAAAAATATTCTAAAGTTGTTCTTTGATTGTGTTTACCTCAAATATTTCTGAAATTTATGAACCAATCATTTTGCCAAAAGAACTCATCCGAGAACTATCAATAATATACCTCTACAATGAATTTTGAAGCGAATAAGACAATTTTACTCTTGTAATAGTTGAACATATAAAACTCATTTTTTTTTCATTTTTCAATTTTTACGTTTTTGTTAATAACAAAAGAACCGTGATAGCTAGAGAATGAATTTTTTTAGAAAATATAGGTAATTTAATTCTCTTTCGAATGCCACCCACCCCTCAAATATCTCCGAAATTTATGGATCAATCCTTTTGCCCAAAGAACTCACTCGTTTGGTATACAAAATCTACCGCTACAAAGAATTTCAAAGTGATTAAGCCAATTTTACTATAGTTATTGAACGACAAAAAAAATCACTTTTTTTTTATAAATTATTTTTTTTCTCAAAAAATAATGAATAAAAAGACCTAAAAATTTAGTAAGTTATAGTACTTAATATCCTTTATAACCAAAAAAATATTCATGTTAATATCTTTTTTTAATTTCGAAATATAACCTATTTACAAAAAATTACGTTTTCATCAATAACATATGACAAAATATAGCTACCAACTTTTTTTTTTTAAATTGTAGCTAATTTTCTCCTACATACAGAGAATTCATGATATATAAACAATATTTGTTCTAAATATTAAAAAAATCGAAAAAAAAATTTTGAAAATTAAAAAATGGCTATAAAAAAAAAATTAAATTTTACAAAACTAGAATATTGACCCCAATTGTGGAAGCAAAATCTAAAAAAATGATCACTCTCCCGTTAAAATCGGTCGAGTAGATCATGAGATATCAGCGTATACGGACATACATACACACACACAGACACACACACACACACACAAACACACATCCATACGGACATTTTCTAAAAATAGTGTATTTCTATTCCAAATTTGCTAAATAACATTTCTAACACATTATCTCATAAACTTTTTTTTACTATCACAAAGCTTCCTCTAGGAGGAAGCAAAAATACTTAAACTTTATAAATTATTATACCTATAATTAATTTAATGGTTTATTAACACTCATAACACCATACCCTCACACTCACACACACACACACACACACACACTCACACGCACACACACACGCACGCACGCACGCGCACACACACACACACACTCAATCTAGAAATGATTACATTCTCAAAGATTAGGACGGATTGTTAGAGTGTGAGTGTTTATGGATACTTTATATATAAAGGGGTTCTTTAATTATCTGTCATTTTAATCTTGGATCCTACTAAAGCATGATAATACTGAAAAATGTTTGCTCAGAATAGTAATCAAAACTCTAAGTTCCAGTGTCGCCAAATACTATCCATACTGTATGGATTAAATAAATCGTACTGTAAGAAACTTACAGTTGGTCTAGAAAGCCATGTTATTGGCTGTGGTGATTTCAAACTTGTTGTACGTCTAAGTGGTCAAAATATTGCGGGTATACCACTTACACATACCGAGTGGATCTGCTTTGAAGAAAGTTTTCCCAGGATTGACGAATTCTTTGAATCTGAAGGAAACGAAATGGTTGATCAAAAAATATCTTGTGGTACCAGCTTTAGCATAACGTTCATGATAAGTTTTTCTGATAAAGCTTTTGAGCTGATAGACGAAACACAAGAGAAAAATGATAGCGGTGATCCACCAACAAAGATATGCTTTCAATCAAGATTGATGTATAATAAAACAATCTATGATCAGCTCAAACACATCTCTAGAAACGTAGACAATAGGATTAAATATCTGTTAAATGCGTGCAAAGATATAAAATATGTATTTAATGAAATTTGTGGCTATACGAAAGAGAAATTACAAGAAAAAAATCAATTATCACAATATACACAGTTTACATTTTATGATATACATTCTATAACAAGCACATTTTATACCCATAATGTTAATAAGTTACATAAAATCTTGAAAAGAAGTAATTTAAGTATGTTAATAGATGATGCCTATATTTTGATGTATGAACTTGCATCATTACAGTTGAAGGATATTGATCATGTTATGAACAAAAATATTAATCAATAAATGTATTAAAATATCAATCTTGTTTTTCCTTACCTTTGACACGTTAGGTATATGACCGTAATAAATTAATTATATTTCAATTAAAAATCTGTTTGTTTCTTAATTATCTCTATTTTAAAGTAATAAAGTTAGCATAAATAAATCTGTCGAAAGTGGTAGCGGCAGTGGCGAAAGGCTCAAGAGGTACATTAAATAGTTTGATATAACACATAAAGCTTTTCGATTCACATTAGGCTTATTGATTCACATTAAGCTTTTTGATGCTCGTTGAGTACATTTATTACAAGTTTTGTAGCTACGAACTAGCTTGTTACTTCAATTACCTTATGACTTCAAATTAGCTTACCACTTCAAATTAGTTTGTCACTTCAAATTAGCTTGTCACTTCAAATTAGCTTGTCACTTCAAATTAGCTTGTCGGTTCATCAGCAATCTGATTTCTCAAAAAGCTTGTGACACGCGCGCGCCGCCGCCGCTGCCGCACAAACCTTGAGACTTATAAAAAATATTATCTCCTTTAACGAAACAGTTTTTGTCATGGATCCACGGTGGAAACATCCTTGGACATCTATGGTTTGTGGTCCCACATCATGTGGAAAAACCGTGTTTGTTAAAAACTTTTTAAAACATATAGATAGTATGAGTAACGTACACTTTGACCGAATAATAGTTTACTATTCCGAATGGCAATCAACGTATAAAGAACTGAGTGATGATGTCGAATTTCACGAGGGTTTACCAAAAAATTCAGACTTTGTCGACGATGCTAGACCAAAATTGATAATTATAGACGACTTGATGAGGGAGTCTTCGGGTGGTGGTGGTGGCGTTATTACCAATCTTTTTACCAAGGGTAGTCATCATAATAATTTAAGCGTAATATTCATCACACAAAACCTTTTCCATAAGGGCCAGCGTGAAATCTCGTTAAATTCTAATTATATAGTTATTTTCAAAAACCCTAGAGATACATCTCAGATACAGTATCTAGCTCGCTAAGTGTGTCCTGAAAATCCACAATTTCTACAAGAGACTTATCTTGATGCAACTAAACAAGCACACTCCTATTTATTACTTGACTTACGCCAAGATACACCTGATAATTGTCGTTTTCGTAGTAATATATTTCCGTTTGATAAATATCACTATGTTTATGTTCCCAAGAAATCTATAAAAGGTAGCGAACTTGGGAATAATATACCAGTCATACGATTGTAATGGGTTCGAGTAGACGCAAGCGTCTTGGACAAAAAAATTTAAATACTTTAAAATCTCTGCTTCATTTCGATAAAAGTCAACGACGTGTTTTATTACGCGAAGCAGATAAAAAACTTGTTATTCTCATTTGCGAATGTGGCTTAAATATTTTACGTGGTAACGTGCCTTTGAATAAAAACTATAAAAATTAATTGAAAAAGTACGTTTTATTCTTAAGAAAATTAACTGATTCTTCCCAAAGTTTGAAAAATAAAAAAAAGTTAATTATCAAATACCAGACTTGTTTGCCACTCATCTTGGTACCTGTGATAAAACTATGGAGCATGCAAGAAAAATGATTTTGATCCCTGAAGAAAGTATAAACAATTTACACCATCGTTTATCAGGTGAAAAATTGGTTACTATGCAAACACCGGGTACACCTTCGTCGCGACTAGACAAAGAAATGAGCGAAATTATAAATTCGACATCAATTCAAGATGATCGTGAAAAATATGCGATGTACCAACAAGCATTAGACCGTTTTATGTATTATAAATCAAATGATGGTGCAAAAAAGTTTCACGTGAGCGACGTAACCACCCCTGGAGATACCGATAAAGTAAGCAGAGTAAATAATAACGAAGATACCAATGAAGATAGCAGAAAAGTAGATGATAACATAATAAACTGTGTACCATCAACGCTTCGATTTAAAGCAAAACAGTTATTACTGCGATTGTCTGCTTCTGGTGATGTCACATGGGATGATCTTGGTAAGATTACCATAGATGGCAGTGTCGTCAAAGGTGGAAATATAGTAGATTTGATTAACGATGCTCTGAGCAATAGAAAACAGCCGTTGTCAAGTGGTTATAGGCAGTTTACCGAAGCACTTCGCAGAGCAAATGTACCACGAGAATTTATTGGTAACAATAAAATTTTGGAACTTGTTTCTTCACCACAACCTGATAGTGACGACGGCGACGAAGAAACTCAACAATTTAATAGTGAAGAAACAAATGAAAAACCAGCCAATAGAGCAACACCAAGAAAGTTGAAAAAAAGATTACACCCCCAAGAAACACCTAGACACGTTACAAAAGTTCGTATTCTTCCATGGGATCGCCTAGAGTAAACATTGAAGAAGATTTGATCACACACTAAGAATCAAGTCTTGTAGATAATTTAATCAATTCTTTACCTTTTGAAATACATGCTCCAGGAAACCATTTTTGTGGACCTGCTACATGTCTAAACGAGAGGTTAGAGAAAGGTGAGAAAGGTATCAACCCACGTGACGATTATTGTCGTGAACATGATATAGCATATGCAAACAGTAGTGATCGTAGCAAAGCTGATTGTTTGCTGCCTAAACGTGCCTTTGCACGTTTATTGTCTGAAACAGCTACAACTAACGAGAGAGGTGTGGCTTTAGTCACAACTTGTTGTATGATAAGTAAAATAACTTTTGACAAGTTTTCTTTGTAGATTAAAAAAATAATTAAAAGAAACGTAAAGAAGAAACTAAAAAAGTTTAAGAATAAGATAAATGGAAAAACGTTAAATAATTTTTTCTATCGACCACCGAAATCACCAGCCTATGCTGGTGCGTACAACCTTTTAAAAACAATTGGTAAAAAACACGATCTGTATTCGATACCCTAAATATAAGGTGGGTGACTTAGTACGTGTCAGTCGCGCCAAACTAGTGTTCAAGAAAGCATATGAAAGCGGATGGGCTTTGGAATTATTCCGAATTATACGTATATCTACTAAACGCCAACCGCCTGTTTATACTTTGGAAGATCTTGACGGTGAACCAATCGAAGGTTTCTTTTACGAAGAAGAACTTTCTAGAATACAAAAAGATTTGAATACAGAATCATTTCAAATAGATAAGATTCTTAAAACTAAAGGTAAAGGGAAACCAAAAAATATTTTGTATCTTGGAAAGGTTATCCCGATAAATTTAATTCCTGGGTTTCAACAAACAATTTAAAAAAGATACAATGAGAGAACAATTTTACATAGTATTATCTAGTAACAACAGCATGTATGTGTTTCCTGAAAATAAAACAACACATTTTACCACACAGCTACCTCAAAATATTTATTTACACGGTGAGTGGTCTGTAGCTCTATGTGAGATTCAGATACCCCAAACATTTCAACATATTTCGCTCGATAACTATGAGGGTATGGTCTATGTAAAAATAACTGAGACGTTTTCACCAAATGATTTGAGACACGAATCAATAGAAAATGATGTTATTGCACACTTATCTCCAGGAATTTACACAGATATGGAAAATCTTTTACAAGAAATAAATAATTTACCTAACTTAAAAAATCACTTACAATTCAAAGCACAACGTGGAGGGTTTATAGAAATTGAACGTACTTGCCAGGATATTTGTGACACGAGTTTTCATAGTTTAATTTTGTCTGAAAAGCTCTTGAGAATTATTGGCTTTGAAAATCATAATCTTGAAAAAATTAGAGATACAGTTACCGGTCAAAGACCTGCCGATCTTATTAGTGGTTTACCATCAATAATAAGAGTGTATAGTGATATTTGTGAACTTTACATTACAGGTGATGTACACACACCTCTTTTACGCATAGTTCCTCTTAATATGAACGAGTATAAATATGGTAGCATTCAGATTAAAAACTTTATCACGCCAATATATATTCCATTGTTATCTACGTCATTTCAATCGACCACAATAGATATAAAGGATCAAGATGGAAACCCTATAGCATTCGATTACGGTACGTTGACAGTAACACTTCATTTTAAGAGAACAGCAAAAGATGGGTTATTTTGAAACAATTTATGATAACCAAAGTGCCCACGATCCATTCAATAATTATATTACAATACATACATCTATGCAAAAAGGAAAAGGTGTTGGAAGCTTTTTAAAAGGTGTCTATCGTAGTGTTTTACCGTTTGTAAAAAAAGGTGGTAAGGCTCTAGGGAAAGCTGTTGGTAAAGAGGCTTTACGAGCAGGTATAAATATTTTAGATGACATTACACATGAAAAACCTTTTAAAGAATCTTTTCGTAATAATATTCGAGAATCAGAAAAGAATCTCAAAAGAAAAGCCGAAGAAAAATTGGATAATCTGATAAGTGGCTCAGGATATAAAACTAAGCGTCGGGCCCAGAAACAACAGTTGACTAAGAACTCTGATGCCGTTAACACCAAAAGTAGAAAACGTTCCCAAGTTAAACAAAATAAAAAATTTGGTATTAAAAAAAACACTGTAAAAATAAAAGGAAAACTTTGAAAGAAAAACGTACAGCACGAGATATTTTTGAAGAATAATGGCTTTTCTGCATTGTGGTTCGTGTGCATGTCTTAAATCTGAAGTGAATTTATTTAGTGTACCCCCTACTCAAACAACGATTGAAAATTCAAATTATGTTCAATATAAACCAATATCTTCGCTAACTGAAGGGTCGCCAATAGAGTTTTCTATACTGGGAACTAGTGAATATATCGACCTTGCACATACTCTTCTTAGTGTTCGTGTAACTATCGCACAAACAGTAACACCTCCTGAAACCATAGATAAAAATACCTTGAAAAATGTTGGTCCTGTAAATAATTTTATGCACTCGATATTTAATCAAGTTGATGTGTTTTTTTAATCAAAAACCTGTTTCCCCGCCCAATAATGCCTACGCTTATCGATCATACATTGAAACTTTATTAAACTATGGGTCTGCAGCTAAAAAATCGCATCTCACCAGTGCACTATGGTACACCTACACTCCTGGAAAAATGGATGCTACAGATGACGAAAACCAGGGTCTTACAAACCGCCGAATTCTTATGGGCGATGAGAAAAACATAGATATGATTGGGTATTTACATTGTGATGTTTGCAATCAAGACAAATTATTAAGTAATGGTGTCGACGTACGTGTGCGGCTCGTACGATCACGAGATAGTTTTTGTATTATGGACCCGACAGGACTCTACACCGCTCGAATCACCGAAGCTGCTCCCTTTGTACGTCGTGTCAGACTTAGTCCAAGTATTATATTGGCTCACGAAAAAGCACTTTCGGAAACAACAGCTAAATATCCCCTCACACGTGTAGAAGTAAAAGCTATTACAATGCATAGTGGTATTCATGGAGAAACATTGGATAATGTCATTTTAGGTCAATTACCAAAAAGAATTATTGTTGGCTTTGTAGAAAATAAAGCTTTTAACGGTGATAAGGGTCTCAATCCATTTAATTTTAAAAATTTCAATATAAATTATTTGTGTCTCTACATTGATGGTGTACAAGTACCGTCTAAACCATTACAACCTGATTTTAAAATGAATAATATGTATGTTGATGCATATCATACTTTATTTTATGGTACAGGTATACATTATTTAAATGAGGGTAATTCCATTTCACGCGAAGCTTATGCCAATGGATATTGCCCTTTCGCTTTCGATTTAACACCTGATTTATCAGCAAATCAAGACACACATTGGAATCTAGTAAAACATGGTAGTGTGAGAATTGATGTTCGTTTTGATGATCCGTTAAGCAGTACAGTAGATTGTAGAATTTATGCTGAATATGAAAATATACTTGAAATTGATTTGTCACGTCAAGTTCTCGTGGACTATAGTGGGTGAGATGGTGGGGGAAAGTAGTAGTTGTGGGGGGGTAAAGGTTAATGGTTTGGAAATGTTTCTGTTACGTCAGTCGTTGATTGGACGTTGATTTGTTCAAAACTATGAAGATGGATATCGTCGTAGATATACAGTGTGTCAAAGATTATAAAAACCGTCCGGTACCAAAAGAAGTGGCAGTTCTTTCATTAAATCAAAATTTCACAGGACATTGGCTTGTTTCTCCGAATAGACAAATAACTGCACTATGTCAAGAGGCTAGAAAAGAAAACGATTGGTTATCACGAAACCATCACGGCTTGGACTGGCTTGATCAAGGTGTTACCGAAAAAGTCTTGTTCAAAAACCTAGAAGAAATTTGCAAGAGAGCAAACAATATTTATGTTCGTGGTGGCATGAAAGTGGCGATTTTACGAAAAATCACTACACGACACATTATAAATTTAGAGTTTGACGAAGATTGTCCACCATTTCACAAACTTACAGCATCTGGTAATTACTGCATGCAACATTCTTTAAAATATGGTTTTTCAAAGTTTAGTTGTGCTTTGAATAACGTCTCTAAGTTAAAAACGTGGTTGAAAACACGTGGTAAAACTGAAGCTGTTGGTGAAGAGTTTATCTTTGAACCACCTATTAACCTCTGTGATGAACAATATACAAATTCAACGGATTTTATCTCGAATTCCTACTCACGCTGTGGGGGTCTTTGCGGCAGATCAAATTCCTCTGGTCTGGACGAGACCGACAGCTTTTATTTTCAACACCTAAAGGCACGGTAAACCTGGCTTGCATTGGGTAGCAATTTACGTCAATAAAAACGGAGATGCCTGGTACTTTGATAGTTTTGGTGTACCTCCTTACATACCCGATCATATAAGCCGTATTCGGAGAAATGTTAGAAAATTTCGATGGAATTCACGACAACTACAAAGTGAAACTTCAGATACATGTGGCTATTTTTGTCTCATGTTTTTACATTACATGTCTGTGGGCCTTGGAATTGGATATTTTCTCGAAAACTTTTCTTGTAACTTACACAAAAATGATCAAATTGTTAGAAATTATGTTTCAAAATTGTATAGCGGCACATTTCCCCACTACCATTACCAACCCCTCCACTACTAACACATCCCGCTACTATCCTACCCTTCCAATAGAAAACCCCTCCACCATCCGAATGAATAGTATAAAAAAGAGCGTCTACCACAACCTATTCATTAGTTCACACGATCACTCCTGCTGAAAATAATACACAAGAATGGCTGGTCAAGGTAAGCGTAAATACAAGGCAATGGCAGGTCAAGAAAGTGTTTCCAAATATCATTGTCGTCATCAACTGTTGCCAATGGTGTACGGACTAAACAAATCTTATACTAAGAAAATTACAATTGGTCTAGAAAATAAGGAAATTGGTGGTGAATTTCTACCTATCATCCGTCTTAGTGATGACGACTTTGTTGGTATACCATTTACTGTGTCTGACTGGCGTTTATTTGAAGAAATTTTTCCAGTTATTGATAAGTTCTTTGAAACTGAAGATGGTGATATGCTGGATAAAAAGATGCCCTTTAGCCGTTTTAGCATAAGGCTTATTATGAGTTATGGCGACAAGGCAATTGAAACAGTACCGACGTAGTTTAGTATTTAAAAAAGTTTCTTTTGATAGATTAAAAATATTAAAACATTGTATACCTGTGACAGTGAGATTTTTATTAGATGTAACATGTAACATAGAATATATTATTAATACACTTTGTCATTATTTCAAAGAAAAATTGCAAGAATCGCAATCATCACAATATACACATTTTTCTAAGGATGATTTATTAACTTATGCGGAAAAATTCGGCATACCTGATTCTGATAAAGTTTATGATAAAATAATGATTAAAAAAAATGATATACCGATATCAATACCTATTCATGATGTTATGTCTTTAATATATGAGCTTGTATCATTACATTTAGAAAATATTATATTTTTAATCAATAAAAAGATTTAAATGTATCAAACTTGTTTTTACTTACCTTTTATACTCCTATCCTAAAATACCACCTAGTTTTCTTGCAGATAAAGTTTAATATTATAGAGTTAAATTGTAAAGTTAAATTTTAAATCATAGAGTTCAATATTATATAAATTTTAAAACTTCAAGTTATATTTTAAATTTTGAAATCATAGAGTTAAGTTTAAATCATAATTTTAAATTTTGAAATCATAGAGTTAAGTTTAAATCATAATTTTAAATTTGAAATCATAGAGTTAAGTTTAAATCATAATTTTGAATTTTGAATATTGTGGCACCATGGGGCAGACACAACAAACCCCCACCACCAAACCCTGGAGGGAGGGGGAGGGGATGTATAATACCCCCTACACCAGGGTGTGGTGGGGGGGGTTTGTTGTGTCTTTCCCATGGTGCCAAAATAACTACTCCTCTTCTTGAGGCTGGGTCCCGCTCTCCTCCCGCTGGTCCTTTGGGAGATGAGGACGCCGGAGCGGGGACGGACCGGCGCCTGTGTCGGCCGGCCTTGAAGGTCCCCTTCTGGGCTCCGGTGCCTCTATCCCCTCAATCACTATGGTGGAGGGTTCTTCCCCTGGTGGAGGTTTCAGCGTCACCGCATCTATCCCCTCCACCATCTGCTCCAGGAAGTCGATGACGGTGGGGTCAGGTTGACACTGGATTAATCCAGCGATCACCCGCTTCGCCGTCACCGCTACCTCTGGAGTCAGGCCTGGCATGTCCTGCAACAGGAAAATTGATCCCGGAAAGAGGTGAGTATGAGGATCGGAAAACAAGGACGAACACGGGTACGGACGGCACAATTCTTGGACGGCACAGTTAGCGGTTTTTGGACGCTCGGGTTCGACGGGGGCTAATTGGCCCGACAGCAGTAGGTGCAGGCTGCTTCTTCGAGCCCTTTGGCCTCCCCGGGCCTCGCTTGGACTCTGTTGGACCGACCACACGCGTCGGTCGGCCGTCGCTCGCACGCTTTCCTGGCCTAACTAATAGCGCGGTCTTACGAGGTGGACCGCGCCTCTTAGCCGTCGCCTGAGGCTGTACATTCCCCTGGCTAACTCTGTTGTCCGCTGGAACGTTACGTTCGGCTGAAGAGTCCCTCGGTGGTAGCAACTGGGCTACTTCTTGACTACTTTTGTCCAAGTAGTTCTTGGGCTCTTCTGCGGAGACGTATCGCTTGAGTTGCTGAGCATGGACGGGACTGATCGTTCGACCATCATCACCTTGGGTCTCATAGGTGTTTTCGCCTAGAATATTCACAATCGTGTAGGGCCCCGCGTACTTCGGGGCTAATTTGGCAGAAATCCCCTCAGCTGCTGAGGATAGTACCTTATTCTCTCTCCATACACGATCGCCTAGACAGAATTCTGGAGTTCGACGATGGGCGTCATAATATTTGGCTTGTCTCTCCTGCTCCGCTTGCGCGTCAGCCGCCGCCCGAACGTGCAATTCGCGGAGCTTGTCCATGCGCGCCACCCAATTATTTATCGCCTCTTGCTGCCCTTGCTTTTCGGCTAACCTGTCTTCCTCCCGCCTTAGTGTCTTAGGTGGGTCAGGCTGTCGGCCGTAAATGAGCATGGCAGGACTTATCTTGGTCGAGCTGTGTTCTGCCGTATTATACGCGAACGGCAGCTCATTCAGATGCTCATCCCAGGACCGGTGATTCTCCTCAGCATAAGACATGATCATGGTCTTCACCGTTCGGTTCACACGCTCGATGGGATTGGCTTGAGGGTGATATGGTGGTGTAAACGTGTGATGCACGTTTCTCTCCTTTAAGAATGCCTCTAAGGGTGCATTCTTAAATTCAGTCCCATTATGGGAGAGAAACACCTCGGGGACTCCGAACCGCAGACATACTCGTTCGTTCAGCCCTTCTATCACCCATTTGCCATCTGCCCTTTTTATAGGAATTACTTCGATCCAGCCTGTAAACAGGTCCTGGAAGATGAGAATGTATTCGTGGCCGTGCTTGGTTTTAGGGAGGGGTCCCATAGTGTCGCTGGCCACGATTTGCCATGGACGTTCTGTAATGCAACGTCACATGAATCCTGCTGGAGCACGCTGCTCGACTTTGCACTGCTGGCAAATTTGGCACTGGTTCACGTATCTGGCCACATCTCGGGACATGTGTGGCCAATAATACTTCCGCCTTACTCTCTCTAGAGATTTGTCATGGCCCAAGTGTCCAGCAGTTGGAAAGTCACGGCATTCTCTCAGTACTTCGCGTCGCTTTTCGTGAGGGACTGCTAACTTCCATGCATCGTCGTCGCCGAGAGATTCGTCTATGACTTCGTTAGGGTTGTACTTGTACAGTCTCCCCCCACGCCAGCTTAAACGTGGGGAAGTCTCGCGGCTTCTGTTGAACCTCTTTCACGATCTTGAGGTACCAGTGGTCGTTTGTATCGCGCTCGAGCTCTAACGCGGCGACCACTGGCTCTTCTTCCTCAAACATCCTTGAAAGGGCATCTGGGACATTGTTCAACGAGCCCTTTCGATGTTCGACCGTGAAACTATGGTTCTGCAGCTCAAAGCCCACCTAACTAACCTGCGGTCGGGTTTTGGAGATCACGGAGCCACTACAAGCTGTTATGCTCCGTGATAACCTTGAAGTCTTAGGCCTCTATAAACTGACGGAACCTTTTAATTGCCCTGAGAATTGCTAGGCATTCTCGTTCCGTCACGCTACAATTTCTCTTGGCTGCGCTCAGAGTTCGACGCGCGAACACTGGGACTCTATCATCGCCGTCAATTATTTGGTATATCACCGCTCCCAGACCTGTATCGCTCGCGTCAGTTTGCACGACGAACTGCGCGTTAGATGCCGGTCTGTGTAGAATCGGTGCAGAAGCTACTAGCTTTTGGAAGGCCTCTGCTTGTGCCGTTGACCACTCATATTTCCGATCCTTTTTCGTTAATTCGGTCAGTGGTTCAGCAATTGTGGCGAAGTTCGATAAAAACTTTCTATACCACGAGGCCATGATGGGCTTTATTTTCTCGGGGTCTGGCTTAAAACCATCTCCATTTACTATGACCCCGAGAAATTGGACCTCATGGCGACAGAAGACGCTCTTCTCGCGATTTATTGTGAGGCCCGCGTGCTGTATCCTGTCCAGAACTCTTTTTAGAACCTCTTTATGCTCCGAGAATGTCTCTGTGACTATTATTATATCGTCGCGATACGAGTAAGCAAAAGGTTCGAGTTCGGGGCCGATGACTTTGTCAATCGGCTTCTGGAAGGACGCTCCGGCATACGAAAGACGGTAGGGCATTCTCGTAAATTGGAAAAGACCTTTGCCTGGCACGGTGAAAGCCGTAGTCTCTTTGGACTCCGGACTAAGTGGTATCTGGTGGTACGCACTGCTTAAATCCAACGTGGAAATGTATCGCGCTTTCTGCAGTTTGCACAAGATACTTTCCATGTATGGTAACGGGTACGCATCTGGCCTTGACGCTGCGTTCACTTTTCTGAAGTCCACGCAGAAACGGAACTTCCCGTTTGACTTGCGTACCATTACCACTGGACTTGACCAGCCACTTGACGAGGGTTCTATTATTCCCGCGACTAGCATTTCCTCTACCTGTTTGTGCATCCCTTTCTCGAGTTTCTGAGATACAGGGTAGTACTTCTGTTTAATGGGTCTTGTAGATCCGACGTCTATTGCATGCGCGATCCGGATGTCAGAATAAATGACTTGCCTGGGGATCTGCTCCTGGAATCCCGAAAACAACGCGAAGATCGCACACGAACTTCGCTTTCCAACTAATTGGATCGCTGAGGGAAAAGCGCGCGCTCGAAGAGTAAAGCGCGCGGCCACTAATCTCAGATATGAAAACGACCGGCGGAGTCGTTTTCCCGCGGAGGCGGCGGTATTCGGGAGAACGACAGGTTGTAATGAACAACGCGACGAGTAATTAGATATCACAGTATATTCCAATCACTAATAAGTACAAGCACGACGCACGTGCTGATTAAAACAGTCAGTTAGTTGGCGCGCGATAATTAAGATTCAAACGCGCGAACGATACGGCGCGCGGCGAAGCTGCTACTCTCGCGCGCGGTGTTAAGTACGGCGGGCTGACACACACCCGCACGTACACGGTACAGAAAGCTTGCACGGGGCGATTTCCGTGCGAGCCTTTACAATAAACCCGCGAGGGAAGAGTAGAAAACTTACGTTAAGAAGGAGCAACCGGTGCACTCGGCTCTCTCTCGCTCGCTCTCGCTCGTGCAGTCGTTGCGCTCTATATCTCTCTCCCCCGGCGGGCTGGCTGCCGCCTCCTCGCGCTCGCTGTCTCAAGTACTGCTTGTAGCGGCGCAGTATCGCTCTCTCTCTCTCTCTCTCTCTCTCTCTCTCTCTCTCTCTCTCTCTCTCTCTCTCTCTCTCTCTCTCTCTCTCTCTCTCTCTCTCTCTCTCTCTCTCCCTTACTCGCACGCTAGTCCGCGCCTCCACTTCACTCACGGTAAAGCTATAGATACAAAACTATACGGCGCGAACGCGGTAACTTTTCAGAGACACGGGAGAGATGCTCACGGCGCGATGGTAGACACGAAGATGGCTGCCGTGACTCGCATAAAGCCGTAGCAGCTTCGCGGGTACGCGACGGGCATATTACGCATCGCGAGACCGTTCTAATCCGGTCAGAATGCTCGCGCGCTCGCGCCCCCTGTGAGCATGCCTGCTCGGCGCGGGTAATTCGAATCTCGAATTACCTAACTCGCGCACGCGTTATAATATATATATACATACAGCGTGTCCAAAATGTCTGGAAACACCCAAATAATTTCTCAGCTGAATTACTATTGGAAAATGTTAAGGTCGCCTTTGTAGTAATTTTTTACGAGGAATCCAATGGTGACCTTGGATTCGACCTTGGACCTCATTTTTGAGGTTATTTCAAGGTCAACCTCATTTTTTTAAATGGTAACCCCTATTTTTTATAGCGGAATCTGAAAGAGCGGAAAATTTTACGTCCGGATTTGTATTAAGGTATGAGGTTGAGGTTGCCCCCAGAGGTCAAATTGAGGTCAAAGTATGATTTCTTAAAAATTTCGCGAGTTCAGTGGTAAAACAAAACAAACGAAGGTAAGGTTTGGTAAGTTCGAACGAAGACTTGAAGGTGACCTCTGATTCGACCTTGAACCTCATTTTGAGCCTCATTTTTGAGGTTATTTCGAGGTCAACCTCATTTTTTAAATGGTAACCCCTATTTTTTAGCGGAATCGGAAAGAGTGTGAAACTTTACGTCCAAACATGTACTCAGAACATAGTTCAAGAAGGACCTTGACGTTCATTTGAAGGTCATTTAAACTTAATGACGGTCTGATCTTGTGTAAACTTTTTATCACACTGAGCGAGGTTAATTCTTTAGTAGTTTTCAACGAGAAATCTAATGGTGACCTTGACATTGTCCTTAAAAGTCATGTCAAGTTCAATTTTTTTACATTTAGCGTTACCCAGGAACAACGACGTGGACGTAGTAAAATTTGTTCCCTTTGGGGTGCTTGATTTACGTGAGTCCCCTTGCCTCTCACGATGGGGTGCTTGATTTACGTGAGTCCCCTTGCCTCTCACGATGGGGCGCTTGATTTACGTGAGTCCCCTTGCCTCTCACGATGGGGTGCTTGATTTACGTGAGTCCCCTTGCCTCTCACGATGGGGCGCTTGATTTACGTGAGTCCCCTTGCCTCCCACATTTGATTTTTTTAAACAGTATAACATCTTATTTCAAGTGCTCGAACTGTTCTCCATTCATTTCTTGACAGTAACCTAATCGATGATAGAAAGCACCAACAGCATTTTCAATCATTTCAGTAGGAATGAGAGCTGATTCATCAATGATCCTTTCACGTAATTCATCTAAGTTTAAGGGTTTTGTTTTGAATACACGATCCTTCAGATAACCCCAATAGAAATAATCTAGAGGCGTTAAATCGGGGGACCTAGCTGGCCATTCAATTGCACCTCTTCGTCCTATCCATCGATTAATGAATACTGTATCTAAGTATGTGCGAACGTTTCGTGCATAATGAGCTGCTGCACCGTCCTGTTGATACCATGTGTTATTAAAGTTCTCTCCAGCTATTTCTCTTATAGCAGGAACAATTTGATTCCGCAACATAGTTTCATACTTTTCTGCATTTAAATTGCCATCAATAAAAAATGGTCCTATAATCCTATTATTTAATATTCCAGCCCGGACATTTAATTTTTGTGGATATTGTGACTTGGCTTCTCTTGCCCAATGAGGGTTTTCAACTGCCCAATATCTACAGTTATGCCTATTTACGCTTGAGTCAAGTTGAAATGTAGCTTCATCTGAGAAGACTATATTTGATGGAAAATTTGGATTTTGTACGATGCGTGCCATCATATCATCACAGAATTCAACGCGACGATCGAAATCATCTTCATTTAACTTGTGTATTAGCGTTACTTTAAATGGATGGAACTTCTCTCTCTCTTTAGTATGTTATGAATAGATGATTTACTTATTTCGTGCACTTGAGCAGCTTTACGAACGGAAGTATGCGGATCTTCGGTGAATGTTAACACAACATCTAAAGATTTCTCTTCGTTACCTGCTGACATTGGTCTGCCTGATCGAGGTAAATCGCTGATAGTGCCGGTATTTTCAAACCTTCTAACAGTTTTTTGAACTGTTGAAAATGATAGTGGAGTTCCACCAACCCTAAATGAAGCATTAAAAATATCTCTTACGGCCCTATAAGATCGCTGCATGTGTCCCCAACCTCTCATCATGAGAATCGTTATTCTTTCTCTATCAGTGAGTTTGTTCATTTTTATTACTCTTCGTAGTAGACCTTATCCAAAAATACTTTTTGAGTTGAAAATAAAAAGAACTTTTAATTTTCAAAAAATATGTTTGAAAGATGACCAACCCTTTTCTGTGGTGGTTATGGAATGAATAATAGTTTATTGTCACTCTAACCATACGAAAAATAACAAGTAACAATGTTCAATATTTAAACGCTTCAAAAAATTTTACAATGAATCAGCTCTCATTCCTACTGAAATGATCAAAAATACTGTTGGTGTTTTCGATCATCGATTAGGTTACTATCAAAAAGTGGATGGAAAATAATTCGAGCACTTGAAATAAGATGTTAGACTGTTTAAAAAATTAAAAAGTTTACACAAGATCAGACCGTCATTAAGTTTAAATGACCTTCAAATGAACGTCAAGGTCCTTCTTGAACTATGTTCTGAGTACATGTTTGGACGTAAAGTTTCACACTCTTTCCGATTCCGCTAAAAAAATAGGGGTTACCATTTAAAAAAATGAGGTTGACCTCGAAATAACCTCAAAAATGAGGCTCAAAATGAGGTTCAAGGTGGAATCAGAGGTCACCTTCAAGTCTTCGTTCGAACTTACCAAACCTTACCTTTGTTTGTTTTGTTTTACCACTGAACTCGCGAAATTTTTAAGAAATCATACTTTGACCTCAATTTGACCTCTGGGGGCAACCTCAACCTCATACCTTAATACATATCCGGACGTAAAATTTTCCGCTCTTTCAGATTCCGCTATAAAAAATAGGGGTTACCATTTTAAAAAATGAGGTTGACCTTGAAATAACCTCAAAAATGAGGTCCAAGGTCGAATCCAAGGTCACCATTGGATTTCTCGTAAAAAATTACTACAAAGGCGACCTTAACATTTTCCAATAGTAATTCAGCTGAGAAATTATTTGGGTGTTTCCAGACTTTTTGGACACGCTGTATATATATATATATATATATATATATATATTCACATCTGGGACGCATTTTGAGGATTATATATGTCATATATACCGAATTTTGAGGATTTTGTAGGCATTTTGAGGAGTCTCCTCAAAAGTCCAAAGCACTCGAGAGGCATTTTGAGGATTTTTCAGCGGTTTCCACAATAGTGTGTTAATACATCGATTTCGGAAATTCCGTGATATTTTTCCGTAAAAGCGGGCGCCGCAGGCGTCGTGGTGTTAGTCAATAACCTTAGGGTCATTATTTCTTTAGTCACGCGCTTGTTTATTGGTTGTTTATAACAATGTTTATATTTGTGTCACCACTATTGTACAAATTCTTTATGAAATCCTCAAAATACCGTACAAAGATATATATATATATATATATATATATATATATATATATATATATATATATATATATATATATATATATATATATATATATATATAATATAATATAAATTAATTTTAAATCCAGATTTTTCTGATTCAACCAAATTATATTTCTGATTACTACTAATAATTATTCGTTTCTAAAAATACATGTATTAAAAGTAACAAAATATTTTATCAATGTAAATTGGTATTAGCACGAATATGTCCAAAAATATTTATTAGTATTGAAATCATAGTTATTACTATTAAATGAATAATTATTTTAAAAAGTGAGCTGTTTAAGATTATTTTTAATAAATATTTATTATGTCAGTGTATTTATGTAATTTAAAATAATTTTTTTATTCAATGAAATAAATATTGTAGAATAGGACGTTAATGGTTCTACTGCCCATGTAGTAAAGAAAAACAAATACCAATTATTTATCCAACGTTTCGGACGATTTATTTTCGTCCCTCTTCAAGGTCAAAACATATCGTAAAAGACTATGTTTAAGTGAGCATGCTAAGTGACCACTAGTCAATATATACATATAATATGTGAATATTGACTAGTGGTCACTTAGGATGCCCACTTAAACATAGTTTTTTACGATATGTTTTGACCTTGAAGAGGGACGAAAATAAATCGTCCGAAACGTTGGATAAATAATTGGTATTTGTTTTTCTTTACTACATGGGTAGTAGAACCATTAACGTCCTATTCTACAATATATTCTAATCTTACTGCCATTTGCTGCTAAAAGAACTATACAATGAAATAAATATTTACTTATATTTAGAAATAATTTTTATGAGACATTTAATAACATTTTTATAATAATAAAGCATTTATTGCAAATAAGTACACAGATTACTGAGTAATTGTTTCAGTTGAGAAAATATTATACTGAAAAAATATTTCAGAAATTCAACTAAAATGTATTAAAATCAAAAAAAGTATGTCTTGAAATAGTACTATTTAAATATTTATTTAAATTAACAAAATATATATGTAATGATTGCGAATTTACTTTTAAATCCAGATTTTTCTAATTCAACAAAATTATGTTTCTGAGTACTAATAAATAATTGTTCGTTTCTAGAAATACATGTATTAAAAGTAATAAAATATTTTATCAATGTAAATTGGTATTAGCACGAATGTGCAAAAATATTTATTACTATTGAAATCAGAATTATTATTATTAAATGAATAATTATTTAAAAAGTGAGCTGTTTACGATTATTTTTAGTATATATTTATTATGTCAGTGCATTTATGTAATTTAAAATAATTTTTTGATTCAATAAAATAAATATTTAATTATATTTAGAAATTAATTTTATCAGGTATAGTTAATAAAAATATTGTTTTCACAAATTGTTTATTTGAACTTAATAAATTTTCTACTTTATTAATTAAATATTCTGTAAAATTTGATAAATATTTATCAATTTTAATCATCCGTATACAAGTAAATGATCAATCATTTAGAAATACGTATTTAGTATGTTATAATAAATTAGTTATGAATTTTAAGTAATTATTTATTAGAATGTATTTATTTATTTTAAATAAATTGGTTTATTATATTTAAAAAACTCGTTTATGTAATTTTAGCAAATGATAAATTTAATTTTATTAAAGGTTTAGTTATTTTTAATAAATTTTATTTTTACTAAATGATCGAGATTTTCTAATAAATATTTATTAAACTTGAATATTTAGTATTTATTTCAAGAACATATTTATTTAAATTGACTGAATGGAATTCAAATAAATTTATTTAGTTGAATTTACGAAATTTTTTTTTCAGTGTGTTACGGTGCTGTAAGTGAAAAACGTTTCGTCAATGGTTCACTAGTTATACGTCCTGATCATGAAGACATAAAACTAACCTCAAAACTGAACACCAACGAAGTTTTGCTGAGCGAAAATGCAAGATTACTGATTGCACAAATCAAATAAAAAAAACAAGAAGAAGCAAGACAAGATATTCTAAAGGAAATAGCAAACGAATCACTCAATGACGAAAACACAACAATACATGAAGAAAAAACAGAGTTAGAAGTGCTAAAAATTGAAAATACAATATTGAAAGAACTGAATACTCAACTCAGAGGCAAGAATTTATTACTTGAGGACCTAGCTACAGAAAAAAGTAAAGATAGTAAAGTTAATACAACAAAATCTTTTGCGGAAATTGTGACAAGTTCGAAGCCTCCTCTTAAACGCATACCTATATTGATTGTTAAAAAGAATGAGAAAAACGACAAGCTTAATATAAAAAACCATAATACAAATATAATAACTAAAGACACTAATATACATGCGAAAGGAATAATAGTTAAAAGTGAAAATGAAGTAATTATAAGCTGTGTTGATGAAAATAGTGTTAACATTACTGAAGAACTTCAAAATGAAAATTTGTCCGAGCACTGCATGATTGAAAAAGAACAAATGCTCAACCCTAAAATAAAAGTGGTTGGTGACGATAACATTTTCAACATGAGTTTAATAGAAATCCAACAAGACATGAATGAAAGAAATTGCAAAAACTACGACATAAAATGTGAAGCAGTGCATATGTACACAAATGGAAAAACAAATTTAAGTAATGTGATTCTTGAAGTGCCAAAGTGCAAAAGTATATTTGTAGGTTATCAAAAATGTAGAGTTTTTGATATCATAAACACCAAATCTTGTGCAAATTGTGCTGGTTTCGGTCATAATAGCAACAAATGCAGAAATAAAACTACTTGCTTAATATGTGCGGGAGAACATAAAACAGTGCAATGTGATAGAGTACATAACCTCAAATGTGCTAACTGTGCTTTTAGTAATTTAAAACATAAGACAAAATACAACTGTTACCGTGAGGCGACAGATAGTGACAACTGTGATATTTTTAAGAGTAAACTAAAAAAGTATATGGCCGAATCCATCTCAAATCAGACAGCCCGCGTATGCCTATTTCACCTATCATGTTGAAATAAAAATATTTATGTTCTACTCGAAAAAATATTTTACACGTGTTTTTTTATTTTTTTGTTTCATCAAAATTTCATGCGTTCAGCGATGCCGAAAAATTCCGAGAAAATTCTTTCATTGAGAAAAAAATTTTCAATGTGATTTTCAGACTGCTATTGTTTCAGCAGTTTTTCGAGCTTTTAAACGTGTAACACACAATTTCACTCAGTTTTGAGCCCTCTTTAACGGCCTTAATGTCATTTTCAAAAAAATAAAAATCCACGAGCTATGCACTTTTTACTGAAAAATTCATTTTTAGGGAAGTGCCTTTTTCTCGAAAACCCCATGTTTTTTTTGCACAATTTTTGTTGTCGTGATAGAGGACGGTAATGCCTAGCTAGACGTATTTGTGAGATTCGGTACTTTTTCCCTGGGATAGCGATCACTAATGAGATAACACACAAACAAATTTTTCACGCCTAATGCTTATATATAGTCAATGATATTAGAGTCAATGTAAAGGTATTTGTCTTTGTGTGTATGTAATATACAGGTACACATAACTATGTATTTATTTGTTATTTGCGTCTTTTTGATTTTTTATTTTTATACCTTTTTTTCATTTGTATACCTATTTTACTACCTTTGTTTTTCTGCTTCATTGTTCTTAATTCAGTAAGCGGACGATCAGCGGTCTTTGCTGTCAAACAATGTATTTTATCGTCACATGTTTTTTAACCCATATATGAGTTTTTGAATTCCAGGATACTTTGGAGTTGTAAGCCAATCAATATTTTTTTCTTTTCTGAATTGTTCTATTTCAGCATCTTGTAAATGTATTATTTTAATAGCATCAGTATATTTTTGAACATGTATTGCAAAATCATTTGCGTTTTGAATAGCTTCTTCAAGGGGCTCTCGAAGATTATGCGAAGTAGCATAATGCTTTATAAGTCCACCCACACCATCTACAGCTCCTTTGCCGTGCCCAGTAGCAGAGAACAACCATTTTATATCACACGGTGCTCGTTTTAGTTCATCTAATTGAAAGCGATTTTTAAAGTGACTCGCAGCGCCGTCTGATACGATGGTAATTTTTTTAATTGAATCACAACAATTTTCTTTCAAGAATTTTATAATTTTTTGTACTGCTAGCAAAGCATACGCTGAATCATGTTTTCGGTCATCACTTATAACTGCGAAACTTTGTGTCGAATCCCCTTGATAAGAGACTGCTGTGAAAATAGAAATTTGATCATTAACCCAATGATTTCCTTGAACAGCTTTATTATGAATCACAGCCCAGTTTTCAGCGAAGTCTATTTGAAGAACTAAATGATGTGAGTCTTTTTTAGCACTTTCTCTTTCTGTTTTTATAGCTTTGCGTTGTATATTTTTTACATACATGTGAGTACTAACCCTCATGGTCCAAACCGAAAGTTCATCTTTAAAAGCAGAAATTGATAGTGTCTTTTTAATCAGGTTTCCATTATCCCACAAAGCATATGTAATTTCTTCTGTGCCTTCTACATCTTGCAGTTTTAAAACATGAAACGTAATTCCCTTAATCCCTGGACATAGTTTACATTCTTGTAAATAACATAAATCAGATGGCTCAGAACACATTGTTGCATTTATTATTTGTGACCGACTTTCATCCAACTCTGTGGCGTTACTCCCTCTAAAATTAATTAAGCTCGTAAGAAATAAATCATAATTTGCGCAATAGATACAGAGACAAACTTCTTTGATGGGGCTAAGTAAGACATATTTTGGTCGCAAACTATAAAATTTCGATTTTCCAATTCTCAATTCTGGATAATCATTTTTAAATACTTTATACGTCTCTTTTAAACTTCGAGTAAGAAAACGCTTAACTTTTTTCTCTTTTTTATTGTTAACTTTAATTGTAACAACGTCACATTTATTAGGACTTTGTCTTGAACAATTAAAATCATCATTTAAATAATATTCCATAACAATTTTTTCCATGTTTTCATCAATCGGATGGCCTGAATGTGCATCTGGTTCTGAATAAATTCCTTTTTCTTTAACAAGATTTCTCGATTTGTTGATCATATACATTGTTATTTCTGGAAATAAAGATAAAATTTCATGTTTTGTAAAGGATGAAGGTAGCAAAGTCAGAATTTTTATTTTTTCTGATACCGTAGAACACTTTTGCAAGGCTAGACCAAGATTTTGTATCCATTCTGTACAATGGCATACAGTTGATTCATTTGCTGTTATAGAAACGTCATAAACATTGTTCAACTTCACATCAAGGGTATTAGACAATGTTGAAAGTATTTTTTCTTCTTTGTTACGTAATTTTCAATTGATTTTTCATGTATAAGATTTTTTCTTTTAAGAGGCGATACAGAACCTAAGAAAGATGTACTTATTTCATTATTAAATTCTTCAATGCGTTCTGGAGTACTTGGTAAAAAATCTTCATCTCTATCAACTACGTTATCGGTAACTTCATTATCCGTTATAAATTCATTGTCAGTACTACTCACCAATTCTAAAGTACGATTGTAACAATGTTGACACAGATATGTAGAAGGTGTCAAAGGTAAATGAGGATAGAGGTGCTTCAATGGATGAGCAAGATTCTCAAGTTGTTTTAAACGTACGGAACTAGATTTGTAAATAATTTGTTTGTGTTTGTCTAAAAAGTCTGCACATTTGATTCTCTCTGTTGAGTAATATTGAGACATCGTAGTTGAGTTGATAAGGTGTAAATATGTAATAATTTTCCAAAAGATGATGGTTTTAAATAAGACGAGATGTGTGATATATAGCAGAAACCGAACTTTTCTTTGTAAATGTTAAGTCAAACCATATCCATCTAGCGGACAAATGTACTAGTACATATACTCCTATAAGTAGGCGCACGTACATGTATATTACATACGCACAAAGATAAATACCTTTACATTGACTCTAATATCATTGACTATATATAAGCGTTAAGCGTGAAAAATTTGTTTGTGTGTTATTTCATTAGTGATCGCTATCCCAGGAAAAAAGTACCGAATCTCACAAATACGTCTAGCTAGGCATTACCGTCCTCTATCACGACAACAAAAATTGTGCAAAAAAAAACATGGGGTTTTCGAGAAAAAGGCACTTCTCTAAAAAATGAATTTTTCAGTAAAAAGTGCATAGCTCGTGGATTTTTATTTTTTTGAAAATGACATTAAGTCCGTTAAAGAGGGCTCAAAACTGAGTGAAATTATGTGTTACACGTTTAAAAGCTTGAAAAACTGCTGAAACAATAGCAGTCTGAAAATCACATTGAAAATTTTTTTTCTCAATGAAAGAATTTTCTCGGAATTTTTCGGTATCGCTGAACGCATGAAATTTTGATGAAACAAAAAAATAAAAAAACACGTGTAAAATATTTTTTCGAGTAGAACATAAATATTTTTATTTCAACATGATAGGTGAAATAGGCATACGCGGGCTGTCTGATTTGAGATGGATTCGGCCATATAGCAAGTGTAGATTATTTAATAAAACCAAAAATTTATATATATATAAATAAAGTCGGTAGGGAAGAACACAATAATCCTCGGAAGATAATTGATGGCAACATGCAGCAGCAACACATGGTAAAAAGCATCTCTAACCTGTCTACAAATTCAATTTCAAATTCAACAACAACAGTAAATACAAGTAGTGCAACTACATCAGGATCTACCCCTCAACAAGCCAACTCCAAAGCAAATAAGTCTACAGTAAAAAATGCGAATAAATTTAAAAATAAATAACGGCTTGTAATTTTGATTTCTTAGAAACAATAGAAAAAAATACAATTAAGCGTGAAAAAACTTGTACTAGTATTGAAACTCTCAACAAAACTTTAAGCAATAAAAATTATTTAATACTTCTTGTTAACATTAGAAGCATGAACAAAAATTTTGACAAATTAAAAATAATAATATAGAGTTTAGCGGCTAAACCATCAATAATAATTTTTACCGAAACTTTTAACCAAGTGAATTATAAATAATATGATCTAAATGACTATGATAGCTATTATACTACAACGAGAGTAGAGTAAACGGAAATGATGGAGTAATTGTTTTTGTAAATAAAAATATTTGTCAAGTAACCAAAACGATTGAATCTGGTAGTATTAAAATAATTAATACAAAAATTACATTAAGCAAGGGTAATAACTTAGATACATCTTCGATATATAGAACACACGGTATACCAAAGTCTGAATTCATTTTAGATTTAAATAAATTCTTAAGAAAAAAAAAGAAATATTAAAAACCATTTAGTATTGGGAGACTTCAATATAAATTTACTTGAACTAGATAATCTGGCTGAGGAATATTTGTATAATTTCTTAGATAAAGGATATATACCGGGGTTTTCAGGCATTAAAAGGCCTCCAATTGGCAACTGCAAAGGTTCTTGTATTGGCAATGTATTTATTAAAACTAAATATCTAAAAAGAGGAATTTACAAACTAAAAAATTCATTAACAGATCACTATCCATTGTTTATTACCATAAATAAGATTAAAACTGACAGTAAAGATACACAAACAACATTAAATTACAACAAATTAAGAAATACGGCTGCCAGTAGACATTGGAATGAACTTATGTCAATACAAGATCCAAATGCAGCAACATACCAATTAATAAATAAAATAAAACAATGTATAGGCCAAAGCAATAAAGAAAGATAAAAATAAAAGTAGAAAAAGCTGGATTACAAAGTCTATTATGAAATCATGTGAAACGAAAGAAATTTTATATAATCTATGGCAAATTGATTGTGATAATGAACAGTTGAAAAGTGAGTATAAGAAGTATGCTAAAATTTTAAACAGGGTAATTTTAGATGCAAAAATTAAATACGAACGAAATTTAGTCCAAAATAACTTAAGCAATCCAAGAAAATTATGGGAAATTATTAACTTAAAAGCAGGAAAAAAAATAAAATCAAACGATAACATAGATTATATAAAGGTTGATAACGTTAAGATTTCAGATAAAATGGAAATAGCTAATATTATGAATGAATATTTTTGTGAAATTGGTCAAAAACTGAGTGAAAAAATTAACAAACCAATAGAAACAGAAATATCACTAGCAAAGATGAACGAAAATTCAATGTTTATAAATCCAACAAGTGCATATGAGGTGAAAAATATCATAAATTCTCTTAAAATGAAAAGTGGAGGTGTTGATAAAATAAATGCGAAAACATTAAAAATAATTTGTAGATATATTGCTGAACCATTGTCACATATAATCAACACATGTATAGAGCAAGCTACTTGGATAGATGTACTGAAAAAAGCAGAAATAGTACCTATATACAAATCCTGAGATAACCCTGTTGAAACGGCCCTATAGAACCTTATAAAACCGCATAAAATATCTACGATTTTAATCAGCCAAAAAAAATCCCATGAAATATTTTATAAGGTTATATGAGGTTCATCATATTTTATGTGTATTAATGGGGAAATACAGTATAGCAATTTCTACAGTACAAACTTACATGGGCTTATAAAGAATATCTCATTAAAAAAGTATGGGTTTCTATAAGTAAATTAATTCATAAGAATAATGTAGTATTTCCTACTAAAACATTTATAATAGTTATTAGTAACATCCAATTTACCAAAAGAATACCAGCGTAAAAATATTATATGAGATTTAATAAGTGTTTACTATTTGAAATTGTATAACATTATATAGTATTTTTCTCATTTATTGAGCCTTAATTGATTGAGCTTTAACAAGGATATGAAAAGGTTAATAGGCTTTTATGTGAATAGTGCATAACAATTTGAAAACCGCTGCCAATTCATTGGCACATAGCTTCCCCAAACTAATTTATCAATTCCTTTTTTTATACTTCTATAAAATAATTTTTCTCAAAATCAAATGAAGAAAATGTATTGAAATTTTAACCAAATATAGTTTTTAATAAGTGTAATAAGTGGTTAAAATTTTGAGTTGATTTATGAAATATTCTCTGAAAAACAAGTATTCGAAATAATTAATTCTTTAAGAAATAACAAACATCTGTATTATTTTAATAAATTGTTTATTTTCATAATCTTATCTGCTTTCATAATGATTGAAAACTCGCTGTAGGGGTATATTTTTAATTTTATTTAAATAATACCGTCTTTAGTTATTCATAAAAAAATACATGTTTTTTGAGTGATCGACAATTTCATTAACCTACCTTCATTATAATTCGTTGCAATATTTTTAAATAATGAACCTAATAGCTTAATTAAAAAAAGCAAGTAAACAACACGCGTGCGTATCGCGCGTCATTTCCACTTTCTAGTAACATATACATAAAGCCGTTTTCGAAAAATTTCGATATGAAAAGATGGCTAAAACAGTTTTAGCCTAAAATATCTCTCAAATTTATAAACGAATTCTTTTATTACCATAAGAACTAATATAATAAATAATATACAAACTCAGAATCTCTACAAAATTTCAAAGAAATTAAAACAATTTTACTCTAGTTATTGTGCAACCGAGAAAGTCATTTTCAGAAATACCATAATGTTAAATATCAAATATTTTAAAAAGTAGCCATATAATCTCGATCTAATTTTACACAGATATTGCCTATCTGGCAAACAAAATAGCCTATAAATTATGAGCTTATACATGGAGTCGTCATTTAGAAATTACGATTATCAAAAAAACATAAACAAGTTTTCACCTCTAAATATCTTTACAAATTATGAGACAATTCTTTTACCTAAAGGACTTATACAATAAATATATAAACTCTACATTTTCACAAAATTTCAACATGATTAAACCGATTTTTTTCTCTAGTTATCAAGCGACAAAGAAAGAAACTTTGTAAAATACAAAAATTTTTAATATCAAATATTACAAAAAGTAATGGTACGATCTTCATGAAAATTCGCACACATATTATCTATATCACATACAAAATTGTCTATAAATTTGGAGCGGATACATCAAACCGTTTTCGAGAAATTACGAATTGAAAAAAACTTAACCATTTTTAACCTTAAATATCTCTGAAATTTATGGACCAATCATTTTGCGCAAAGAACGTTGCCAGAAACTGGATCGTACGCTCGTATCCTTTGAAAACGATATTCAAAAAACATCACCATTGAAACATCTACGAGCAAACGAATGTGACAAACAACTGACGATATACGAATGAAGAGCAGAACGGCATAGAGCACCTGTAGTTAATGATATCTGCAAGCAGCTGTAGTTGATATGTAGTTATTGATACAAAAAGTAAAAATGGGAAAACGATTAGATAAAATGTACACTCTCAAATGTATATGTCACACCTATTACAGGCTTTGTTTAAATAAAACAATCTAGTCTTTAACAGAATGTATATAGTTACAATTTGTCTTCAGCGTCTGAAACAATTTACAAGTACACAGGTTTTACCGCCAATTTTTTCCATTAGAAATAAAGTATTTAAAAATTGAAAACAAAAATATACACGTCTGATTAATTTGTATAACGCGGACCATTGTTAAATTTTAAACATCATTCTACCATCGGAACACGAAAATAGCAGAAGGTTTCGCGCTTGACAGTGATAATAAATTGTTTTATAAGTGGAAAAATGAAATTTATAAAAAAAAATTGTGTGTGGAATAAACAATATATTTGTGAAATTTTATTACGAAATATTATCTATTAATTATACAAAATATCACAGTAAAATAATTTGGAGGTAATATTAATTATGAAAAGGGTTTTTATATATCGTGAATTTTGAATGTGTATTAGTTGCGTTCCAAGTAGGTAGGTTATTTTGATTATTTATATCTTAACATAAATACTTTTGTGTTGGCACATTATTAATTGCATCTAATAAATGATTTAAAGAAGCGATTAAGTCAATTTTACTTCCAAAATCGCTAGACATACAAAGCTTAATTTTTTTTCATTTATTAATTTTACTAAAAATATTTTAACCACAAATATCTGAAATTTATGGACCAATAATTTTGCCCCAAGAAATCGACATAAAAATCTAAAAACTACACCACTACAAGAAATTTTGAAGCGAATAAGTCAATTTTATTCCAGCAATCGTTGCACATACAAAACTCATTTTTTTTATTTTTTCATTTATCAATGCTTACGTTTTTTTTATAATAACAGAACACCCTATAAAAGAAAATTGTTTTTTAGGAAATATAGCTATTTTAATTCTATTTCGAATGCTACCCATTCCCTTCGAATACATAGAGCTATTCTCGAGAAATTACGATTTGAAAAATGGTTAAAAATATTTTAACCTCAAATATCTCTTAAATCTATGGACCAATCATTTTGCCCAAATAACTCGACCGAAAACTGTACACAATCCACCTCTACGAGGAATTTTGAAGCGAGTAAGTCAACTTTTACTCTCGCAATGGTTAGACATACCAAACTCATTTTTTTTCATTTTTCTATGTTTACGTTTTTATTAATAACAAAATTTTAACAAAATTTTTTTTTAGAAAATATAGGTATTTAAATTCGTTTTCGAATGCCACCCATCTGATTCAGATACATAAAGCCGTTTTCGAGAAATTTCGATTTGAAAAAAAGTTAAAAAAATTTTAACCTCAAATATCTCAGAAATTTATGGACCGATCATGTAGCCCAAAGAACTTATCCGAGATCTATCCAAAATCTACCTCTATAAGAAATTACAAAGCGATTAATCCAGGTTTACTCTATAAAACGTGCGACATAGAGAACACATTTTTTCCATTTTTTAATTTTTTTCTCAAAAACTAACCAATAGAATGGATTAAAATTTTCACAGATTATAGCAATTTATATTCTGCATTATCGTGAATTTTCTCCAAAAAATTGACCGTTTAGTTTAGAAGTTATTAGCTTTAAAAAAAAAAAACACGTTTTTCTTAATAACAAGAGAACCGTGATAGCTAGATAATTTTTTTTTTTAATTATAGGTTTTTTTATGCTTTTCGAATGCGACCCATCCGATTCAAAAATTTAAATCCGAGCATTAAAAAAAATCAAAAATAAATTTTTCGAAAATCAAAAATTTGAAATAAAACAAAAACGAATCAGTAAATCATCAAAAATTATTTTCTTCCCGAATTCGGAATAAAAAAACAAAAAAAATGAGAACCTGATGGTTAAAATCGACCGCGTAAATCAGGAGATAAAGCGGTATACATACATACACACACACACACACACACATCCATAGACATTTTCTAAAATCATGTGAAACAAACTTCTAACACCTCTAATGATGTTTATAGAGAGTTTTAACGAAGTTGAAAATTTTACTATCACAAAGCTTCCTCTAGGAGGAAGCAAAATGGAATTATATAGAAATTCCGGGTGCAAATACACACATTGAAAAGCTTATTGTACATGAATCTACATGCAATATAAATATTGGAAAAAACTATATAATACGTATTAAATAAAATAGTATATGTTTAAAACAGAATATATTTAAGACGAATACTCAATTACAAATTGTTTTTATAATACCTGTATTTTCTGTTACACAACAAACGTTACTTTATCAGAAAAAATATACAATTTATAAAAAAGTATAATTTATTTTATGAGGTGTTATGCGTTTTCAAATAATTTTATAAATAATTATCTTATTCGCGAAGTATTAAAGCGAAGGTCAGAAATTCCTAGAAGTCGCGGCAGTTACGCGGTGGGAAGGGGAGAGAATGCTTGATCCATGTGGAGAGCCCGAGAGCGTCTGAGCGGCGTAAGGCCGGGCGCCGGTGCGGTGGGGGACGCGCCGGGAGTGGGAAACACACGCGATGTGCGGAATGCGCAAAGACTCGCGAGCTGCATGCACTCGCTCAGTCAGTCGCGCTCGAGCTCCGGTCGAGCCAACAACCATCACGTGGAAGGTACGCGTGATCGTAGTTGTAAGCTCATGCTTGACCCAGTATAGTAGGGCATTATGGGTGTTGCGAGGAGATGATCGGGCAGTGCCTAGTGGGGTCAGTAGGATCCGGCGATGACGACGATCCAAGTATTCCGCAATAGGGATCCATGAGATCACAGCGATGATGCACTACCGGATAATAGTCGCCGGCTCAAAAACGCATTGCACGCCCATATCATCGCCACGCGACAACGGTCCCGTAGGTAGGTATCAGGAGACGGGATCGACCTCATCGAACAACAGTAGGAATTGTAATTATGACATAGCACGGAGCGTGAGGGATTCGGATAAATTAACTGACGTGTGTGAATTAATACGTTTTCTAGCGTCTAAGGCAGAGTCTGTCCGTACTATGCCTTACTGACGAGTCCAGCCCGCAGACGCGGGACGAAACGCTATTTATTCGAAAGAGCAAACATTAGTGGGATCGAATATGGTTCGCGTTTGGTCTTGCATGTTGGGGAGTTCATGTCGCTTTGCGTGGAGCATAGCCCACTCTTATTTTCGTGTGTTACAAAACTATTGCCGCTTCTAATCGCAATTTGTGTACAAGAAACTAAAGTGCCACTTGAATTTATTAATTCCCGATTAAGACCGTTACAGGAGATAATCATTTTGCAAAGGTATACCTTTGCAATACTCTATAGAATCAAGCATAGTTTATAGCATTTAATGGCAAACCAAGATATTTCTATGAGGGTAAATGAGGTTTTATGAGTACTTGTATAACTTGTACAAGTCGAATCATAAATACATACGTTTTATTAATTTGGACTTTTTTTTTATTTACATAGAAAAAGACTCATCATAAATTACAAAGACTTTCTAGTCAGCAAATACGCAATTTATAAAAAAAAAAACAAAACTATGTTTTTTATGGGTTTTAATGGGGATTTCCTACATAATTTTATAAGGATATTTGCTAATCCTATAAGACCTCTATAAACTATTGCTTTGAAAATTTTATTTCTAATAAAAATCTATGCATTGAAAAGATTATAGCAAAGTTTATAATACATATTTTAATGTATTTTCAATACATTATCATTGTTATGTGTAAAATCTATAAAAATCCTATAATCCTAAGAAAAATTTATTAATCTGTGATATCCACATCAATTCGCAATGAAAACATTGTATTTTAATACATCATCATTGTTATGGGTAAAATCGATAAAAGTCTTATAATCCTATGAAATTTTATTAATATGTGATATCCACATTAATTCACAATGAAAACATTGTATTTTTAATACATTATCATTGTTATGGGTAAAATCTATAAAAATCCTATAAGCAGAAAATTTTCATATAAATCCTCATATATTTTAGTACATGTTTTTTTATGGAGGACTACCCCTGCTAGAGCAGCCCTAGACTTTACTTCTCGTGTCCTCCCAAGATGCGTAAGATTATACTATAGAAAGTTCAAAATTCAAAAAGAATAATGAAAAATAGAGATGTGTTGGTAAATAAGTAATTTATTTATATAGGATTTGATGATAACTATATGTACCATTGTTTCGTAACGGGATCGCAGTACGTTTGCAAGAAAAATATTTTATGGACACTCATTGCGCCCACGATGACGAAAAATAATATTCGTACAACGGGTATAAGATTTTACGCTCTTGTGTGATGAAAAAGTACTCAATCCCTGAATCTAGCGAACTTTGCTAACCCTCGAGCTCATTATAACAACATGAATGTAAAATGTAATTTACAACCGATGTACGAAAAGTTTTATGCGTACTTGACTACGATAAATTGATTTCAGTACTTTCTTGTGTTTAATCTGTATGGAAGGATAAACAAATTTTAATATATTATTCTAACAACAGTGATACATTTGTTTCGAAGAGTTGTTTGCATTACTTCACTATTGATAATTGATTTCACACATTTCGATTGTTTAATTTGCACTGATTATTACTCTACAGATTATACAGAAAACACTTATACTTGCCTTATTTTATACTTTCGTAGAAAGTTTTGTAACAATACTATTTATTTTACTGATTGTTTAAAAAAAATATTTAGGTTCTCATTAGAGTTTTTGGTACAGAGTGTGGCAGATGTTGAGGGAGTGCTGAGAAGGGGGGTGAGAGCGAACAAGAGAGAGGAGCGTGGGGTGGACAATAATTACATTGTGTATAATTGCCTAAGTTTTTACTTTTGTAAAAAATTCTTTTAGAGAGATTACACAACTTTTCAAGAGTAAAAATACATTAAACAGTGCTTGTTAACCTCCAGGCAACTGGGCTTTAAGAAAATACCAAGAGTCATACTTTGAAGAAATACATACTAGTGGGCAAAGGGGGGGGGGGATAGTAGATTATACAGAAAAAATTCTATACTTGCCTTATTTTATATAATTTATACAGGCATTTTTTCGCTTCATTAAATCTGATGTACCTGCAAAATTGCTTTATTTTAATGTTACATCAGGCTTAGAAAATGAAACTTTATGAGAATAATACACTGGAATTGTTCAAGCAAATTTAAGAAGACAAAAAGTTTCTTCTTTAATGAGATGCTTTGGTGAACAGATGTTACTAAAATTATTACAGAAATTGCAAATTGTAATAAATGAGCCTGATAGTCAACTGACACCACAGCTCAGGCATTTTTTAATATATTGCTAAATAAATTACGGATTGTCATACCTATTGCAATTTTGGCGCATAGAGGATTATTTTACAATTATGGAAGATATTATAGCATAAGGAGAAGATTGACTGGGGAAGATTATGTTAAGGTACAATTATGTTATTTTATTACAAATATTGATAAATATAATGAATTTTGTTCTGATTGAAACAATGTTCAAATTTTAGGTTTATGGACCACGACCTCATGCCAGTGTAAGTTGGGGTTTAAGAATTTTAGGTTCTGCCACTACTATTCAATGTTTATTTAGACTTTGGCAATCCAGAAACTCGGTAGAGGGAATTATAAATACATAAAAAGAATGTGATAGTAATTCTAGTAACAGATGTCAGTTATGTTTGGAAAAAGTACCAAATAGAGCTACTCCTTGTGGCCATTTATTTTGTTAGACTTGCTTAACTGAATGGTTGAGAGCCAGAAATTAATGTCCTTTTTGTCAAGAAACTGCCGTTCTTTCAAGAATTGTTCCATTAATGAATTTGTAAGTTAAACTATAATAATAGATGAAAAATAGTCAAACAGGAATTTATAAATAAGATTTTGTGGGTTTAGATAAGTCAATTTTATACATTAAATACATGTAAGTATTTTGTACATAAAATTTGAATCTTTTGTTCTTGTGTCTTTCAAAAAATGAATAAAAATAAACAAGATTTTAAATCAAAAGTCCAATTTTAATAAGACAACAATTTTTTTTTCTTCATGTACATAGCAAATGGTTTATTAAATAAAGAAGAACACATCTTGGAAATTTTCAAGAAAAAGATTTAAAAAAATATTAGAAATTTGCAACTAAAGAATAAGCGACACATGATTCTTATAAAATGATATAACTGTATAAGACAAGTATATTATTAAATAATACAATGTTCTCAAAAAATATAATAAATAGTTTTTACTAGGCTAAACGCATCAAAACTAAATAAAAAAAGAAACAGTACGTAACAATGAGTTCACACTATGTACAAAAATATCAAGTTTTATTACATTTTGAGCGAAAATGGCTCTCTTTGTATGCGTTTCTATTAGCTAATTGCCTTCCTTCACTTTTATCCACGATAAACAATAATTAACAGTTACATTTTTATATAAAATTTGGAGCTTTCACGCGTGATTCACTTTGACATCACTTTTTCAGCAAGCACGCTGCTGTATACTATATCCGAACTGCAAGCTGAAAGGTATGGGCCTTCACACAACTCTGAGGAACAGATAAAAAGAACAAGAATAACATGGATCTATATATACAAAGAACAGCAAGGAATAAGACTCTTGTTCCTCGTGTATCTCGCTGTTCCTCGTGTACATAGATATACTAACCCATGTTATTCTTGTTCTTTATATCTGTTACTCAGAGCTGTGTGAAGGCCTCATAAGTTGAGTCTAATTTCTAAACAATAAAATAATTTTAAATGTTTGCGAATGCCTGTCTCGGATACAGCATACAAAAATCGCCTTTCAGATGCTCAATTCCTTGACGAACAAGTAACAATAACGCAATTTTCAAAAAGTTTATAACATTCTAGGATAGTGGATTACAATTTTTCTTTTAATTAAGAATTGTATAAAATCTATTGCTCGATCTATTATGAAGTATATTGCTGAACGTTATAGAAAACATATCTCATCTATTTTGAAACTCTAAAAACTGTATCTTTAAAAAGTATTTGTTCAACAGTCATATACAGTAAAGTTAATTATGTGCAATCCTTTGATAAAATTAACAATTCTTAATTCGTTGATTAACCCTTTCGTACCGTATGCACTTTGTTCAACATACTGTAGAAATCTGAAATTAAATAATTTTTTAAATCTACACTGTTAAAAAAAGCATTAATTTTAATGCACTTTTCAGCGCCATTTGTACATGAAATTTAACGTACTTGGTAATTTAAAACTAAATTAAGGTACTTTACTATTAAAATTAATGTATGTAACCTAAATTTAGGTAAGTTACCATAAAAATTAATATAGATTGCACTGTATAATTCAGGTGCGTGTACATTGAATTTCAATAATTCAGATTAATATTAGCTAATATCAAGTGCCTGACATTTAATGCTAGACACATGTGCCTGATATTTAATGCATCAGCACATTAGAATTAATGTTCATTTGTGTTAATTTCAATGTAATTTTTAATGTAAACTACATTAAATTTCAAGTACAATAGTAAGAAATTGCAAGCAATTTAGTTTGGAGTTAATTCAATGTAGCTACAAAATTTTCCATGCAAAATGCATTAATTTTCAAACACAATAACAGGAATTTTCAAGCAACCCGATGTTTCTCCAAATTTAATGCAGTTACAAAAATTTCGATGTATAGTTTATTAAATTTCAAGCACAACCATTGGAAATTTCATGCAGTTTGGGGATTTCAAGCTAATTTAATGCAGTTACAGAAATTTTACTGTTAATTGCATTAAATTCCAAGTACAATCGTAGGAAATTTCAATTAACCCGAGGTCCCATCGAATTCATTCAGTAATAAAAACTTCTATGTGTAGTCCATTAAATTTAAAACACGATCATAGACAAATTCATGCTCTTTCATTTTGAAGCAAAGTCAATGTAGTTTCAATAATTTTATTATAAACTAAACAAAATTGGGAAGTCAAGTGTAGAAAGCTTTCTCCAGTTTAAGTCTCAACTGAATTTCTTGAATCGCGCCATCAAGTCGCATAGATCGACATCCATTAGACAATCATGCGTAATAGTTTAAAAAGACGTATTCCTTTTTAAAGAAATAAAGAAGGATCACGCCTTTTTAAAACTTGCTTGTGATTGGCTGCCAGGCGTTATTCCTCGCTTTTCCTCCATTCGAGCAAGAGCACATACGACGAGTGCGGACAGGAAGAAGAAGGAGCAGCGGAAGTGCGCCATCTTAGTGGCGTAAAGTATAGCGGTGGCGCCTCTCCAGAACAGCAGGTATACTCCCCGCCGCGTGCATGCGGCGTCGAACACGTTTTAGCTGCTGATGGCACCGACGAGAAAACGTGGACGAAGGACAGGTTATCAGGTTACCCGCAGCAAGAGCATCGTTGTCAACACGAATAGTTATATGTGTTAGCCCATCGTGCCAAAGTTTGTGATTGTGAAGAACGGACCTCGGCGAGAGGCGACGTGAGCGCCGTACGATCCCTCTTCAGGCAGATAACATCTCACACGAGCGCTGAGAGGAGAAAGAAGAATCCGCGTAAGTAAGCGTGCAATCTTAGTGCCGAGTATATTCACGTATATTCCAGGAAAAGTATCGTGGGTGATTTGCAATTTCTCGAACCAAACATGACATAGGTTCTGTGGCAGTGTGGCCCGTTCGGAATTCAACTGTATTTATTCGTGCGGCAAAAGACTAAAGCAAACGTGCGAAATCTGCTTCTCATCCGTGCCCGAGCACGTGCTCACAGACGGAAAGACTTTCCGAGTAGAAGAAAACGTAGACGAAGGGCAGGTTACGATTACAAGGTTACTCGCAGCAGGAGCATCGTCGTCAGCACGCCTATCACAGCCTAATATAACCATGATGTAAAGAAAGGAGGTGTGCTCCCTCACTAGGTTTATTTTCGTCTCCTACTGCGCCTTCCCACTTTCCGCCATCTTAAAATCCGGTAGTGTATGTTTACATTGTTGCTCTGGCTACTCCGAAATGACAAAATGCCTGGGTGTTCAATAAAAAATTGCAAAAATTGGAACGGAAACACAAAAAGTACAAATATAAAGTATTTTAGATTTCCTAACGATCCCGAAATACGTAAGAGATGGATAGAAGCTTGCAACAACAATAAACTTAACCTACAAAACGGTAATTAATTTTTCTAAAAACAGAAAATTAAGTATTCCACGACTTTTTCAGAAATTGGAGTTTATTAAATAATTGTTTTATATTATGTTTATAGCTCGAGTATGCTCAATCCACTTTACAGAGGCATGTTTTGAAAAAAAGCCATATCATTTGATTGTACCTGGAGATGTTAATATTTTCAAATTATCAAAGACTGCTATTCCATCTCTCAATCTAATTTGTAATAGTGCAATTCAATCATCAAATCTTGAAAATGTTGAAAATGGCATAAATGCTGCAAATATAAATATTACTGGAGAAGAGAGTGATCTACTGGACATGTCAATTAACGTTTCAAATTTAAGTTCAACTGCTAATCTTACTATAAGTGATTCAACAATTAAAGATCATGTTAATACAGAAAATCCAAGTAGTAGTAATCAGCAATTGACGTAAGTAATAAATTATTGTATACACACTTTAAACTCTACTTTAAAATAAGTTTCCTTTTACTTATAAAGTTTCATTTTACTTATAAAATGTTAATATTGAAATAAAACATTATTTAATGTTATTTAATTTATGTAATGATATTTAATGCGTTATTTTATGTTTATTTAATACGTTGTTTTATATATTTATTTTAATATAATTGTTTTATAATAATAAACATGTTCCCTTTTAATTATTTCATTATGATTTTGCCTTATCACAATAATTACAAAATTTCGATTTGAATTTACTAAGGTTATTCTGAGGCGCCTATTGGCTGGAAATTCAAGATGTACGATATTGGGAAGGCCACGCTATTGGTTGGTTAGGAAAGCTGCGCGAGAGCACACCTTATTTCTTTACATCATAAATATAACGGCCATTGTGCCTAACTTTGTGAAGAACGAAGCACATGCGAGAGGGGACGCGAACGCCGTACGATCTCTCTTCAGCCAGATAACGCTCACTATATGCACGAACGCGGAGACGAGGAAGGAACTGCTTAAGCGCGCCATCTTAGTGCCGAGTATATTGACGCATATCTCCGGAAGAGTGTCGTGGGTGATGTGCAATTTCTCGAACCAAACGTGAAGAAGGTGCTGTGTTTCGTTCGGAAATCGACTATATTTATTTGTGCGGCAAAAGATTAAAGCGAACGTGCGCAATTCGCTTCTCCTCCCTGCCGGAGCACGCGGCGTCGAACACGTTTGTAACGTTGACGAAGTGCAGATTATGAGGTTACCAGCACCAGGAGCATCGTCGTCAGCTCGCGCATTCCTGCCCAATATAACACCCATGGCCCATCGTGTATAAGTGAAGAACGAAGCGCGACGAGAAGCGATGCGAGTGCCGTATGATCTTTCGTCACTCGTTAGCCAGATATCGTCTCACACGAGCGCGGAGAGGAGGAAGGAGCCATGGAAGTGCGCCATCTTTGTAGCTTAAAGTATAGCGGTGCGTCTCTCCGAACAGTATACTCCCCGCCCGTACACGCGGCGACTAACGCGTTTTACCTGCTTACGGCACCGACGAGAAAACGTGGACGAAAGACAGGTTACGATTACGAGGTTACTCGCAGCAGGAGCATCGTCGTCAGCACGCCTATCACAGTCCAATAGAACGCCTATCGTGCCAAAGTTTGTGATTGTGAGAAACGGAGCTCTGCAAGAGGCGACGCGAGCGCCGTTGGATCCCTCTGCAGCGGTCTCACACGAGCGCGGAGAGGAATGAGGCGAAAGGAGCCGTGAAAGCGCACCATCTTATAGCTAAGTATATTCACATACATTCCCGGAAGAGTGTCGTGGATGAGGTGCAATTTCTTCAACCAAACGTAAAAAATGTGCTGTGGTGCGTTCGTAAATTGACTGTATTTATTCGTGCTGCAAAAGACTATAACGCGATCGTGTACAATCCAATTCTCCTCCGTGCCCGTGCCCAAACAATCGGCGTCGAACGCGTTTGTAGGTTACGAGGTTACCAAGAGCATTTTCGTCAATACGCGCATCCCAGCCTCATATACTCATCGTGTCCAAGTTTGTAAGCGCCGTATACGATCTCGCTTCTGAACCAGATAACATTGTATACGAATGATACGAGTGCGAACAGGAAAGAGTCGCGGAAGTGTGCATTTTAGGTTATTTCAATACACATGGATAATCTGAATATTTTAATGCTGATTCTCAATTATATGAGTAAGTATGCGCAGTCTTTTATTATTTGTATTTTTTATTTATTTATTTATTTATTTATTTATTTATTTATTTATTTATTTATTTATTTATTTAATTAAACCAGAGTAGTACATGTTGTATTACATGTTATTGCTTACTTCAGGACATAGTTACATGTCTGAAGCAGTAAACATCCTGTAGAGGTAGACATAGCTACCTGTACATAGGACCGGTGTACTTAAAACTAAAAAAACTTAAGTAACTTATAAACTAGGCATGGAATCAAAGATTCCACTATAAATAATATATTTTGTCCACATTGATTATCTCACCCATACTGGAAGGTTAAATTTTTATTTATTTATTTATTTAATTTATTTATTTATTTTTTTAATTCTAGAATATATTAGTACCAATCCAAATTTTTAGCTTTTTCTTATTATAATTTTTTGCGATATCTAGAACTTTAAGATTTGGATTAGATTTCGGAAGACAATTAAATACTTGTATCGCTCTGACATAGTTATCTTTAATCACTAACAGTTTTCGAACACTTTGGTGGTATTATAAGTTTATTTCTAGTTTTGCTAGTCGATGTTAAGTATAAATTTCTAAGTTCATTATAATGATACGATACACATTCGTAAGCAAACATTTGTTTTAGATTCAAGGGGTTGTCTCGATTGAAAATATTTTTGTTTATAATTTTTAAAATCCTATTTTGGATGTTTTGTAGTAATTTTAAGTTGTTTTTATATGCACCACCCCATGCAATATTTCCATAGCTAATGACACTATGAAAAAATGCATAATATATTATCTTAAGTGTGTCAGATTGCATATATGTTGATAACTTGTACAGTATATATATTATATATCTAGTTTTTTTTATTATATATTCAATATGTTTATCCCACTTTAGCCTATAATCAATAATTATACCTAGCTATTTACAGTATTCAACCCTGCTCAATTTAGTACCCTGTATGCGTATGTTCATATCTTCGGGAACACTATCACAATAATTACCAAAAGTTATGTACACAGTTTTTTTTATATTTAGTGATAGTTTGTTAAGTGCTAGCCAGATATTTATATCTTCTAAGTACTTGTTCATTTTATTTTCAACTTTCTCCCAGTTATCATCTGTTGAAATAATAGCTGTATCATCCGCATATGAGATGGTACTATCTGTTCTGTTTGTTAGTAAATCGTTTACGTAAATTATGAATAAGAGTGACCCTAGTATAGTACCTTGCGGCACACCTGTAGTTATCGTTTCATAATAGCTTTCAGTTGTTCCTATTCTTACTTTTTGTTTTCTGTTACTAAGATAGTTAGATATAAGTGCATGCGCTTTACCTCTTATTCCATAATTATATAATTTGTCTAAAAGAATAGCATGGTTGACAGTATCAAAAGCTTTTGCTAGATCTAAAAATGCAATAGCTATTGGTTTACTTTTGTCTAATTTCTTATAGATTATGTTCATTAAGTAACTAAGAGCATCTTTGGTACCGTTCTTTTTTATAAATCCAAATTGATTCTGCGCTAACAAATTATTATTGTCCAAAAATGATTGTAAACGAACATATACAATTTTTTTAAATATCTTTGCTACGTTAGAAATTAGAGATATCGGTCTATAGTTTGATGTATCCATTTTACTACCCGATTTAAAAATAGGAACTACCTCAGCTGTTTTAAGCGCTTGAGGCCATGTTGATTTTTCAATACAAAGATTAAAGATATGTGTTAGTGCATTAACAATTTGATATGATAGTATTTTTAGTGTTTTGGTAGTAATGTTATCTACCCCACCATTTTTTATTTTCATATTATCAATTATTTGAAGAATTTCCTCGTTATTAGTCGGTTTAATGTAAATTGTATTCATATTCATTGCTGGTAATTGTAAATGCTTACCCTGGGGTTTTACAATGGTGTTAGATCTTTTCCAATTCTACAAAAGTACGAATTCATATGATTGGCAATTTGTGTCTGATCCTCTATTGTGCAATTGTTATTTAAAATGATCTTATTTATTGTGTTATTCTTTTTCAAGTTGGTTCCCATTTTTTTGTTTATGTATTTCCGAAGTTGCTTGGTATTATTGATATTGTTCTTAATTAAATTTCTTTCATGTTTTATTTTTGCCTCTTTAATAACTTTGTCTAGCCTCTTTGTGTAATTCTTATATTCTAATTTTATTAGATTATTATTTGGTTCATTGCGCATTTGAATATATAGTTGTTCTTTCTTTTCACACGAGATCATTATTGCTTTAGATATCCAATCCTTCCTTGGATATCTCTTGTTATTTTTTGTTTTATGCGCTTCTTTAGACTTTTCTAAACAGTCTTGTATTTCAGTTATCAAGAATGCGGTAGCTTCATCAGGATCATGCATTGTCTCTATAACATTCCAATTTTTTGTAATGGCTATACTTGAAAGTTTATAGTAATTATAGTGATACTTGATATTTTCTTGTTTTAATTTTGGTGGCTTATTCAGTTTCAAGAAAAGTGGATAATGATCAGTAAAAGGAATCGAGAGTTTAAAAGTTTTAGTGTCTATAGATGTAGTTTTTATATACATGTTGTCAATGCATGTACCGCTTCCGCCACTATCATTTGGTCTAGTTGTATGTATAAAACCCGGGAAGAAACCCTTTTCCATCATATTGTCTAATAATTCTAAGCTATATTCATCATCTTTCATAATATCGATGTTAAAATTACCAATAATCAGGTGGTTTTTTATATTTCTTTTGCTATTGATAAATGATTTTACATTCAAAATAAATTCAAGGCGCTGTAAATCATGGCATCGATATAATGCTGAAATTTCAAGATTACTGTTGTTATTTAGACTTATTCGTGAGTTTAATACTTTGAGTCTACCAATTTCGATTATTTCAGTAATTTCTGATACACAATCTTTTATATATACAACGACACCATCATTTTGATTTAAGTTACCGTTATTGTAGTACAATTTATATCCCTATATTGCAAAAAAGTGAGGATTGGGTGAATTCCATGTTTCTGTACATACAATTATATATGGTTTGATCTTCAAGCTCTTAATAAGAATATTCAATTTCGTATAATTGTGATTTAGACTTCTAATATTGACCTGTAATATCAAACTATCTTTTTATTTATATTTTTATAGAGAGTTTTAAGATTAAGAAATGACGTTTCTTCTTGTATTACTTCTTTTTGCAATTCTTCAATGAGATCGACGTGTTGCTCCATTATGTAGTTTGCTGTTTCCTTGGTGTCGTATGTGTTAGAGATGCGGTGCTGGCTCTAAACGGCGAAGTCAGCAAAGTTGCGCTAGTCCAGTTGTCTCTAGACGGCGAAGTCAGCATAGTTGCGCTAGTCGAGCTGGTCATCGTAGTGGCTTGATTGCTGTTTCCTACTTTACCTAAGTATCTTGGTATAGTAGGTCTTATCGGATAATCAGTCATATCTATATATCTATTGAGCTTATTCATAAATATTGTACATTTCTCTGTGTCATTGGCCATATGTTTAACCTCGAAATTTGTGTTATATTTCGAGTTGGTGTAAAAACAATTGACACATGTAATGTTGGATGGGTTATTATCACAGTCTTATGCGGACCTGCACATTTTAAGCAGCATAGAGTGTTTTTGCATTTCAATGTGTTATGTCCAAATCTTCCACAGTTTAAGCAGGGCTTGATGTTTATTAAATCCCATACCTTACAGCTTTGATATCCAATGAAGATTCTATTTTGATTGTCACTAATATGTTTATATAGCTGTCTTGGAACTTCAATTATTATGGTTGTCTTGTTTGTAATCTTATTTTTGTCTATATTTAGTATCTTACACTTATCTTGATATCCAATAAAATTTCTTTTAAGTCCTCTTCCAGCTCTTCTATATTCATATTAGTATAGTTGTCTACACCAACTATTTTCATCTTCGGGGATTCAATTTTTTCAATAAATGTTTTATAATTGTTAGATAGTATTTTTGAGAGTAATTCAATTGTTACTTTAGCACTTTGTTCATTCATACTTTTAATCTCAATTTCATTGTCGTTCACTACTTTTAGTTGTTTCATCTGTATATCTTTTTCTTTTATTAAAACGTCACATACCTTTTTCTTAAAGTCATGTGGATTTTTAATGTCCTTTTTAAGATTTTTCACAATTATTTTCGGTATTCTTTTGTTTTTAATTGCTAGTTTGTTAGTTGCTACTTCTGCATATGTTTTTTGGTTATGTTGCTTTATTTCCATCTCCTGGTCATTTTTATCCTTTTTTATTAATTGCTTCAATATGTCGTTTTTTTTCCATTAGTTCTTGATTTAATTGTCTTAGTAGTTGAATTTCAATTTGATGTTGATTTTCCAGTTCAGCATTTTCAGTTAGCATCGTAACGTTTAGTAGTTTTTCATTATCTACTGATTTATGTACACTATCAGAGATAATAGATATTTCATTTAATATTTTATGTTTTATTTGTTCCTCCTTTTCACTTTTAATTTGCGCAATTAATATTTTAGCTGCTTCACAGAGTTTAGTTTCTTGATTTTTTAAGGTTATATTAAGCTCCACGTGGTCTGGACATATCACTAATAGATTACTTATATATTTTTTGTCTTTACACTTTTCATAATCACTTTTATGGTACACGTTTTCGCACACTATGCAAACTACAAGTGACACTTTCCTTTTTGGGTGGCATTTATACACTAATTCTAGATTTTTATCAGGAGGCTCTCCGGAAGGCAGCCCGCCTTCCGACGCCATCTTGGCGAATTGAATTTCTAATTTCAATTAATTTATTCTAATTATAGTTATATTATGTTTCACAGGTTCAGATGAATATTAAACATTGTTGTATATATTGACGTGTTACAATATTACTTGGAGAATTTTTAATAATAGCAGAAATTTTGAGTAATAGCGGTTTATTTCTACTGAGTGCAATAGTAGTATAATAAACATTAGAGTGTCACCTTCGTGCATAATAGATTATTCTTTATTCAAACCTTACAAACTGGCGTGCAAAGATGATATATACAGATTTACAAACAGGTACAAGTTAAAATATAGGCGTAAAAAGAATTAAAATATATGAGTAAATACACATAGCCTTGTATTATTTGTATTTATTTCAATTTTAAATAATTCATTCTCATTATAATTCAATTGTGTTTCACAGGTTCAGATGAATATTAAACATTCTTGTACATATTGACGTATTACAATATTGCTTGGGGAATTTTTACTAAGAAATTATTAATAATAGCGATTCCAGTCCAATACACTCATCGTGTCCAAGTTTGTTAGGAGCGTACACGATTTCTTTTCAGAGCGACATAACATTGCATATGAATGATACGAGTGCGAATAGGAAGGAGTCACGGAAGTGTGCTTTCTAGGTTATTTTTCAAAACACATGGATAATTTTAATATTTTAATGCTGATTCTCAATTATATGAGTAAGTACACGTAGCCATGTATTTTTTGTATTTTTATTTCAATTTTAATTCATTCTAATTATAGTTCTATTGTGTTTCACAGGTTCAGATGAATATTAAACAATGTTAAACATATTGACGTATTAAAATATTACTTGGGGAGTTTTTAGTAATAGCAGATAACATAATATCATAGATATTAAAAAATAAGCGTATAGTAATTATAACAGAAACTTTTTACGTCAAACGTCGTAACTTAAATTGTAAGTATATCCTTTATATTTGGTATGATAAAAAAGCAAATTCTATGCTTATATATGTGTACAAAAAATTATAGTGGTATGAAATTATGCTCAGGTTGTTTATTATGTGCGATCCCATATAAGAGAGAAACCTGTATTGATTATACTTTTTTTGTATTTTCTTTTTAATTCCACTTCATCAACTAATCAAATTTGCCATCCCCTGGTAGAAAATTAACCATCTTTTGATATAATGATTTTATTTAGACACAATAAATAATTTAATTTTCTACAATCAATTTTAGTGCTTTATACAATCCCCTTATTGTTCCTATTGGTGTAGCTATCATAAACTCTACCCATTTTTTTAAATTTCCTCTTCACCAGAAATTTCAGCAGATTCTGCCCAAAAAACCATCACCCGTGGGAGGAGTTTCTGGGCAGAATCTAGGAGATATTCTGCCCACCGAACAGAAAATACAGCAGATTCTGGGCAATAGCTCCTCAAATTTCTATCAGGATCAGAATTTTGCATTTTAAGAACTCTAATATACTCACACTGTATCGGATGAACATGTATAAATAATTAACATGAAAAAAGAATATTGATCAAACACTTTTTTCGTTTATTGATGGACACAATGGTACAAAACATATTTTAAAGATTCCGTTATTTGGATTTCCTTTATGCTTTTATAGAAGATGAAATTATCTATTTTACGCAAGAGATTTTTTTTATTATTTCTTCGTTTTTATATATAAATATACAAATATATATATAAATATACAAAAATAATTTTTTAAAGAATTTATAGCTTAAGTGTTTATTATTCAATAAAGCTAAAAAATGCATGTCATTTTGAAATACCGAGAACTATTACCAGAAACATTAGTGGTTATATTATTATTTATAGTACTAAGATAAATGTAAAATATGCAGCGGGTCTTATAGAATACAAAGTCCCCATTGAAACTTAAGGTTTGAATTTTGAAAATTTGTAGGTGTCAGATCACCTTAAATTAATTACTAGCGGTTCTATATTATTTTGTGTAGTTTTTTCTATTATTACTCTTTATCAAAATATTAGTACATTAAAGTTTTTGTCAATAATTAATTTATCATTATAATATTTTAACCCTTTGAAGCATGGTGGTAACCCACGTTACCACCTCGATTTCTTTAGATTTTTGTTATTTACTTTGTTGTTAACGTATTCAGATCCTGTTTGTTGCAATTTTCAGTTACTTTATTGATGAAAGAACATAAAAATGTAGTTTAATTGACAAAATTGTTTATAATAAATGATTTATAAATAAACATAAAAAAATCATGTTTTTTTCGGCAAAATTCATTTTTGAAGAATCTGTTGAAGGTAGTAACTTAAAATTTGGTGTGGATAGGTTTATGGGGTCGCTGATTACGAATCCGATGTCAGATTTGCAAAATTCAAGATGGCGCATCCAAGATATCGGACATCAAAATTTTAATCTTCGAAAATGTCGATGAAAATTGTTACTCAGAGGTTTTCGGGGTCGCTGATTACAAATCTGATGTCAGATTTCTAAAATTCAAGATGGCAGATCCAAGATGGCGAACACCAAAATTTAAATCTTTGAGAATGTCGATGAAAATTGTTACTCAGGGGGTTTTCGGGGTTGCTGATTACGAATCTGATGTCAGATTTGCAAAATTCAAAATGGCGAATATCAAAATTTAAATCTTCGATAATGTCGATGAAAATTGTTGCTTAGGATTTTAGGGTTCGCTGATTACGAATCTGATGTCAGATTTGCAAAATTTAAGAAGGCGGATTCAAGATGCCGGACACCAAAATTTAACGTTTTGGTTTTTTTCGCAAATCTGACATTAGATTCGTAATCAACAATCCCGAAAACCCTTGAGTAAAATTTTTCATCGATATTCTCGAAGATTTAAATTTTGGTGTCCGCCATCATGGATCCGCTATCTTGAATTTTGCAAATCTGATATCAGGCTCGTAATCAGTACCCCGAAAACCCCCCGAGTAAGAAATTTCAGGCCAAAATGGGTAATAGAAAAATGTGTGCTTCAACGGGTTAACATATATTCATATTCTAACAGTTACCATGAATTAATAAAAATTTATTTCAATAGAATTTTCGAAAAAGTGCCACTTATAATTTACTAGAAAAGTTAGTAATAATTTTAGTTCTGGTTTATGTACAACTTTTTCCACTATAATATACAGGTTTATCATTTTCAGAATCAAACTCCCCTGACTTACAAAAGAGCTACATAGAGCTTCTAAGCTATAGTATGTAATCTATAAAATATATGTTCAAATTTAAAATCTGTTGGAAGTGAAAATTTCTTCTTGTTGCTTCCTCAAAGAGGATGTCGGTATTTGTCGATTTTTCGAAAAATTTTGTCGTGTGTGTGTGTGTAAACTCTTCATATCTCTGAAACGAATAGAGTCATTTTCGTCGGACAAAGCTTATTCTCTTCGTCTCGCGAAAAAATGAGTAGCCTGACCGGTATAAATTGCTTCCTTATAGAGGAAGCTTTGTAACGGTGAAAAAAATTTTCGAAACAAAAAATGTTCAAAAAGATGTTTTAAGGCGATATATGTGTTGTTACGTGTGGAGACTCTCCGCACGCAGATGAATATAACAAAATCTGCGTGCGGAGAGTCTCCACACGTAACAGTGTATATAAATTGATTTTGATCATTTTTGTTTTCGTGGATGTATGTATGCGTGCGTGCGTGCGTGTGTGTGTGTGTGTGTGTGAGAGAGTGTGTATGTGTGCTTGTGTGTGTGTGCTTGTGTGTGTGTGTGTGTGTGTGCTTGTGTGTGTGTGTGTGTGTGTGTGTGTGTGTGTGTGTGTGTGTGTGTGTGTGTATGTGTGTGTGTGTGTGTTTAAACTCTTCATATCTCCGAACGAATCGACCGATTTTCGTCGGGTAAAGCTTATTCTCTTCGTCTCGCGGGAAAAGAAAAATACCCTGATGGATTAGAGATTTTATTGATTTTCTTTTGTTTTATAACCAAAAAACGAAATTTTAGTTTTTTTGATTTTTTCATATCTTACAGTCATTATTACATAATATAATAAACTTTTCATGAAAAGTATTTAAATTACCTATATTTTCTTTTTCTTAAATTTAAAATATCTTCACTCTGCCATATGTTATTAAGGAAAACTTTTTTATTTTTCATAAATTAATTTCTCAAAAAATAATGTATTTATCGACTTGACATAAATACCTAGTTATTACACTAACTGAAGACTATATGTGCTTAAAATTTCAAGAGATTATCTTCATTTGTTTTATAGAAAAAAATTATTTTCGAAAGAACAATTTTGAATTTTTGATTTTCTTGATTTTTTCATATCTTACAGCCATTATTACATAATATAGTAAACTTTTCTTGAAAGGTTTTTGAATTACCTATATTTTTTTTTTTTTTAATTTAAAATATCTTCACTCTGTCATTTGTTATTAAGGAAAACATTTTTATATTTCATAAATTAATATCTCAAAAAATAATTTATTTATCGACTTGACATAAATACCCAGTTATTACACTAATTGAGGACTATATGTGGTTAAAATTTCAATAGATTGCCTTCATTAGTTTTTTAGAAAAAATTATTTTAGAAAAAATTTGCGTTTTCGCGAAATTTGGCACAGATGTAGCTTTTATATATCTTCAGATCGAGTTCGTTGCCTAAAAAAATTGGCCCATTACGAAAAAAGATATTTGAGGTTAAAATATTTTTTTTTTTTTAATTTTATTATTTTAAATAACAAAATTCCAACGCGCTTCGCGCGTACTATTTTCTTTTTGGAGTTATGAACGCTATTTTTCACTATAATTTAGTTTTAATTAGTTTAAATGATAAGATAATTAGATACATTTTTTAAGCAAAAAATAAAATGTTACTGACCAATCAAATCAATCTTTAAATGCTTCACAACATGCGGCCATCGGTTTTTTAAGGGGATAACACATTTTCAATCTAAAAAAAATTAAAATATTCGCGCTTTTTTCAAATAACTAATCACGTCGATTCTTTAAATGAGCCACTACTTCTGACCATCATTTTTTAAAGAGAGGATTCATTTATTTTCATTAAATTAAAAATCATTCAGTCATTGAATGTAAAAATTCCGTTTAAAAAATTCAAACACGGTCAATTTCTCGCGCCTTCTTCTTATTGACCAATCAAAATCAAGCCTTTAGATGCTTCAATATGGCCGCTCATCACTTTTTTAAGAAGGGATTAGATGCTTCAACATGGCCGCTCATCACTTTTTTAAGAAGGGATAACAAGTTTAGCCAGTGTATAAGAACTCGCATCAGGGGGTCTATTGTATTAAATTACATCGTTATATATTTTGCAGACTTCCCAGCGAGACTTGCTTATTTAATTATATTTTCGTCATACCCTTAAGTATACCACTTTCGCTCCCGGCTCAAAAACGTGAATGTGGTATTGTTGGCCCGGGTATGACGAAATAGTATATTACGCAACTAGGGAGGTAAAGAGTTGGGCAGTCCAGAGCACGTGTAAATGTGGCAAACATGTGCTCTGGGGTGGTCCTCTTTATCCCCGTGTTGCGTATACGATTTTTCACCATACCCGGGCCGAAAATACCACATTCGCGTTTTTGAGCCGGGAGCGAAAGTGGTACTTTCGGCCAGAGTATGGTGAAAAATAGTATACACTCCACGGGAGTAAAATTGGCCAGTCCACAGTTCATATTTGCCTCCGTAAAGCTGAATCCGGACACATGACCCTCTCCTAGTTAGTCTAACCGTAAAATATAAAGTATTAAATTTTAAATATTAGAAGTAAAAATTAATTAAAGAGATCAATAAATTAAGTTTGAGGAAGCTACGTGCCAATGAATTAGCAGCGGTTTTTTTTATTGTTTTTCTTTTTTTTATAACCAAAAAAGATTTTAAATTTTTAGTTCTTTAGATTTTTTTATATCTTACGGCCATTATTACTTAATATAATAAACTTTTCTTGAAAGATATTTAAATTACCTACATTTTCTTTTTTTAATATTTAAATTATCTTCACTCTGCCATTTCTTATTAAGGAAAATGTTTTTATATTTCTTAAATTAATTTCGCAATAAATATTTTATTTATCTACTTAAAATTTTAACCACTTATTAAACTGATTGAAGACTATATTTCGTTACAATTTCAAGCGATTATATTCATTTGTTTAAAAAAAAAATTATTTTAGAAAGAAATTGCGTTTTTGTTGTAGAACGATAACAAGAGTACAAATTATTCAATAATCTCGAAATTTGGCACAGATGTAGTTTTATATAACTTCAGGCTGAGTTCGTTGCCCAAAAAAATCGGTCTGTTACGACCAAAGATATTGAAGGTTACAAAATTAAAAAAAAAAACGCTGCCAATTAATTCATTGGCACGTGGCTTCCTCAAAATTAATTTATTGATTCATTTAATTAATTTTTAAAGCCAAATTTGAAAATGTAATACAATAGAACACAAACTGATCGTGCAAATAAAATGTAAAAAAAGAGAAAACGCGATTAATATCGAAGTGCAGTCAAAAGTATTGTTCAACATATTTCTTGGCCTCTAATTCGCCAGCGTATCTAGCGAATTTCATGTATCGGTGAAGCGCGCTGTAAATGACCCTTAATAAAAAACAAAAGCAAGTGAACAACACGCATGCGTAGCACGTATCATATCCATTTTCTAGTATAGATATACCCGAAAAATTACGATTTGAAAAGGGGGCTAAATCAGTTTTAACCTCGAATATCTCTGAAATTCATAAACGAACTCTATTACTCTAAAAAAACATATAATAAATAATATATACTCTATATCTCGGCCAAATTTTAAAGAAATTAAAACAAGTTTTCTCTAGTTATCAGGCGACAAAGAAAATGACTTTGTAAAATAGGAAAATTTTGAATATCAAAAAGTAATCGTACGATCTTGATGAAAATTCACATACATAATATCTATATCACCTACAAAATTGTCTAGAAATCTGGAGCTGATTCATCGAACCGTTCTCGAGAAATTACGATTTAAAACAAAGTTTAAAAAATTTTAACCTCAAATATCTATGAATTTTATGGACCAATTATTTTGCTCAAAGAACTCGATCGAGAGCTATCCAAAATCTACCTCCACAAGGAATTTTGAAGAAATTACTACAATTTTCCCCCCGAAATCGTTGGACATACAAAACTCATTTTTTTTCATTTTTCAGGTTTTACGTTTTTGTTAATAACCAAAGAACCGTGATAGCTAGAAACTTGTTTTTTTAGAAAATATAGGTATTTTAATTCTCGTTTGAATGCTACCTATCCCATTCAGATACATACAGCCGTTCTCGAGAAATTACGATTCTAAAAAGAGGTTACAAAAATTTTAACCTCAAAAATCTCTGAAATTTATGAACCAATCATCTATCCCAAAGAAAGGTGCAGGAAGCTATCAAAAATCTACCTCTACAAGGAATTTTGAAGCGATTAACACAATTTTACTCCCGTAAATTGTCGCCACAGAAAAAACGTTTTTTTCATTTTTTAATTTTTTTCTCAAAAACTAACCAACAGAATGGATTCCAGATTTTATAGATTATAGCTATTTATATTGTCCATTATCATGATTTTTCTCCAAAAAATTAACCATTTACTTTTGAAGTTATAAGTTATAAGCTTTAAAGAAAACAACGCGTTTTTATTAATAACAAAAGAACCGTGATAGCTAGAGAAATTTTTTTTTTTTAATATAGGTTTTTTTATGCTCTTTCGGACGCTACCCATCCAATTCTAAAATGTAAATCCAATCATTAAAAAATTAAAAAATAAATTTTTCGAAAATGAAAAAATCGACATAAAACAAAAACGAATCAGTTAGTCGTACAAAATTATTTTTTTCCCGAATTCGGAATAAAAAACAAAAAAAAAATGACACCCGTCCGGTTAAAATCGACCGCGTAGATCCGAACATAAAGCGGTACACACACACACACACACACACACACACACACACACACACACACACACACACACACACACACACACACACACACACACACACACACACACACACACACACACACACACACACACACACACACACACACACACACACACACACACACACACACACACACACACACACACACACACACACACACACACACACACACACACACACACACACACACACACACACACACACACACACACACACACACACACACACACACACACACACACACACACACACATCCATACAAACATTTTCTAAAATCATGTGACTCAAACTTCTAACACCTTTAGTCAGGTTTCTAGAGCAATTTAAAGAAACTTAAAATTTTACTATTACAAAGCTTCCTCTAGGAAAAAACAAAAATTTTTGAATCTCGTTTTGTCATAGAATATTTTATTTATCGACTTAGAATTTTAACCACTTATTAAACTCATTAAAGATTATATTTTGTTAAAATTTCATGAGATTACCTTTATTTGTTTTTGAAAAAAAAATATTTTAGAAAAAAGTAAAATTTCCGTTATCGAATGATAACAAGAGTAAAAATCATCCAATAGTCCTGAAATTTGGCATAGATGTAGTTTTTATATATATCGTCAGATCGAGTTCGTTGCCGAAAAAATCAGTTCATTACGACCAAATATTTTTAGGTTTAAAATTTTGTTAAAAATATTTTGAATCGCGTTTTCTCAGAGAATATTTCATTTATCGATTTGAAATTTTAACCCATTATTAAAGTCATTGAAGATGTATATTTGTAGAAAAAAAGTCATTGAAATATGTATATTTGGTTACGATTTTAAGAGATTACCTCAATTTGTTATTTAGAAAAAAAAATGCATTGTGATCGTTTCCGTTATCGATGCCAAACATTTTTTAATAAAAATTATACAAAATTCAGTGACAAATCTACAAACAAGTGCATATAACTTTGCAAGTTTTGAAAATTTTCTAATTTTGATATCGTTGACTCCCCCTGAAATTGAACAAGGAAGAAAATGAGACCTTACAACTTAAAATTGAATGAAAAACACATAAGATTATCATTACAAATCGAATTATTTTTTTAATGGACAAAATCTACTTTTGCAACATTGAAAATTTTCGAAAAAAATTTTTCCCGTTATGTTATGTTTTTCTCGTAAGAACCGTGTTTCCTGTCATATCAGTTTGCAGATTGTAATGTGTGAATGAATCTTTGTAAAAAGTGTTGATAGTTTTAGGTCTACTAGACTGCCCAAGCTACCTTAAACAGTCCATTTTTGCACCGTGAGGTTAACCCATTAAGGACCAGAGGGACACTTTTTTCATACTTTTTTCAACGGCATTATTTTATATGAAAATGGCTGCAAAAAAAATTAAGATAGGTCGTTATCGATGTAAAATCATCGGATCTTTTGATTGGTGTGGTCAGAATTTAAAAAAAATGCATATTAAAAAAGTTGTTATTGTTTATTTAACAAAAAACACAAAATTTCAATTAAAAAAAACTTTTTGTTCAATATTTTCACATCGAAGCTGCAGGCGGATTTTCTCAAACTGTATATTTTTTGCGTCCATGGACCCTAACCTTCAAAATCCCCCACGGGGTTTTTCGAATTTGAACATGGCAGTATCCAATATGGCGGCTTCAAGCCAAAATTTTTTTGCTATTCTATTATTTTTGAATAAAACAACTGGTTTATGATAAATGTTCGAGAAAATTAGTCTATGGGGGTTTTTTGGGACGCTGATCATGAATCTACTATTGGATTTCAGAAATTCAAAATGGCGGATCCAATATGGCGGTCAAAAATTTTCAAAATTATTCAAATTTCATAAAAATTGGGATATAGGGTTTTTTGGGTCGCTGATTATGAATCTGCTATTCGTTTTTCCAAATTCAAGATGGCGGATCCAATATGGCGGCCAAAAATTTTCAAAATTGCTTAAATTTCATGAAAATTGGGATATAACGGTTTTTTGGGTCGCTGATTATGGATCTGCTATTAGTTTTTCCAAATTCAAGATGGCGGATCCAATATGGCGGCCAAAAATTTTCAAAATTACTCAAATTTCATGAAAATTGGGATATAAGGGTTTGTTGGATCACTGATTATGGATCTGCTATTAGTTTCTCCATATTCAAGATGGTGAATCTAATATGGTGACAGTTTATGTTTAAAACCATACTAATTTTATAAAAATTAGAATGTAGGAGTTTTTAAGATCGCCAATTGTATGAAAACGTAGAATTTATTAATTTGAATTAGGTATTTATTATAAAATCGTTTTTTAGCCGTGAATTTACGTTGCCCAGCTCTTACCACGTGGAGGTAAACGATAATCCTAAGTCCCTTTTTTTTTTTTTTTTTTTTTTTTTTTTTTTTTTTTTTTTTTTTTTTAGTTTTTTATATTATTTGTTTTTTTTTAGTTTTTTATATTTTTTGTTTTTTTTTTAAGTTTTTTATATATTTTGTTTTTTTTTATTTTTTTTTATTTTTTTTCCTTATTTTGTTATAATTTATTGGTGTAAAAGTGGAAAACATACGGAACATGAATAGACATTGCAGTCTTTACACATTTTTTTTGTTCTTGAAGCACACTGTTTGAAATTTTGACAATTTTTTTTTGAACTAACAGTTACAGATGTGTGTGATTTGCTTACTTTTGCTTTTGCAAGGTAATATTTTGCAATATCCATAGCGAGTTGTTTTGAACCTATTTTTCTTTCATGTATGTAATTCCAAAGAACGGTTGCATTAGCCATCGAAGATTGAATGAATCTCATAAAGATGGGCCAAGTCCATTTTTTGGCTCTTATGCATGACATCAAATTACTACAATGCGAATCGTGTAAATCAACACCACCCATAAACATATTGTAAATTTTGAAGGCATGTGGAAATAATATGGCAATTTTTTTCTTCTCAGCAAAAGAAAATCGATTTACTTCAAATGAAGGAGAAACTCCTGCAGCTGTTGAAAGCACTGATACACATTTTGAATCCATAACTGTAATAAAGTTGAGTCCACAATTTTTTTCATGCTTTACACAATAAGTACCTCTTTCTGCTTTTTTATCGACATAGTTTTTCACTTTCACTCTATTTATCCGTACCGTGCCCGTAGCTTTCAATCCCATTTTTTTCAAATGAACCAATAAGTCAGGATTAGTGAAATAATTATCGAAATATAAATGATATTGAATCAACTTTCTAGGTACAACCGACGATAGTAAATTTTGAGTCATCAAAAGTACTACACGACTTCCTAAAGCACATTTTGTAAGTTTAGCTGCTTCACCAGAATTATAAATATTTGAACCTTTTCCACAATATATGTCGCAGTCGAACAAATATCCTTCAGGACTAGCAATTCCCCATTCTTTGATCCCCCAACGGTCAGGTTTGTTTTGCATGAACTGTTGTAAATTTGTACGACCATGAAATTTTACCATCATCTCATCAACGGATAGTGCGGTTGAAAAAAAACCAAATTGCTGTAGATTTTTTCTGAAAATTTGAAGGACTTTGCGAACTTTCCACGCTTTATCGTTATCATTTTTATCTTCTGATTTATTCATCTTCAATTTTGTTTTTATTTTCATAAATGTAGTGCGACTCATTGCTAAAGAAACGGCTGGACATGCAAGAAGTGGATCTGTGGACCAATAGTCTTTTTGTGTTTTTCTTTGATTAAAAGTTGATAACACTAATATTCCTATAAAAATGTCCAATTCATCTTCAGTAAGGTTGTAACCATTCAAAACTGTACATTCAATAATATAACTCTTTATTTCCTTGGAAAAAAAAAAGTTCAAACAATTCTACTGCAGATAAATTATGTATCATTTTTTTCGTACGATCAGAAAGTAGAATCTCATTTTTAAACGATTCATTATACTTTTTTTTCTCCATCAAGCCATTGATAAGTATGCTCTGGTTCTAATTGTGTTTGATTTTCTGTGTAGCTATCTAATACTTGACGATATGAGACATTAGATATTCCTTCAAAGGTATTTGGATATGAAAGTTCTTCATCAGATTGAGCATCCAACTCTGAATCCGAACTAGAATCTCCAGAATCATTCATATCCGGAATATAAATTGCATTATACTCCCCATTTTCGCTTTCTTCGATCTCAACATTGTCATTGTGAGATCGCTTTTGACGTTTTGATTTTTGATGTGACATTTGAAAAATTTATTTCATACCCTCTAAGAAACAAGTTTGTAAATAAACTATTTGGACTATTATATAAAGAGTAAAAGTATTGTTTAATCCGTTATCATTTACGAAAATTTTTTTAGAAAGTTCATAAAACTATCACAAACAAGATTTCAATAAAAAAAAAATGTTTATTTATTTATTTTATTTTCACAAAATTGCTTGGTATAACAGTATAATAAGATAAATTTGATATTAAACAAAACATTTGATTTATTTTTGATATAAAAATAATTACATAATACTTAGAGGCTATAGAGTAACTATTTTAGATAATATAACAATCCAAGTGTATGGGTTTTAGTAAGAATATTATGGCTCGTGGCTCTTAGTATATCAACATAATAATTTCTATAAGAATGTGACACGCTAACAATCGTTTCCAGCTGCGTTGTATCCAACTTTTCAAAAATAAAGAATCTAATAACATATTTACGAAGAAAAAGTCAAAAATTTTCTACTACATACTAATATTTTTGAATTTTTTTAAAAAACTCCTATATACCAATTTTCATGATATTTAAATAATTTAAAAATTTTTTGACAGCCATATTGGATCCGCCATCTTGAATTTGGAAAAACTAATAGCAGATCCATAATCAGCGACCCAAAAAACCGTTATATCCCAATTTTCATGAAATTTAAGCAATTTTGAAAATTTTTGGCCGCCATATTGGATCCGCCATCTTGAATTTGGAAAAACGAATAGCAGATTCATAATCAGCGACCCAAAAAACCCTATATCCCAATTTTTATGAAATTTGAATAATTTTGAAAATTTTTGACCGCCATATTGGATCCGCCATTTTGAATTTCTGAATTCCAATAGTAGATTCATGATCAGCGTCCCAAAAAACCCCCATAGACTAATTTTCTCGAACATTTATCATAAACCAGTTGTTTTATTCAAAAATAATAGAATAGCAAAAAAATTTTGGCTTGAAGCCGCCATATTGGATACTGCCATGTTCAAATTCGAAAAACCCCGTGGGGGATTTTGAAGGTTAGGGTCCATGGACGCAAAAAATATACAGTTTGAGAAAATCCGCCTGCAGCTTCGATGTGAAAATATTGAACAAAAAGTTTTTTTTAATTGAAATTTTGTGTTTTTTGTTAAATAAACAATAACAACTTTTTTAATATGCATTTTTTTTAAATTCTGACCACACCAATCAAAAGATCCGATGATTTTACATCGATAACGACCTATCTTAATTTTTTTTGCAGCCATTTTCATATAAAATAATGCCGTCGAAAAAAGTATGAAAAAAGTGTCCCTCTGGTCCTTAATGGGTTAACGCGTGAACGTATGGATGGGAAAAAATTTAAAGTACTGTAACGTAAATTATCGTATGTTCCAACAGGCTTGCGTACATTCACACATCTTCGCGTACGTTCGCGTACATTTGTGATACGATTCGAAAATTTTGTACAGTATTATACGGAAACGTACGTGAACGTACGTCAACGTACCGAAATATATATAATATATATATATCTCGAAAGGGGTTTATAAAGCCCATTTTTTTATACAGCGTGTCCAAAAAGTCTGGAAACACCCAAATAATTTCTCAGCTGAATTACTATTGGAAAATGTTAAGGTCGCCTTTGTAGTAATTTTTTACGAGGAATCCAATGGTGACCTTGGATTCGACCTTGGACCTCATTTTTGAGGTTATTTCAAGGTCAACCTCATTTTTTTAAATGGTAACCCCTATTTTTTATAGCGGAATCTGAAAGAGCGGAAAATTTTACGTCCGGATTTGTATTAAGGTATGAGGTTGAGGTTGCCCCCAGAGGTCAAATTGAGGTCAAAGTATGATTTCTTAAAAATTTCGCGAGTTCAGTGGTAAAACAAAACAAACGAAGGTAAGGTTTGGTAAGTTCGAACGAAGACTTGAAGGTGACCTCTGATTCGACCTTGAACCTCATTTTGAGCCTCATTTTTGAGGTTATTTCGAGGTCAACCTCATTTTTTTAAATGGTAACCCCTATTTTTTTAGCGGAATCGGGAAGAGTGTGAAACTTTACGTCCAAACATGTACTCAGAACATAGTTCAAGAAGGACCTTGACGTTCATTTGAAGGTCATTTAAACTTAATGACGGTCTGATCTTGTGTAAACTTTTTATCACACTGAGCGAGGTTAATTCTTTAGTAGTTTTCAACGAGAAATCTAATGGTGACCTTGACATTGTCCTTAAAAGTCATGTCAAGTTCAATTTTTTTACATTTAGCGTTACCCAGGAACAACGACGTGGACGTAGTAAAATTTGTTCCCTTTGAGGTGCTTGATTTACATGAGTCCCCTTGCCTCTCACGATGGGGCGCTTGATTTACGTGAGTCCCCTTGCCTCTCACGATGGGGTGCTTGATTTACGTGAGTCCCCTTGCCTCTCACGATGGGGCGCTTGATTTACGTGAGTCCCCTTGCCTCTCACATTTGATTCTTTTAAACAGTATAACATCTTATTTCAAGTGCTCGAACTGTTCTCCATTCATTTCTTGACAGTAACCTAATCGATGATAGAAAGCACCAACAGCATTTTCAATCATTTCAGTAGGAATGAGAGCTGATTCATCAATGATCCTTTCACGTAATTCATCTAAGTTTAAGGGTTTTGTTTTGAATACACGATCCTTCAGATAACCCCAATAGAAATAATCTAGAGGCGTTAAATCGGGGGACCTAGCTGGCCATTCAATTGCACCTCTTCGTCCTATCCATCGATTAATGAATACTGTATCTAAGTATGTGCGAACGTTTCGTGCATAATGAGCTGCTGCACCGTCCTGTTGATACCATGTGTTATTAAAGTCCTCTCCAGCTATTTCTCTTATAGCAGGAGCAATTTGATTCCGCAACATAGTTTCATACTTTTCTGCATTTAAATTGACATCAATAAAAAATGGTCCTATAATCCTATTATTTAATATTCCAGCCCAGACATTTAATTTTTGTGGATATTGTGACTTGGCTTCTCTTGCCCAATGAGGGTTTTCAACTGCCCAATATCTACAGTTATGCCTATTTACGCTTGAGTCAAGTTGAAATGTAGCTTCATCTGAGAAGACTATATTTGATGGAAAATTTGGATTTTGTACGATGCGTGCCATCATATCATCACAGAATTCAACGCGACGATCGAAATCATCTTCATTTAACTTGTGTATTAGCGTTACTTTAAATGGATGGAACTTCTCTCTCTTTAGTATGTTATGAATAGATGATTTACTTATTTCGTGCACTTGAGCAGCTCTACGAACGGAAGTATGCGGATCTTCGGTGAATGTTAACACAACATCTAAAGATTTCTCTTCGTTACCTGCTGACATTGGTCTGCCTGATCGAGGTAAATCGCTGATAGTGCCGGTATTTTCAAACCTTCTAACAGTTTTTTGAACTGTTGAAAATGATAGTGGAGTTCCACCAACCCTAAATGAAGCATTAAAAATATCTCTTACGGCCCTATAAGATCGCTGCATGTGTCCCCAACCTCTCATCATGAGAATCGTTATTCTTTCTCTATCAGTGAGTTTGTTCATTTTTATTACTCTTCGTAGTAGACCTTATCCAAAAATACTTTTTGAGTTGAAAATAAAAAGAACTTTTAATTTTCAAAAAATATGTTTGAAAGATGACCAACCCTTTTCTGTGGTGGTTATGGAATGAATAATAGTTTATTGTCACTCTAACCATATGAAAAATAACAAGTAACAATGTTCAATATTTAAACGCTTCAAAAAATTTTACAATGAATCAGCTCTCATTCCTACTGAAATGATCAAAAATACTGTTGGTGTTTTCGATCATCGATTAGGTTACTATCAAAAAGTGGATGGAAAATAATTCGAGCACTTGAAATAAGATGTTAGACTGTTTAAAAAAATTAAAAAGTTTACACAAGATCAGACCGTCATTAAGTTTAAATGACCTTCAAATGAACGTCAAGGTCCTTCTTGAACTATGTTCTGAGTACATGTTTGGACGTAAAGTTTCACACTCTTTCCGATTCCGCTAAGAAAATAGGGGTTACCATTTAAAAAAATGAGGTTGACCTCGAAATAACCTCAAAAATGAGGCTCAAAATGAGGTTCAAGGTGGAATCAGAGGTCACCTTCAAGTCTTCGTTCGAACTTACCAAACCTTACCTTTGTTTGTTGTTTTACCACTGAACTCGCGAAATTTTTAAGAAATCATACTTTGACCTCAATTTGACCTCTGGGGGCAACCTCAACCTCATACCTTAATACATATCCGGACGTAAAATTTTCCGCTGTTTCAGATTCCGCTATAAAAAATAGGGGTTACCATTTAGAAAAATGAGGTTGACCTTGAAATAACCTCAAAAATGAGGTCCAAGGTCGAATCCAAGGTCACCATTGGATTCCTCGTAAAAAATTACTACAAAGGCGACCTTAACATTTTCCAATAGTAATTCAGCTGAGAAATTATTTGGGTGTTTCCAGACTTTTTGGACACGCTGTATATAGGGGTTTATGCGGCCCGACCTAGAGTCTATAACCCCAGGGCCCATTATTTCTTTAGTCATTTGCCATAGGTAACTCTGGGCTGTAGGTACTAATATACAATCTTGGGCTACATAAACCCCGATACACACACACACACACACACACACACACACACACACATACACACACACACACACACACACACACACACACAGATACACACACACACACACACACACACACACACACACACACACACACACACACACACACACACACACACACACACACACACACACACACACACACATAGTATAATTGGGCACTTTGAGGAGCTAGGGTCTCGACGCCCAGAGTACAGTCAGCGTGACTAAAGAAATCCACCCCTCTCTGGGTACCGAAACTCTCGCGCCTCCTCAAAGTGCCCAATTCGCATACTTATAGAACTCCTCAAAGTGCCAAAAATCTCTTCAAAGTGCCAAATCTCCTCGAAGTGCCTAATTCATATACGTATATATAGAAATTTCTCCTCAAAGTGCCCAATTGTTCAGCATATATATATATATATATATATATATACACGCATGTATACGGCTATAAAAATAATAAGCTATAAAAATAATGTTTTGCGTCTTATGTACGTTTTAGTAGTTTTTTACTTGATACTGTAGATTTATGTACGTTTGTGCACATTTCCGTACGATCGCGCACATTTCCGTACGATCGCGTACGTTTCTGTACGTTTGCGTACGTTTCCTCACGTTGAAGTATGACATTGTTTAATAATAAAAATAATTTTTTTAGCTAATGTACGTTTTTGTAGTTTTGTACTTGATACTGTAGATTTACCTACGTTCGCGTACGTTGGCGTACGTTTCCGTACGTATCCGTACGATGGCGTATATTTCCGAACATTTGCGTACGTTGAAGTATGAAATTTTTTAATAATAAAAATAATTTTTTTGTAAATCTACATTTTTGTTGTTTTTTACACGTTACTGCAGATTTTCGTATGTTTGCGTACGTTCGCGTAGAAAATATCAGAATCGTAACCGAAACATACGCAAACGTACGTAAACGTATGCGAACGAATGCATACATACGTAATGTGACGGGATCGTACGGTTTTTATTTCCATTCAGGAAGTGACCGTCTTTTTTTTATTTGGTCACAAATTTGGTCACAAATTTTATTGGTTATAATAAATACTAATTAACTAAGAATTACTTTGTTAGCAATCCTTACCTTCACTATACGAGATGAAAACCAATTTTATTTTACTTTACTTACTTGCTACAGATTTGTACATTTACTTAAAACTACTGTAAGTAAAGACTAAAACTAAAAAAGTCTTAGTATCTGAGATCACATTTTCGAAGATCTAATAATGAACGTAGGAATCTGTGGCAAATCGACATTTTTCTATTTGTTCTGCGACAGTCAATTGACCGTTCTAAAATTTGCGACGCGGTCACTTTGCATCTCTAGTATGAACGCACTGCGGTACCTTGTAGACTTGTCTAGGTTGTAAGTATGCGAAAGCAACGGCCTTGGTAGAGAGAGAGAGAGAGAGAGAGTGGGGTGAGAGAGGGAGAGAAAGAGAGAGAAAGAGAGAGAGAGAAAGAGTCGATTATATTGTGCGAGGTCTCGTCCATGCTGGCGTTTTCCTCGTCAAAAATGTGACAATCTTCGAACCGAGTTCGAGAAGAAAAACTGATCGTCAGTATTATCAAGATATTTGAGGTTAAAATGTTCTTATAATATTTATAGAATATTATTTTTTAAGAGAATATTTGATTAACATAATATTTTTACTGCATATTAATCTTATCGAGTATTTTATTTACTCATAATTTTAAGATATTAGCTTAAATGAAATTTCTTATCCATAATTTTTTGACATTAATATTTTTTTTTTTAATAAAATGGAGTAATATAGTACGGGCCTCTCTCTAATTTTAGCAGATATATGAGAGCATCCACCAAAAGTCAGTCAGTAGGGACGCACGTGGCACATTTTTGGTATCACACGCACTCTATTCAAGTCTCTCATAGTGAAACACATAGATCGATAGATTTTTTCTTATTCTTCTAATACAATGTTTATTTTTTTCCAAAATACTTTTCTACGGTCAAAAACTTAAGTCAAAACTTGAAAACAAAGTTTCCAGAAAATGCTTTCATGTTTTTTTTTTTTTTTTTTGTTTTATAAAGTAGAACTTATAAAACTATAAAATCTCCAAAACTTTGGCGTCAGTAAAAAAATATAAAAGATGCGAAAAATTAGCAGCACGCCCGCTGGTTAGTTTTTGACGAATGCTCCCATATATGAGCAATTTAATATGCCCTTTTTTGTTCAAAAATTGAAGAGAAATTTTTAGAAATACATCTTTCGCTCATGATTTTTATCGAACTTCATACACATATACATTGTTATAACACTTACAAACAAATGCATTTTTCTAAAAAAAACCCATCTTTTTTTGGTTAAAATTTTATATGGTGATGAAGAGTATAAATACTTATCAAACTATTATGGTATATCAACTATTTTTTACCTGGAAAGAGAAAAAAATAAAGTAAACCAATTTGTTGCCACCTTACAATTATAGTCCTTATAGCCAAAGTAAATTGATTTGTGTATATGGGCAAATCTACCGAAGTTTTAACTTTTATGTTAAAGTTAAAACTTCTAATTCCAGTTATGTTACTGTTAAAACACTTCCTTATTAATAAACCTATTTAGTATTGTCATTGTATGTATTTATTAAACAAAAGTCTCTTGAGCTCGCGTTTTATTGTCATTTAGATTAAAAAAAAAAAGTGATCATGACTTCAAATTGCCTTAACTATTCAAAATTGAGAGAGCCTAATGCATATAGCACCAACTTTTTGTAACTACTAGTCAAATCCAAACGCGCTGCGCGCGTACTATTTTGTTTTTGAGGTTATGGGTGTAAGTTTTCATTATGATTTCATTTTTACTAAGGTAAGTCGGAGTAATTCGGCCACTTCGCTAATTCGGCCATTTTTCTAGTTCGCTATCTCCACTTATCCAAAAGCTTAAATAACCGATATCGCCAGCTTCCATATATGAAACATACGTTTTGTATAGTTTTTAATTATTTAAAAATGATCACTACATTGTTATGCAAGTCTTTATTATCAAATTTCAACGAGTCGGGCGTCTTATAAAGTCAAAATAGCAAATATTTCGTTTATAGTCGAAATATAAGCTAAAAAACCTAATTGAATGTGATACGAGCAGAAAGGTGAGGCTTTTTCCTTGAAATTAGTATGGAATAGTAAAAATAATTTTTTTTGTATTTTATAGAAGCAAAATACTTTCGCGTCTATAATTCTCCTAATTCGGCCAATATATAAAGAAGATGTGATCCTATAAATATGACAAGGTGTGAAATTCGTATTTCACGAAGTCATTTATGTGTCTGTTTTCCGAGAAGAAACTTTAGAAATATGATTAGCAATAATCAATTTCATTGATCAAAATGGATTTTTCGTTTAGCTTACGGAGACTCCCATATCGAATTCCAAAATCATTTATAGAATACATTATAACGAAAAATAAATTCCTTTATGTCCTTTATACTAAGAATCATTCGTAGGAGTTAATAGTTAAATTTGAATATTGGCCGAATTTGGTAACGTGTCAGCTAATTTGGCCAAAACGCAGATTTTACACGTTTGCACCGAGCTTAGCGAATATCACATTTGGGGTGTTTCTAATTTTTTTCTTGGTAGTATATTTTTAATATACTTTAAAATCTTCTTTACAATTTTGGCCCAACGCATTTACAGAAGAAGAAAGAAAATATGTCGCTTAAGGTGGCCGAATTATCCCAAGTTACCTTTAAATGATACTACAATCAAATAATTTTTCAAAGCATGAAAAGATATGTGTTTTTTCTATTTCGATTTTGATTTAAGAATTTAGTTTTAAATCTAAAATTGTTAAAAATAAATAATTGTATTTATAAATTCAAATGTAGCGGAAGTAGCAAATTTTCGCGCATATTCCTTAGAGACCAATCACAATCAATCTTTTAATGCTTCACAACATCCTGTCATCACTTTTTTAAGAGAGGAATTTGTTCATACTTTAATTTTGCACCTTTGGGAACTGATTTAATATTCTTCTCAGATATTATTAGGTATAAAAATCGAAAGGGATCATGTAGCAGCGCCAACTTGCCAATAGCGGCGGCGCGGTTGTAGGTCTGTTCGACGGAACAAATAATATACAAAAGGTGTACTTCTAAAAATAACAAATTTCATCAGTTTTGGGCCGAAAGAAGTGCATATTAAATCTAGGGTGTGTTATTGCTGATATATGCCTAGTATGAAGTCCACTTAGATAATATAATTATTATAAAAATTATTTTTTAAAGATGTATTATCATTACGTTTTAAGTAAATTTATGAACTATTTATATTAACAATATGTATATTTAGCAGGAAATATGTATTTTTGCAACTTCTGCAGTTTCACAACTCTTCTATTGAAAACACACATAGAACATCACACATTTCATAGAAATGTAACTGGTCATTATTATTGTGGCTATGATAGATGCAAAAAATGCTTCCAAAATCTTGCTAATTTAAATACTCATTTGCACCGGACTCACGGATTACAGACCAAGAAACAAGAAACTTCTTTCACAGGTCATTTGTGAAAATATCATAGGCGACACCCTTACACGTCAATGGACGATGTAGAACCTGACAAAAATAATGTTGAATCTGAAATTGTTGAGCCTGTCAATGACATATCAATGGATATTGATATGCAAGAGTGTCCTGAAGAATTTGAACTGGAGAATGCTCAATACAATGGAGATACCGAATCGTATTTGTTTATTAAATGTGTCACTCAATTTTATCTAAAGTTGGAATGTGAATTATTGATTCCAATCTCATCAGTACAATATATTGTAGAAGAACTTAATACTATCCATATTCAAGGACAAGAGGTGGTTAAACGAAATTTAAAAGCTCGCTTGATGACCGAAGATATTGAATCAGATCGAATAGATGAAATTATAGAAAACATTTTTACTAGTGACCCTTGGAATGCAAGCCATGAAGTTATAAAAACACATTATAAAAGAAAAGAATTTTATACCAAAGAGTTTGAATATGTCCAACCAATATTTATAGATATTAATAAAGATAAGAATACTAAATTTGCTTATGTTCCTGCAATGGAAACTCTAAAAAGTATTTTTAGAGATAAATCTATTGAGAATGTAATCAAACTTAAAGCACCAGTTGCACATGAAGATTTATTAACAGATTTTACTGATGGAGAAGTTTTCAAGAACAATACCTTTTTTAAAGAAAATTCTGAAGCTTTACAAGTAATTCTATACCAAGATGCTTTTGAAGTCGTTAATCCTATAGGTGCAGCAAAAAAGAAACATAAATATTAGCTATATACATGAATTTAGGTAATTTACCTGATAATTTTCGTAGCCACATCAATACCATAAAGCTTGTAGGCCTGGTAAAAGAAAAAGAGTTTGACCATAAGGTTGTATATGGAAAAATAGTTGAAGATCTGAAAATTTAGAGTCAAATGGTATATATGTGGATGGAAAAATTATAAAGGGTTCTATTGTTTTTATAACAGGTGATAGTCTAGGAAGTCATGGTTTCGGCGGCTTTGTCGAGAACTTTAGTAAAGCAAGATATTTTTGCAGATTTTGCTCCGTTACTAGAGCTGAATTTCAGTCTGATGGAGGTGAATGTGTGTTTTACGAAACAAGAACAATTAATTCTTATAAAAGAGCTTTGGAACAAATTAGCAAAAAAAATGATTTTGAAGGTATCAAATTTGATTTAATTTTTAATGAACTAACAAATTATCACGTTTGTTCACCTGGATTACCACCATGTTTAGGCCATGACTTATTTGAGGGAATAGTAGCTTATGACCTATTTTTGTATATTGAATATTTTATATTTAATAATTGGTTTACATTAGATTATCTTAATCAAAGGATAGAAAATTTTAATTATTCATTAGAAGATAGGAAAAGTAAGCCATGTACTATGACTGTAAATAACACAAGAATACCAGGTGGTGCATGCCAAATATGGAATTTTCTTAGATTATTTCCTATTTTGATTAGTGACAAAATTTTAGAGTTAGAGAATGAAGTGTGGATTTTTACACTACTTCTTAGTGAAATTGTAGAAATAATATGCGCTCCAGTGATTCATAAATCTTATTTGCCATACTTACAGAACATAATTTTTCAATACAATTCAATGAGAAAAATGTTATTTACAGAACAAAATTTACGTCCTAAGCACCATTATTTATCACATTATCCTTATCTCATATTACAATTTGGGCCTTTGATGACAGCGAGGACACTTCGATGAAAGCAAACACCGTTACTTCAAAAGAGTTATTCGACATGCTCTCAATTTCATTAATGTTCTGAAAACTCTCAGTGAAAAACATGAGTTACTTCAATGTCTAATGCGACTTGGAGCAGATATCAGAATTGAGCTAGCAGTATATGATATTAGTGATTTTCAATTAAACTTGTATAACACAGAAATACAGAAATGTATACAAAATTATAATTTACCCAGACCCATAAAACAGTGCAATAATGTTGTAAATAAAGGTACGACATATAAGCAAGGAGACATTATCGCTTTAGATCAAGAGGCTTATCATTATAATTTAATTATTGGAAAAATCTGTTTGTTTTTTTGCGACGAAGAGGATATTTATATTTTATGTAAAATTTTGAAAAATGAATATAGACCTTGCCTTAATGCTTATGAAATTGGACAGACGATTTCGTACATGTGTAAACGCTTAAATGAACTTTTAGATTTAGAGGGGGCTAGACACCTTTTTTCTCTGAAATAAGAAGTCACATTTTAATACATAAATGTAAACTAATTATTTCATACTTTTTACATATAAAAGTGGGTATATTTACCTTACCTTAAAACTTTCTCCGATGGGCCTTTTATATGGTCCAGAACCATAGTCATCGATGAAACAAGTTTTTTCACTAACCGTAAGCTTTGAAATTTTCCTGTGGATGGATTGACTCCAGATTTGAACTAAATTACTCCTGAATAGTATAATTCTCATATGAGTGTAGGGATTTTTGATCTAATGAGAAAAAAAATTGTGCTGTTTTTCAAGTGTTTTTTTTTTTAATTTTTTTTAATTTTTTATATTTTTTCATAATTTTTCTGATGTAAAAATTTTTCCGACATTTAATCCTAAATCCCTACACTCATATGAGAATTATACTATTCAGGAGTAATTTAGTTCAAATCTGAAGTCAATCCATCCACAGGAAAATTTCAAAGCTTACGGTTAGTGAAAAAACTTGTTTCATCGATGACTATGGTTCTGGACCATATAAAAGGCCCATCGGAGAAAGTTTTAAGGTAAGGTAAATATTTATATGTAAAAAGTATGAAATAATTAGTTTACATTTATGTATTAAAATGTGACTTCTTATTTCAGAGAAAAAAGGTGTCTAGCCCCCTTAAGAGACATGTTATGCGTAAAGCCCCCTCATGCTTTCGTTTCTCGTCGTATTTGATGTTTTTGGCAACTTATCTTCAGGGGGTGTCATACTGTACTACTGTACGTTTTCATAAAATTCAGTTGCCCTACAGAATCCAATAATACATCTTTCTACAAAGTTCCGAGGTGCGTATACTATTTTTCTTCATATCCTGGCTCGAAAGATAGCCAAAATATACGCATTTGCGGCCGGGAAATTGCAGGTTATAGTCACGTCATATACTGAAAACACATGTGGTTGAAGCCATTTTTGAGATAGCCAAGAATTCTATTCTCGGAATATATTTTAGAACCCGCAGGAGAGCTAAAAAAAATTGACAACTTCGCAAGCACTGCGGAAGAACCCAAACAACCCCCTTTCGTTCCAGAAAATCGTAAAAAAATTATAATTACGTTATTTTTGAGATCGCCAAGAATGTTATTCCCAGAATACAATTTTGAGCCTTCAGGATAACAGCAAAAAAATTGGCAACGATGCAAATACCGAGTATCAGCTCTAACCACCGAATTTCGCACCAGAAACACGCAAAAAATCTAATTCCGCCATTTTTGAGACGCTAAGAATTTTATTCCCGGAATACAATTTTGAGCCTTCAGGATAATTGCAAAAAAATTGGCAACGATGCAAGTACCGAGGATCACCTCTAACCACCGAATTTCGCTCCAGAAACACGCAAAAAAGAAATCTAATTCCGCCATTTTTGAGATCGCTAAGAATTTTATTTCCGGAATACAATTTTGAGCCTTCAGGATAGCTACAAAAAAATTGACAATGAATAACGATTCAAGTACCGCGGATCATCTACAACCCGATTTCGCACCAGAAAATCGCAAAAAAAATGTAATTCCGCCATTTTGAGATCCTCAAGAATTTTATACCCAGAATACAATTTTGAGCTTGCAGGATAGCTACCCAAAAATTGACAACTCCGCAAGCACCGCGGAAGAACTCAAACAACTCCCTTTCGGCCCAGAAAATCGCAAAAAAAATCTAATTCCGCCATTTTTGATATCGCTAAGAATTTTATTCCCGGAATACAATTTTGAGCCATCAGGATAACTACAAAAAAATTGGCAAACCATGCAAGTACCCGTATACGCGTAAAACTCGCATCCCCCGCCTACTGGGGGTTAAGAATCATTTAAATAATTATTTTGTCTTGTATGCATGTCTACGTAACTTTCTACCCTAGCTTAAATTTACTAGTCATTTGAACGCGCGCGCTACGGCGCCCAGCGTGAGCGCCCAATCTGCGACAGTCTCTACTGTGCAGACTCGAAGCTGCCGTCCGACTTCAACGCACTGCTTCCTGGCCGCAAAACGTGCATGTTTTGGCGAACATTCGGCGGGGGTATGATGAAATGATATCTCTCAATGTTATTGTCAATGAGTATAATCGAGGACAAATTTTTTTTAAACCCATCAAATTTTTAATATTATACACTTTCAATATTACATTTTTAATCGAGTGGCATAGAGAACGATAAAATAGAATTAATTAATAAAACGTTTTCTCATTTTTCTACCATATATTTATTTTATTCATTTATTTAACTAGAAAAATTACTGTACTTGTATATTAAATTACATTTTATCATTTCATTTTTAAACTTTAGTAACATTTTTAACTTAAACGTTTCTTCAGTTTAATTATATTTTTAACATGATGGAAATTAGGGAAAGGCTCATTTACATGAGATCTGCTTTTCTCTCGTTTTCAGAATTTGCTGATAATGAAACGGTATTTAAAGAAAATCGGCCTGGAAAACCACATATTTTGATTTTAAATTGGATTCAGCATTTCACAATACGTAAGACAATATCGAATACATGTTTCTCATGCCGAGTTAAGACACGATTTTTTTGTGACCTGTATTGTGTTCAAAATTTTAACTTTTTAATGCAGTGTGACTGTAATTTTGACTATAACTTTCTGTATACATTTTAAGCTGAATGAATGGGCTAGTTGATTACACGACCGCGACAAAAATTGTACCCATTACTTAAATCTACAGATTTAATTAGATAATTAAATATAATAAAGATGACATTAAATTAACATATGTTAACATACTTATTGTTTTCATTGTTCTCAGATTTATATATATCTATATATATAGCAAGATGCCAGTATTTAAAATAGAATCTGCTGGCAACGGCAGATTTGTTATCAGAGTCAATAATATAATGGAAATTATTGAAATAGGAAGAGATAAATTGTAACTTCCAGAAAACGTAACTTACAAGGTAATTTTTCAATTAAACTAAATATTATATTAGCATATTATTTATTCCTCTCTTAAAAAAATGATGGTCGGAAGTAGTGGCTCATTTATAGAATCGACGTGATTGGTTATTTGAAAAAAGCGTGAATATTTGAATTTCTTTTAGTGTTAGATTGAAAATGTGTTTTTCTCTTTAAAAAAACCGATGGCGAATGTTGTGAAGCATTTAAAGATAGATTTGATTGGTCTATAATATTTGATTTTTTGCTTAAAAAATGGATCTAATTATCTTATCATTTAAACTAATTAAAACTGAATCATAGTTAAAAATAGCTCTCATAACTTCAAACAACAAAATAGTACGCGCGAAACGCGTTTGAATTTGCTAGTATTATAAAAATTATATATATATTGACAGAAAATAATTGTAATGCTTGTAAATATTATATAAAAATCATTGTAATCATTGTTAGAAATGAAGATAATGTATTAAGGAAGTTCTTTCGATTTTGAATATGAAAGCCGATTTAATAAAATTTGGAGGACTGGTAATATAACTCTTAAAATAACACAGTTAAATTTTTAAACCCAAAGGGTACCTAGGAAGCAAGCTTTAATATTTTAATTTCACATGGAGTCTTATGGGAATTCGTACAAATTTATGTATTTTGTAGCACATAACAAGTGGTTTGTGATGAAAAAATTGTTGTTTTTTACATTATGAACGCTGTTTGTCACCATGATTTAGTTTTAATTAGTTTAAATGATAAGATAATTAGATACATTTTTAAGCAAAAAATCAAATATTAGTCTAGTCAAGTAAATTTTTAAATGCTTCACAAGATCCGGTCATCGTTTTTATTTTAAGAAAAAAAAATCTTCAATTTAAAAAAAATCAAATATTTGCGCTTTTCTCAAATAACCAATTACATCGATTCTTTAAATAAGCCACTACTTCCGGCCATCATTTTTGTAAGAGCTAAGAAACCAGACAAATCGGTCGAGCGCTAAGAAACCAAACTACCACTATGAGCCGAGTTGTCTGGTTTCTTAGCGCTCGGCAGTGTTGTCTAGTTTCTTAGCGCTCGGCCGAGTTGTCTGGTTTCTTAGCGCTCAGCCGAATTGTATCTCTTCACCTCTCAGCTGATGAATTACACTTTTATAAATCTAAAATCACAGAAATATGAATATCTTTAAATAATGTATTTTTATTTTACAGTTGGTAATGTCAAATGATAAAACAGAGATAGATGATGACGAAGTTATACTGGAATATGCATCGTTGATGAAAGAACCAATAATCCTGGCATTTGTAGACTGTGATGAACGTTCCGTTAGTGTGAAAAATGAGACAGATAAAAATACTGAAAATGTTGCAAATAATAATCAGTTATCATTGCCAAAAGGTAATTCAAATATTTATAATATCATAATTTTTATGCTAATAACAAAAAATAATTAAAAAAAAGTCAATAAAAATTTGAAGAAAGTTTTTTTTTTTTAGATTCCGACTCAAGTTTAAATGCTCCCAGTACTTCTAATACTCAGCCACCAAGCCCACAGGCAATGAATTTAGAAGTAATGGTATGGAGCAAGGTTTTAGATTCGACAAAAAAAATGTGTTGAACAGAAAATTATTGATCCCTCTGAAAAAATGGCAATTGTCAAAATAATCGTTGATTATATGATCAATACACTCCATACAAGTAAGCGAAATATAGCAGCAAAAATCGCAAAGGAAATTTGCGATAAGTTTCCTAAATCGTTTGCTGATATTATTAATTATGATGAAAGTTGGGGATGCGGATACCAGTCATTATTTTTGCAAATATATAACGCTCTTTTATACAAAAATGCAAAAAATAAGGAACCTACGAAGGTAGGAATAAAGCGAAGTTTACAAGTAGATGATGACAGCGATGATGAGGCTCAATGTGATCGAGAAAAAGAACTTGAGTCAAAAAAAAAAAGGATGAGTACGGGTGTGTAAACTACGCTCCTCTTTTAACAAATAACGAAACGCCTGAAACACAGGAAGCTTCAAGGGTGAAGCTTATTGAAATGTTTTCTTCTGATAAGAATAATACTGATATAGGTATCTTAATGAGACAAACTTACCCTACTTTAAGAGCTACTATAAACGACGTAAGCGTGGATTTACAATTAATCCCAGAGAAGTGGCCTTCTCTTCAAATTGTAGAATACTTCCTTGACCATAGTTCATATTTATTAAATACAGATATTACTAAAATATGGACACAAAGCATGGAAAAGAGAATGAAAGTAACTGCACAATACTTTAAATCATTGAAATGTAAAAATGAAATGAAAAAAAGTAAAATAGATAATCTTGTAAATGAAGCAAAATCAGCTTATATTGTAAGAAAAGATCGGATAGCGAAATACTTAGTCGTGTTTCGATTTTTAATACTTCATTTCAAAGAAAATGAAGATTATTTCTTCAAATAAAGAAAGTATGTTTAACAATTTTATTTTAATTGGCTTAATATCTAATAGACCCCTTGTATTAGTAACTGTTTCATAAATAGAAAATAATTATTTATGTTTTATTATAATGTCAAGCAGGGTGAGCCAGATGATGAAACTGAAGATATGGTGTATCCTATTCTTGTGATTCAAGGTGAGAATGTAATTACCATAGTATAACGCTGGATTTCCACAAAATTTTACATTTATTATTATAAAAAGGTACGGGCTTTTGTGTTTTATATCTTTAAACTTACGCCCCTACCTTGTGTTATTTTTATTCGACTTTTTATATTAGTACAATCATACTCTAAAGTTTTGTGGATTCTATTCAATTTTAACAAGTTATATTAGAAATAATTTTCCGTAGGAGAGTATGATGGCCAAGCAAAATATTCCGTTCATGTGAACAAGAAATTTATTATTGAATGTACTGATCCCCTTCAAGGAATCTTAATAAATTTCTTATGCTTTTATGTATTTGGTCTTAGTTACCATTCTAAAATATCGAAAACGTTGGAGTTTATACAAAGGTAAATATAACAAGTATTTATTTCTATAATATTTTCGTAATAGTATTTTTTCGTAGTTATTTTTCATAATTTATTGATTGTTTTAATGAAATTATGGTTATTATTTTGAACGACTGGCAAATCTCAAATCTCTATCCTTTATATATAGAGAGAGAACTGTCACTTTCAAACTCGGCTGATGATTTAAGCACTCGTGTTACTCTAGGACAGCTACAAATTCCAGTATAATGCTCAATCTTTATTATCGTTAGAAAAAGCCAATTTTCCATCCTTCTTACACAATACACTATTATTAACATTGAATTTTTTTATAATTAAATATTTTTTATTTTTTTTTTCATTCAAATAAAAATTCATGATTTAGATCAAGTAAATTTTCATTTAATGTCTTGATGGCCCTTCACACATAATTATAACATATACGGCTGTAACGTTAATAATTTTTAATTTTTCGAGGCAATAGATTTTTATGCAAAATATTAATTACATTATACAATAATATTTAAAAAAAAAGATAAAGTATGACCCAGTCGTATATACACTAGCAAAAACAGTATCACAATATTCAGATGAATTTCAAATAACTGACGAGTAGATGATATCAAAAGCTATACGAATCTGTTTATTTAATTTTATTAATTAAATATTTATTTAACTAAATGATGTCGAAAAGACTATAATAATCCGACGTAGTTTATAAGAAAGAATTTATTGTTTGATGCAGTCTGCGGAAATTTGAACATAGATTATTGCTTAAAAAAATGTCTTATAACTCTTTAATTTTTAATTCTTTTTAGTTTACAAGTTATTCTATTTTATTCCGCAGATGTAAATATCGACTGATATTTCTTCTTTTGTTTAATTTTTGTAAAAGTATGGAAGTTTTAAAATATAAGAAAACTATAATTCGAAAAACTTACACGACTCTTAATTTTTTTCATTTTAACTGCTAAATCTAATGCTTAGTAAATTACTCTAGCAAGATCAAGCGCGCTATGCGCGCTCTTCCATTCTCTTGTTTATTCCCAATAAACAATATTGAAATGAATGTAAAATTTATTTTACTTTTCAACATCCGTAAATTTATCCAATATATATTTTATTGAAACTTGGATTGTATTTATTTTAGTTTGTTCCCAGAATACAAAAATTTAGGGGTTCAAAATTTAACTGTAAACAGAACAGTATTTTATAGTCCTTCATCGTTAACTACAGATCAAATTTTAATACATTTTTGTTATACACAATCAATTTAAAGTCATTAATACTATATATAACTTATATTTTAAGTTTAAATATTGCATAATTTCATATTTTGTCGGTTTTATTTGAACTAATCAACTAAGACCTTAAACGAAAGGCTAACGTCACCGTCGACCAATCACGGTTTCCTTATACATGAACTTGACCAATCGCAAAGCTTTTATTTCGGCTTCACATTTCTGTTATCATTCTTTTAAGAGAGGATACACGCTGGTCAATTAAAAAAAAAAATTAATATTTTGAAGATATTGAGTATACCAGTTGACTTATTATATATTGGCAGTTATGGATCTCGGTATGAGAAATAGATGGAACGTCCGTTCGTTGTATGAAATAAAGGCAACTATGTGTATAATTGCAGGAAAATATTACGAACAAAAATGCATTAAATTTTCTTTGGATCAAATTGTTTTAAGATTAAAGCAATTGTAAATGAATTTCAAGTCTTTTACATGATATTTCATTTGCGTGCATCACTCTCTGTAGGGCATGGTTTTCCGTAAATGTAATGTAGTTGAACATAACATTTAATGTGTTTTACATAAAAATTTCAGTAAGTGCATTAAATTTGGCTGGTTTCAAATTGCTTTAAATTTAATACATTTGTAAATGAAATTTCTCCGACTTCTTTTCCATAGAAACAAATAAAATATTAAGTGAAGATCACTTGACTAATCGCTACGCGATAATAAAGCCTGAATAGGTCGACAAACCCGTCGACGAAACGTCGCATTCGACTACACCAACACCTTTGTAGTTTTGAATTTTTACGCTTGCTCCTAACGGATCTTGTCAGAATTGACTGAATTATTTCTTTAATTACTGCAATGGGGAGTACAATCGTGAATACGATTAACCACACACTGGGTTATTATACCTTACTTTTTTACTTTGAAAATAGATTCTTTGTTTTTTTTTCTCTTTTCGGATGTATAAGTAGACAACCTCGTCTAACCTGAAGCAGCTATGTCGCACTGACACCCAATTAGAAACTTCTCAAGATGAAGAGTTTGTTTGGATTATGATAATCAATCCGCTTAATGTATACCCAAGAACATTTAATTTCCTTCAGTCTATGGTAAAATTGAATATTAACAAAAGCCTTTACAAAAAGAGGAATGAGCTCTGGCATTTGATCTAACATTGGAGTTGCAAAACAGGGATAATGGAAATATCGTCAAAAATGGAATATGTTCAGGCAATAAAATTTTTTTCAACTAATTCTTTGACTTGATTCTTATAATATTCAACATAATTTATGTATTTTTTCTTCATATAAGTAATCGGATACATTTTTTTGCAGCACAAACAGTAGAAAATAGAAAACAATGTGAATATCGTACACATTTTTCCAGTTTTTTTTTTTTTTTTTTTAATTAGAACGGCTGCAGCTTTTTTGTGGGAAGGAATTAGGGTCTATAAATCTGCAGAGGTTCATGGTGAGATATATTACCTACAACCTGTGCAAGTTTCAAAAAAATTTGGGTGCCAGAACCCTGAGCCTCTCCTAGTCAGTATATTGGACAGCTTTCTAAAGATGAAAAGTAAGTTCTAGTTCATTACGTATGCTATGCGATAGCTCCAGTTCATATGTTCGTTAATTATAACTCCAAGGTATTTTGTCTTCTCGTCTCGATTGATCTGTTTTCCATTTATGTGTATATTCAAAATGGCTGGAACACTGTTACTGTAGCTTCCAAAAACAATGTAAGCTATTTTGGAGATATTTAATGATAGTTCGTTTACAGCTAACCAGTTATAAATTTTGTGTAGGTAGTTATTTATTTTGTTTCCGTCAAGTCCGACGATGAAGCTTCACTTAGTAAAACTGTATCATCTGCATAGGATATTATACTTCCATTTGGGGTGAGGCTTAAGATGTCATATATGTAAAAAAAATAAATTCTAAAAAAAAAAGAGTGTGTTACAAACTCACGTGTCAGAATCATTTTTATTGCGCTCGTATCGAAAAATACTATTAGTGAATCCTTGGCCAATATCTATTAATCCAAGAAAATTAATTATACCTTGAAGTGCAACACCAAAAATATAAGCATCGCAAAAACAAATCTTCCATTAATGACTGCTCGGAATATAATATCATCTTCACTCGCACTGCACAGCTAATTGAAAACCTAAACCTTTTCTGCCCGTTTTGAAAATTTAATATTCTTTTTACAAGTTTTACAAATAATTTATTGTAGAGCCAAAATAATGCAAAGTTTATAATGCAATAGTGCACACTTCGTAAACATTCACTTCAAAATCTGGATCATTTTTGGCAAGTGGCTGATGCACTTGTACAGAATACGGTGAAATTTTTTCAGAATTTTTCGACGAATTTTACAATTTTTCAGAATTGTTTGTTTTCCTTCTTTTTTTATATAAAAAATTCCTGAACTTTTCGAAAATTAATATTAAAATTAATATGAAAATACTAAGTGGAAAAATAGTATTTAAAAAAAAAAAAAATCAAGGTATTTAAGACCTAGAGATTTTTGATTTTTACTAGGGTAAGTCTCAAATTTTCTGACTCTGAACATCGACACTTAACTGTATAAAACGTAATTTATTTTGACTAATATTTACACCTAACTTTTAGAAAATTAAACAATTTTTTTGCAAGAAGCAAAGAATATTTAACGTGCAGTCTTCTTTATTATGTCTAATCTGTTATTTACTGTTTTGGTAGTAACTGTTGCGTTACAACTATTGGAAATCGTGACACAATTGAAAGTTGTTAAATTTATTCGATTGGATCCCCTAAGAATATTTGTTCATTCTTACCTGAAAGGAACTCCAAACCTATCTTGGTCACCCTTACTCTCCCATACGAGTAAGGTTGCGGTTAACCTCGTGTTTATGTTAATCTCGAAATATTAAGGGGAAATAAATATAGGCTCATTACCCAATTGAACACCATTTATTATTTTGTCTATATTAGTTATAATTAATTAAGTTACAATATGCGATGAGCGCTCGTATTCGGATCTTGATTTCCTTACTGATTAGATTGATAGGGTATGACACGCATGTAAAACCCGCGCGGGTCAACAACAATCGGTCATTAATAGGTAGATATCATCGACCGGATTCCAAAAGGTCCATATAATGTGCCCTATTTTCGGCGCTGCCTATCGTCCCAGTAAGCGGATCGGACACCCCCGTACAGTCATGGGAGACCTCATGTAATTAAGTGACAAAAAGGAAATAGAGGAGGGGAGGATTATAACGGTTCCGATAAGGGTAAGAGGAAGACGAAATGCGGCGCTCTTTATTTTATTAGGGAAGCGTTCGTGTCTTCTCCTTTTGTTAGTTCTTATTTATTTTATCGTCGATTTCTCTGTACACAGTGCTGGAGACTGAGATATACTGAGAAAGCCAATCGAAGGCGGCCGGGCTCTCGCCGAGCGCTGTTGCACTAGGGCGCAGTAAGTGCGAAGCACCGCACAAAGGGGAGAGGCCGATAGCTGCGGCGCGCAGGTATACTCCGGCACTGTACGGGCGAAGCACCGCACAAAGAGGAGAGGCCGATAGCTGCTGCGTGCGCGCTATACTTGAGCGCGCCTAGTGCGAAGCACCGCACAAAGAGGGGAGTCCGGTAGCTGCTGCGCGCGCGCTGTACTTGTGCGCGCCTAGTTCGAATCACCGCACAAAGAGGAGAGGCCGATAGCTGCGGCGCACACTCCTCATGCACTGACGTGACGGGAAAAAAGGGAAAGGCTAGGAAAACTAGGTGTGAGGGAATAGATTATCTCAACCAGAAGGAGGGGAAGGGACTCCCAACGGTACGAGGGGCGCGTCACGATTACCCTGGACCTATCCAGTTGCCGATCTAAACTCATAAAATACCGATAATTATAACAATGCGCACATGTATTCTTAAAGGTACGATAGTTTCATTAATCCTTACAACGCCGTTACGGGTGATTCAAGAGATTATAGGCAATTTTAGTGAGAGGGTGCAATATAATAACTATTACGTTAATCCGATCGAACGTCTTTATCAATAGGTTATAAGCGCGGTGCTTGCTATGTAGATATACGTATATGAACCCAAGCGTTATTCAGAAAATTCGAATTTTCACAATTTTGAGGTCGCGCTAAACTCACTAATTTAGAATTAGGTATGCATATATATATATATATATATATATATATATATATATATATATATATATATATATATATATATATATATATATAGATAATATATATAACATATATACTTGTAATATACTCTTGAAAATTAAAACTAAAATGATGTAATATAGTAAGAACCAAATCTAATAAAATGAACTGATAATACATGTGGACGATGAATTAAATGAAAGTTTCCGTGATTATGTTCAAAAGTATATTTCGGGATATAGATACATACACGCATGCATACACACGTACACACAGACACACACACACACACACACATATATATATATATATATATATATAAATTTACCGCGAGTGGAGAGGAGGCGCCTACTAGCGTGCGAGTAAGAGAGAGAGAGAGAGAGAGACGGAGCGATACCGCGCCGCGTGTGCACGAGCAAGACACGAGACAGCCAGCGAGGAGCCGACAGCCAGCCCGCCTGCCTGCCGACCCTATTCAGCGAGTAGGAGAGAGAGAGAGAGAGAGAGATATAGAGCGCGAGTACTGACGAGCGAGAGAGAGCGAGAGAGAGCCGAGTGCACCGGTTGTTCCTTCAAAAGTAAGTCTTATACTCTCATCTCTCGCGTTACATGTAAAGGTTTGCACGGAAATCGCCCCGTACAAGCTTTCTGTACCGTGTACGTGCGGGTGTGTGTCAGCCTGCCGTACTTTAACGCCGCGCTCGAGAGTAGCAGCATCGTCGTGCGCCGTATCGTTCGCGCATTTGAATATTAACTGTCGTGCGCGAACTAACTTATTGTTTTAATCAGCACGTGCGTTCTGCTTGTAACTATTAGTGTTTTTAATATACTGTGACATCTAGTTAATCGTCGCGTTGTTTATTACAACCTGTCCTTCTCCCGGATACCGCCACCTCCGCGGGAAAACGACTCTGCCGTTCGTTTTCATATCTGAGCGTAGCGGCCGCGCGCTTTACTCTTCGAGCGCGCGCTTTTCACTCAGCGCTCCAATTAGTTGGAAAGCGAAGTTCGCATGCGATCTTCGCGTTGTTTTCGGGATTCCAGGAGCAGATCTCCTGGCAAGTCATTTTAGTCTGACACCCGCGGCACCGTGTTCTAGGGCATCGCTGGCTTGTGGCCTTTTTGGGATTTTCCCCCACTAGCCATCCCATTACAAGATTATGAGCCTCATAACACATAGTTATTCAATACACACTTGTTCTATTCTCAAAACATTTGAAACTGATTTTTAATAGAAGTTTTAAAATTTGATTATAAACACTTCATGTAACACGTCATACTATATTTTATTTATTATTATACAAAACACTGAAAATTATATTGTATATTTATATAACCTCGGGTATCACTTAGCAATATTTTCTTCTATGCAAAACCGTATTATGAAGTTTATGAACCTCATAACACATAATTACTTATTAATACATACTTGAGCTATTTTCAAAACATTTCAAACTGATTTTAAGTAGAAGTTTTAAAATTTGATATAACACTTCATGCAACACATTTTACCGGTATTTTATTTTTTTATATTACGCAAAACACTGATTAGATGTCATTTTCTAATAATCACAATATTTTTATTATCAATATAATTTTCAACTAGATAGACGATCTATGAAAATCATAATTTTCCTTTCTTATTTTGAAAAACTTACTTCAAAACACAATACTTCTTTCGTACTTTGAATCCAACACTGTCTAAATAAACATCTTAGTTGTTGTTTGTTTTCTGTGGGATTCATTGAAAGCAATGAAACTGTCATTTTCTTCATTGACATCCACGTACTCTATTTTCCCTGTTAAATATGAAGATAAATTTTTAATATTTTTCTAAAAGTATATATTATATGAAAATTTTTTATGTTGAGAATATATAGATACATCTTGAAAAATATTGTGTCGTAAATAGTATTTGTCTGCTCTTCCACAATAATATTGGTTTGGTTTTTCTTTCTTGAGTAATATTCTTACTATCTTCTTTAATATAAATTATTCTATTTCTAAGCGTCTGTTCTTGTATTAAAATAACTTTTTCTTGTCCATTAATAATAAAATAACCACCAGTGTCATGAGGGCACTCGTTCATTTTCGCTAATTCAAAACTAGATTTTCAGACAGTACACAATTAGAACTCAACATTATTGGCTATATTACATCTATCTCCATATTTTCAAAATGACTCGAAAAAATTCTTCTGGTATAATATCTGTAAGATAATAATTAATGAATTCTTCTTTGTTAAAAACTAGTTTTTAACAGTGATCTATTTACTTTGTAATATCCTTATATTTTCTGATATACTCTGTAAAAATAAAAACAAGATTTCACATAGTAACAATACTTATTATAAACTTTATTGATTTATAACTTTATAATAAAAGTTTGCTACTTATCTCACTATAACATAATGCTATTGCCCATTAATATTCACCACTGCATGTATACGTGATTTTCCAATCCACTTGAAGATTTAAAAATTTTCGTTCGAAAGGGGGTGAAAAAAACGTTCTATTTCACTGGGATATCATAAAAAAAAGTTTGAAAATACAGTGCGTGTGTTAATTTGAATTTCACAGATTTTGAAAAAATATTCATTTTTACGAAATTCAAACCAATGGGAAATTTTTGTAGCAACTTTTATTTGGCTGAAAACTATTGGAAAGTGTTCTTAAAACATACCTGAAAGAAGTCTAATTGGACCGAGCATGGATATCAAACGATTTTCTATTGATTCGAGCTGATGAATTATGATATTTTTTCAATTTCGGTGTCTAAATTACTAAGTACTTTCTGCATTTCTAGACCGTTTCCTTAAACTTTTAGGATAATTAAAGGAATTTTTGCATTATTGATTAAAATATACTTCTGGAGTCTTTAATAAAGCTTTGTGAGATACATCTATGTGGTCTTAAAGCAGATACAGCAGTTTGAAATTTAGAAAAAGAAATGGTACCATAAGATAAAATGCCTATTCTTTTACTCGCCGCAGCGCCCAGGTTTGTATAATAAATAATACATTAAATTACTAAAATAATACTCTTAATTACTTAATATAATATTTTGATTAATGTAATATGTAAGTCAAAACTGTAGCTTAATTGGTCCACAGTAGCTTGAGGTACAGCCTTAAAAAATTGCAAAATTCGTTATTTTCTGCTATTTATAGTTCAGTTTTACAATTTTGCTAGATTTGAAATTGCGAGAGGCACATAAATTTTGTGCTATAGTTTATAATAGCTATGTAAGGTATACCAGGAACTATGTTAATTTTCTCTGCATATGTAGGTATAGAAACAATGTATTTTATTATTCACTGTAATCAGTTTCTATTGCGTATGGAAACCCTCATTTTCGCGGTATCTTCCTTCGTGAAAGGGATAGTGGCAGTGGCAGTATCTCTTTCCCCTTCGAATTAGTGCAGTGCACATATGTAAAGGAGTGCCTACATCAAGTGCCATGTGCCATATACTGTCTACAGTGTCACGAGTAAAAAAAATGTTGTCGAACATCTATTAATCGATGTAACCACATATTAAATAGAACCGTGTTCTGACGCTGGATTGTCGATCTGTGGTTGCATTAGATTATTAGACGTTCAACATCTTTTTTTTACTTGGAACATTCATAAATTGTGTCCGGTAAACGGCATATGGCGTATAACATGGACATTCCTTTCAGGTTCCAACTGTGCGAGAGAGAAAGAAATCCTGTCGCTATCGGCTATCCCTCTCTTTTTCTAATATCGATCCCTCTCATTGTATGCACAGTCTATCTTTCAAGTCTATGGTGCTAACCGACTGTGTTCATGTAGTATACGGAAACTCATTTAGAACTGTTAAACTCTTATTATTTCGACTATTTAGATAGAAAAATTTGGAAGATTTACACTGAAGGCAAAATTTAAGGTTAATATTAAATTTTTGTTGTTTAAACTGTTATTTGAAATAACAGTAATTGAAGACTTCTATGGAAAAAAGGTGTATCTAAAAAAATCACATTTCGGGAAAATCATATTTAAAGTTTTATATATTTCTGTAGTATTAATATAAATAAATAAAATGCTTAACCCTTACAGATATAATCTACGTTATTTGAACAATTATAAAGCATATTTATAAGTTTAAAATAGAAGCTGCTATAATAACTCTACAAAAAAGCAAAATGTTAAAGATACGCCCTTTTTCTATTCAAGAGGTTTTTTTAAAAAGGAAGAGGATTTAAAGTTTCTTCTTGAACTTATATATTTTTCAAAATTTTTTTTAATAAATACAAACGTATAAGAATAAGGTTTTAATACAAAAAATTCGTCGCTGCAATAAGTATAATAACAAACTAGAATAATATATAATTTTGATACAATAAATTATTTGAAACGATATATAAAACGATAGATACATAAAACGAGAAGCTCTCGTATTATTTGCGGCACCACTACATTGCCTTACTTACACTTACACTTTGCTTTGCTTATTGCTCAATTGCTATTGAATTTGCTTTTGCCAATAATACAAGAAGCTCTCGTATTATTTGCTACACCACTTTGCTTACGTGCTCAAATATACATTTCACGCTCACATCATATTCTTGCTATCAACCATACCTTTGGGAATGGTTGGTACAAAACTCTTAATTTCCATTTCTTTTTTCTCGCTGATAAACCCTAATATCCATGTTCCATATGGCCACATATTCATACTCTTAAATGGATTTTTAGGTGGCCAACCGGTGAAAAAAGAATCCTTATGGTGGCCAGAACCGATACATCTACCCTATTCCTTAACACTTACCACAGTTTCAATTTTCTTCAACTTGTTTGAATAAGCATCAAATATCGGTACTGATTGTAAGAGTGTCCGCGCACAGGGAAAATATGAAAAATTTGTTTAATTGAACTCATCGATAACCAAGAACAAAAATTTGTAACAGTAGAGTTTTTGTTTTGACCTTGTATTTCGCATCTCGAGATACGCCCTTTTCCATAGAAGTCTTCAATTACAATTATTTAATTAATACATTTTTACTTGAGGGTATTTATAATACTAATTGATTTCGACAGGATCGATGATATAAACAATTGTAGCATTTGTCAATTTTTAAAGAGTGATTCGGAATGTTCCTCTCTAAAGAAAGTTCTTCATAAAATTAGAGATCTTACAGGAGATAATAAAAAACTTCTGTATTTAAGAGTACCTGGGTTACAAAACATTGATGATGGATCCATTTGTGATGATCATTACAGAAGATTTTTACTTTTCTATTCCTCATACCAAAAAAAATGTATTGATCCATGGAATCAACACTCAAAAAATGTTACAGTTAATTTAAAAGAAGTGAGTTTAAATTTTTTAGAAAATGGTGTATATGGTTGTAATGTAAATATTATACCAGGACAAAAAGTTTGTAAAAACTGTTATAGCAAACTAAACGATGAAGTTAAACCTTATCAAAACCAATCCATTTATTTCAGTGATCCATTTGAAAAACACAGGGTAAAGATTGTTAACGACTTGAATTATTTAGATCATGAGGATATAGAACACTTAAAAACAGTTTATGATAAGAATTTCACTTCTCAACATAAACTATACAGGACTTGTGGTATTCGAATAAAATCAGATATTTTAGAGTACATAAACCAAGTCAGGACAGTTACAACTTTATCAGATGAGAGTAAAGAAAATTCTAGTCAGAATAGCATTAAATCAACAAATGAAAGTACGCCAATATCAGAATTTTGTACAAATAGCCAGAACAAAAGAAACCTTGATACAATTCTTGATACTTTTAGCATTGCTCCTTTTAAACGACAAAAGATGAATGATAATATACTTGTAAAGGAAAGTATTAGTATTATACAGAATGTCACGAAACATACCTCAGAAGCGTTTGAGAAAGTTTATAATATAAAATTGTCAGAATTTAAAAATATAAAAGAAATGAGTGATGAAAGTTTGTGGTTTAGAAGTATGATTTCAGATATTCAAACAAAATTTGCTACTTCTACTTTTAATGAAAAAATTAGCTTATTGACTTTGTTGCCCAGTGAATGGAATTTTCTAAAGGTCAATATGTATATTAAATGCACATATTATGTGTTCACTGAAGCCAGACGATTAAAACTAAAAGGTAGATATATATTCATCAATTTTATAGATTTTTCTACTAATAACTTATTTCATCAACATTTATATATAACAATACAAGCAATTAAGGGTGTCGGACACCTTTAGATTTTTCTCCATGAAATGACCTGAAAAGAATAAATTTTGATAATTACAAATATGTAAAAGTAATATTCTAAATGTATATTCTGGCTCTGGCGTTACTTACAGGTCCAGGATTTTAAGGGATTTTGATAGTCAGAGTCCAAAATGTTCGTATTTTATCTCTTCATTAACTGAAAAGTTGTGTGAATTTAAATTTATATGTTTCGTATTTCACCTGATTTTAAGGAAGATATTGTTAATATTATTTGGATGATTATAATAGCATAAATTGTAGCGGAATAAAGGAATGTGTAACAGTAAAAGTTCCTGGCCAACCTTCATCATCAGTGCAGAAAAGAATATTGATCTATGATCTGAAAGATATATATCAAAATTGGATAAAGGACACCAGATGCGATATAATTCCCTGCTTATCTTTTTTCTCTCAGCTAAGACCTGAGGAATGTGTTTTTGCTGGAGATCCAGAAACGCACAATATATGCGTATGTTCCGTACATCAAAATGTGAAATTAAAACTTGCATCTATGAATGTGAAAAAAGTTACAAAGAAGTAATTGAAGTTGGAGTATGCTCCATGGAAAATCCTGATTGCATGTTTCACAAATGTATCCAATGTCCAAATAAGGATGGGATACGTAAATTACTATTTAGTACTGAAACTGACAGCAATAGGTGTATAAAATACACTAACTGGATATCTACACCTATATCTAGTAAAAACTCGGAGGGCTCATCAAGTACCTGAGTGATTTTACAAGATTTTGAAAAGCCTTTCGAAGAGTTTCTTGATGACATATGTAATGGCATATGGGCTATAACTGAGCATCATTTTATTTCATGCAAACAAAAAGATAGTTATGCTCACTTCAGGCAACATTTGGACAATGATACTGGACTATTAGTCATAGATTTCGCAGAAAATTATGTATTTATCTGTCAGAACTCTACCCAAGGATTTTACTTTAATAATATCCATGCTTCGTTATTTACCGTATCCTTGTACTACGCAGATAATATAAATAATGAGGTGAAAGTTGCAAGTTTCTGTATTATTTCAGACAGTACGAAACACCAAGCATATTCTATACATATATTTCAAGAAGTAGTACTCAATGAAATTAAAAGCAAGTATCCCTGGATAAAAAGTCTGATTTATTTCTCTGATGGAGCACCAACACAATTCAAAAACAAGTAAGAACATATTAAACAATAATATCTTATTTAATTTCTTTACTTTCCACTTTTTTTATTAGATTTTTGCTTTTACAAAAAAACTGAACCAAAAAAAAGGAATTTTGGAGATAAAATATGTTTAAGAAAATATTTTAAGACTATTAGCATAAAAATTCATCTATTGTAGAAAATATTATCTTTATGGATTTCTATTTTTGTGGATATTTTAATATCCATACACATAATTATCATTTTATAACTTTTCTTTTAGGAACCACTTTATTAATCTATGTCACCATCAAGAAGATTTCGGCATAAAAATAATGTCTTACAATTTTTTTGCTACATCACATGGTAAGAGTGCCTGTGATGGCATTGGGGCGGTAGCAGAACGTACCGCAAGAAAAGCTTCACTGCAAGGTGTCACAATTTTGGCTCCCGAACAAATGTACAATTATTTAAATGACAACGTAACATGAATAAGGTGTATACATTTACTGATTCTATAGTTCAATTAATTAAAAATAAATTATGTATAAATAACTTTTCAAATAATGTTACAGATTTCTTTATGTCAGTGAGAGCAGAGTTGAAGCCAGAGGTAAAAAACTTCAAAAAAGATTTGCATCTGCAAAGACTGTGAAAATCACTCGATAATATCATTATTTTGAAATTATTGATGAACGCAAAATACGCGCCAAACTATACTCAGATGATACAAAATCAGATATTATAAATTTATGAAGTGGCCATAAATTATATTCTAAAATATATTCGTAAATAGATAAATATTGTCTTCAATTAATAAATGTTATTTCTAAAAATGTTAAATTATAAATTATTCTATAGGATTATTCTATAGGAAATGCATTTTCCTTTCAGGTTACAATATGGAATGTAACTTATATCATATTGTAAAAACATTATGTATATACGTTACGCTGGAAACAAATATAGTAAATATACTAAATTATGATTTGCTTGAGACTTCACTACTTCCGATAAATTTGAATTTTTGAAATTAAATTTTTATTCGTGACTATTCAAACTAAGTTATTAAATCAAATTAGAATAAAAAGAGTAATTAAGAGAATTATTTAAGTAACTAAAAGTATTATTTATTATACAGACCTGGGCGCTGCGGCGAGTAAAAGAATAGGCATTTTATCTTTTGGTTCCATTTCTTTTTCTAAACTTCAAACCGCTATATCTGCTTTAAGACCACATAGATGTATCTCACAAAGCTTTACTAAAGACTTCAGAAGTATATTTTAATCAATAATGCAAAAAATTCCTTTAATTATCCTAAAAGTTTAAGGAAGTGGTCTAGAAATGCAGAAAATGCTTAGTAATTTAGACACCGAAATTGAAAAAATATCATAATTCATCAGCTCGAATCAATAGGAAATCGTTTGATATCCATGCTCGGTCCAATTAGACTTCTTTCAGGTATGTTTTAAGAACACTTTCCAATAGTTTTCAGCCAAATAAAAGTTGTTACAAAAATTTCCCACTGGTTTGAATTTCGTAAAAATGGATATTTTTTCAAAATCTGTGAAATTCAAACTAACACACGCACTGTATTGTTACACTGTTTTTTATGATATCCCAGTGAAATAGAAAGGTTTTTTCACCCCCTTTCGAACGGCCTTGCGTAGATTGGGGTACGATTATAACTAATGCACGAAAAATCGCTTTAAAGTATCGTTAAAATGTCAAAAAGGTGACTTTAGCAATGTGGTAGTTTGGACATGTATACGTAAATTTTGGTGTTCAAAAAAAATATATCAGTGATAAATTGCAAATTGATATGAATGAACTTATTTAAAAAAAGTTTGAAAAACACAAAAAAACGCATAAAAAATGACCTTTTCTGCACCTTTATGACGAGCTCTTGACGTCAATTTTGAATATTGAATTTTTTCGATAAGTTTTATAAAATACCTCAAAACCAGAAAAATCAGGGACCCCCGTGCGCACGAATTTTTAAAAAAGTATTTTTTTAACCCATATATATATATATAACTTAGTACACCGCTACCTTCCAGGACACCTACAGGTTTTCTGCAATAGAAGTAGGTATAAAACGTTAAACAGTATACATATAAGTGACTAAAGAAATAATATCCCTCAGGGTGTTGACAAACACCACGACGCCTGCGGCGCCCCCTTTCAGTTCCGCAGTATTTTACTTTGATTTCGGAAAAATTTTACGGAAAAAAACGTTGTGAAAGAAACCCTAAATGTCCTGAATAATACAAAAATGTCCTGAAAGGTAGCGGTAAACATATTCCTAATTCAGTACAGCCCTGAAAACATGCAAATGTCCTGAAACATAGCGGTGAACAGATATATATATATACATTTGTTTTAACAGATTTATGGAGCCCTTTTATACACATGAGCATATTTATGGAGCCCGTTTTCTTTTATGGAGCCCGGGTCCCATAAAATATTTTTCTCGGGCGTTTATGGAGCCCGATCTAGAGTCTATAACCCCAGGGTCCATTATTTCTTTAGTCACTTGCCATAGGGATCTCTGGGCTGTAGGTACTAATATACAGGGATGGGCTCCATAAACGGATGGAGGGATAATTATATATATATATATATATATATATATATATATATATATATATTTTTTTTTTCTATTCACCGCTATATATTTCAGACTTTTCATTGGTTTACCGCTGTATTTCAGAACACTTGCATTTTTCCTGGAGGGTCCTGAACGAGTAACATGTTCACGCCCACTTTTCAGGACATTTTTGTATTATTCAGGACCTTTAGGGTTACTTTCACAACATTTTTTCCGTAAAATTTTTCCGAAATCAACGTAAAATACTGCGGAACTGAAAGGGGGCGCCGCAGGCTTCGTGGTGTTAGTCAACACCCTGAGAGATTTGATCATGTAAGACAATGGCGGCGCGCAGCGCCGCCCTTACCTACTTCTATTGCAGGAAACCTAGAGGTGTCCTGAATAGTAGCGCTGAACAACTTTACATATATTTCACACACACAAACACACACACACACACACACACACACACACACACACACACACACACCCACACACCCACACACCCACACATACACAAACACACACCCACACACACACACACACTCACATATATATCTCTCTATGTTATATAGTCGTAAACGTTATTTGTGTCACGCAGACCCCCCTCGCCCCCACCTGCCCCCATCAAAATAACGCAAAATTGTGATTTTTTCTACGTTATTTTGAGAATGGTAAAGTCCCCCCTCGCCCCCCCTGCCGCCATCAAAATAACGCAAAATTGTGATTTTTACTACGTTATTTTGAGAATGGTAAAGTCCCCCATCGCCCCCCCCAGACCCCCCTCAGACCCCGCTCATTTAAATGTTCACTTAAAAGTTTACTTTTTTCATGTATTTTTCATATGTTTTATTAATAAGGTAGTATATATAGATGTAACGTTTAAGAGTAATTTTGAATTCTTAATTTCTGAAATAAAAGAGTAAATTACTGAGAAAATTACATTAATTATATACCGGGTGTCCCATTTTAAAACCACCAGGCAAATATCTCGAAAACTAAGGGAGATGGAAAAAAACTTTTAATACAAAAGTTGTAGGGTTCAGAGGGGCCCAACTGATCGTGACCTTGGTTATGACATTGAGGTCAATGATCAAGTTCATTTGAAGGTCAAATCGATTTTTTCAAATGGGAATCCCCACTTTTGACCTCGTAAATGGAAAGAGCGGAAAATTTTACGTTTAGATATGTCCTTGAGTTAAGGCCATGGTCATGGTCATGGTCATGTTTAAAATCAAAATCAATCAACGCATCCAAACATTCCCATAATTACGCATACGAGTGTTAAATACAGAAGTTGTAGTGTTTGGAGGGGCCCAACTGATCGTGACCTTGACCATGAACTTGAGGTCAAGGATGATGTCGTTTGAAGGTTAAATCAATTTTGTTTAACGGTAACCCTCACTTTTGACCTCGTAAATAGAAAAACCGAAAAATTCTGATATGACCTTGGGTCAAGGTCATGGTCAAAGTTATGGTCAGTTTCCGTGCAGTTAAGAGCAAAGTCGGAGATGACCCGGTCACCTAAGGCAAGGTCGGAGATTACCCGGCCAGTTAAGGCAAGGTCGGAGATGATCCGGCCAGTTAAGGCAAGGTCGGAGATGACCCGGCCAGTTAACGCAAGGTCGGAGATGACCCGGCCAGTTAAGGCAAGGTCGGAGATGACCCGGTCAGTTAAGGCAAGGTCGGAGATGACCCGGCCAGTTAAGGCAAGGTCGGGGATGATCAGGCCAGCTAAAAATTCATTGGAAAATTCCACGTTCATGTGTATTTAGTCATAGGATCCAAGTGTTTCGGTCACCATTTACTGAAGAAGATGCTCAAAAGTTGCACCATTTACTTGTTGACAACATTCTATTCTCCTTTTAAAGTTTCTAACAGTATTTAATAATACTTGACGTGGAATACTTAAGCAGATTTGTGTAATCCTTTGAAACATGTCATCTCTTGTAGTTGGCTTGTTGCAGTAGACTGTATTTTTTAGGAAGCCCCATAAATAAAAATCTGGAGATGTCAGATCTGGAGATCTTGGTGGCCATGCTATGGGACCTCCTCTACCAATCCATCGACCGTTAAACCTTTCATTAAGAAAATCTCTGACAATTCTGGCATAATGTGGAGGAGCACCATCTTGTTGTAGCCACATTCTGGCCCTTGTATGGAGATCAACGTTTTCTAGAAAGAGTGGCAGCTCGTCTCTCAGAACTGTAAATAAGTATGTTGAGTTATGTGACCTTCAAAAAAATAAGGTCCAATCAGACATCCGTTAATAATACCACACCATACCGTTACATTCCAGCGATGCTGATGATCAACTTCTCGCATCCAATGAGGATTAACAGGAGACCAGTAGTGGCAATTATGGCGATTCAACATACCAGTACTCTGAAATGTAGCCTCGTCGCTAAAAAGAACATTGCTAAAGAAATTTTCATCATCAGTAATTTGTTGTGTTGCTCATTGGCAAAATGTTATTCTCCGTCGATAATCTTCCACAGTTAAAGCTTGATTTAGAGTATTGTGGTAAGGATGGTAACGCGCATATCGTAAATATCTACTGGCCGTAGATCTTGGAATACCCATTGTTAACTCGATTTCGCGTAAACTGACATGAACATTTAAATGTACCATGGCTAGAACAGCAAGAAAGCGAGGATTATTTTCATAATCGTGTTCATTCAGTGTCCTCCTTCTTCGAACGAAGTTTCCTTGTCGACCGCGCAGTTCAATGTCACGTATTACCGTATGATTAGGATGTTGTCGTTGAGGGAACCGAGCACGATACAATCTGCTTGCCTCTCGATAGTTTCGTCGACATTCTCCTAAAATAAGAAGAATGTCAACTATTTCATTAGCAGAATAGTCAGGCATTCTTTTTCAGTTGTAAATGCAATTATTTATCAAAACACACCACAAAAGAAATAATATGTTATTATACTATACAATATTTTAAAACGAAAAAGTTTAATTTTCTGTGCCAATATAAGTGTACTCAATTTGAAAACAATTTGATGTAAACAGTAATAATTATTGACTATTACCGATCAATGCTGAATACTACCGGTCACTATTAGATACAGGTGGTCAACACTTATTAACTTTTGTTATTATTTGATATAAGTGGTTAACCCTGGTAAATATTGATAATAGTAAAAATACTAAAATTTTCCGCTCTTTCCATTTACGAGGTCAAAAATAGGGGTTCCCATTTGAAAAAATCGATTTGACCTTCAAATGACCTTGATCATTGACCTCAAGGTCATAACCAAGGTCACGATCAGTTGGGACGCTCCAAACCCTACAACTTCTGTATTTAACACTCGTATGCGTAATTATTGGAATGTTTGGATGCGTTGATTGATTTTGATTTTAAACATGACCATGACCATGACCATGGCCTTGACTCAAGGACATATCTAAACGTAAAATTTTCCGCTCTTTCCATTTACGAGGTCAAAAGTGGGGGTTCCCATTTGAAAAAATCGATTTGACCTTCAAATGACCTTGATCATTGACCTAAGGTCATAACCAAGGTTACGATCAGTTGGACCCCTCTGAACCCTACAACTTTTGTATTTAACAATTTGTCTCGTATGCCTAATTATGGGAATGTTTTGATGCGTCGATTGATTTTGATTTTAAACATGACCATGACCATGACTATGACCTTGACTCGAGGACATATCTGAACGTAAAATTTTCCGCTCTTTCCATTTACGAGGTCAAAAATGGGGGTTCCCATTTGAAAAAATCGATTTGACCTTCAAATCACCTTGATCATTGACCACAAGGTCAGAACCAAGGTTACGATCAGTTGGGCCCCTCTGAACCCTACAACTTTTGTATTTAACAATTTGTCTCGTATGCCTAATTATGGGAATGTTTTGATGCGTCGATTGAGTTTGATTTTAAACATGACCATGACCATGACCATGACCTTGACTCGAGGACATATCTGAACGTAAAATTTTCCGCTCTTTCCATTTACGAGGTCAAAAGTGGGGGTTCCCATTTGAAAAAATCGATTTGACCTTCAAATGACCTTGATCATTGACCTCAAGGTCATAACCAAGGTCACGATCAGTTGGGCCACTCTGAACCCTACAACTTTTGTATTAAAAGTTTTTTTCCATTTCCCTTAGTTTTCGAGATATTTGCCTGGTGGTTTTAAAATGGGACACCCGGTATAAAAATATATTTTATGTATATTTCATATATTATATAAAATTAATAATTTATATTTTTCGTATGTTTTATTAATAGGGTAGTATTTATAGATGTAACGCTTAAGAGTAGTTTTGAATTCTTAATTTTTGAAATAATAGAGTAAATTATTAAGAAAATTACATTAATTATATATTAAGATATATTTTATTCTATTTTTTCCACATCACCTTGGAGGTAAATAGAAAGATGCGTTTTATTTTTAAGTGGTATCCCCAGTAGGCCTAATCCACAATGAATTATATCCAAGATTTAAATCTTTAAGAATGTCGATGTTACTCAGAGGTTTTCGGGGTCATAAAAAGGATGCAACCACAGATATGTGAAGCTTACGAAGAAGTTGACGATCTCAAATATAATAAGATGCTCCTTGGATATATACGCAAAGCATATGTAAATAATAGATTGAAATTATCTATAACTGATTTTAAAGATATATATAAAGCGAAATCTTAATAATATCAAAGTTGTGGACACTTTCATAACTGCTTTTAAAGATTTTGTATTACCTGAACCTGATGAAATTTTCGATACAAATAATGAAAATAATAAAGAAAATATTTTATTCTGTAAACAAATGTTTAATAATTACTATAGTCAATTAAACACAGATCAAAAAACAATTTTATACAAACATTAAATAATGAACATATAATTAACTTTATTGATGGTCCTGGACGTTCAGGTAAAACGTTTTTATATAAAACTTTAATTTATTATTTTTTGTCAATAGAACAAAAAATTATATCAATGGCTTGGACTGGTATAGCATCTATACTATTACCAAAAGGTATGACCAGTCATAAAACTTTTAGATTACCTTTAGATTTAAACAATATTGAAAGTGCATTTTTAAAATTTGAATCACATAAAAAAAAATTTCGTGAAGTTTTTGCGATTATTTGGGATGAAGCATCAAATATTCCACGTAAAGCTTTAGAAATTGTTGATAAAACTTTACAAGATGTTTGTAATAATAATCTACCATTCGGAGAAAAATTATTAATTTTAGGAGGTGATTTTAGACAAATTCTCCCTGTTGTTAAAAATGGTTGTAGGAGCACAATAATTCAAGAAACAATAAAATATTCAAATCTTTGGTCATTATTTAATATAATGTATTTGAAAACAGATATCCGTTCAAAAGATATCATTTTTGCTTCATTTTTATTAGATATTGGAGAAGGTAAATTTAATTCATTTGTTATACCTGATAGTTTTAAAGAAACGATGTTTGTTTTAAAATATATGAAAATATAAATTGTAGTATATCAATAAATAGAGTTATATTAACATCACATAATGAAGAATCAAATATTTTAAATAATAAAATTTTAAAACTATTAAATACTGAAGAAAATACGTATTATAGTTGACATTATGCTACTCATAAAGATGTAGATTTATCTGATGATAACATCCATATTAATTACCCGATTAAAACTTTAAACAATATACGTGAAGGACTACCACCACATAAATTAAAACTTAAAATAAATACTATTGTAACGTTCATAAGAAATTTAAGTATTAACGATGGATTATGTAATGGAACACGATTAAAAATTACTAAATTATTTAAATACAACATAGAAGCAGAAATAATAACAGGTGAAAACTCTGGAAACATAGTTTTTATTCCTCGAGTTACATTAAACACTGGCAATTCTTCATCATTACCATTTATTTTATATAGAAAACAATTTCCTTTAATATTAGCGTTTACTATGACTATTAATAAATCTCAAGGTCAAAGTTTTGATAGTGTTGGAATATATATTAGAAGACCGTTATTTTCTCATGGTCAATTATATGTAGCATTATCAAGATGTAAAAACCCAGATAAAATTTTTATTGAAAATAATTCAGAAAATAAAGAAGAAATTATAAATATCGTTTGGAAAGAAATTTTAGATTATTAATTTTCAAATATTTTTCTTTTTAGAATATGTCGACTACACAGAACGAAAGTAAATTATAAAAAACAACAATATATTTATTCGTTATTCAATAATAATAATAAATACATAATAAATTATTAGTTTTAGACTATTTAGAATATGAACAAAATTATATGGAATACATGATTAATTTAGAATCAGATAAAATTATTGAAAAAGATAAATTCATTCAGCCAAGATGGCGGACGAGGGTGTGCTGCTTAAGCAGACCCCAGCGCCAGAAATTTATTGCAAATGTCATCCCGGGACGCCAGTGGGAGTTGTGATATGTGTAGTGTGTAACAATGTCTACCATAAAAGTGATTATAACAGAAAAAAAACACAAAACTACTTATCTGCCATAGAAATAATATGTGAAGAACATAATATAGATGACATAACCTCAAAAGACCCCCGTGTTGCAGCAGTGCTACTACGGAGGGAACTAGAAAATCTGAGAAACCAAAATGATCTGATAATGACAAGGAACGAAATACTAATAAAAACCAATGCACAGACAGAACAAAAATTAAAACAAGCTGAAGAAGAATTGCTACTAATAAAAGCTAAGGAAATTAAAAGAAATCAAGAATTGACAAGTTTTCCTGAATAAGAAAAAAATCTATTAAAACAAATAAGTACAGAAGTACACAACAATAATCTCATGCTAAACCAAATTTTAGACAAGGAAAACTATACCAAAAACAAAAAAACATTTGCAGAAGTGGTAGTAAGTGATAAACAATTAGAAAAGAAAATACAAAAACTAATATTGAATTGTAGATTTTTTCTCCCTCCATTATTGTACTTGTTGATAGAATTTTTTTCTCGATCAGGCGGGGGTTATTTAGAAATAAAACAAGTTTTTATTTCTGGCGAATATTTAGCGACGTTTCGTTGGCTGGTCTGCCAACCTCTTCAGGCTAATTTTTATTGAAAAATTTATTGAAAAAAATTGATGGGTTCTCCGATTTCCCCATTTTTTGCTGACATTGTAATGGATGATCTGGAAAAAACATGTTTAGACAGTTTGAAAAGTAATCATAAATGTACACCCCTTTTTTACTACAGATACGTGGATGATACTATTATCTGTGTAAAAAAGGAATATATTGATCATGTTATAAAAACATTCAATTCATATCACAATAGTTTACAGTTCACGCATGAATTAGAAAACAATAACAGCATAAACTTTTTAGATCTAACCATCATAAAAAAGAATAATTCAATTATCACTAATTGGTTTCATAAACCGACCTCTTCTGGCAGAGTCATAAACTATTTCTCACATCATCCAATACAGCAAAAGAGGAACATCATTTATAATTTGGTAGACCGAGCATTATTGTTGTCACAAAAAAGTTTCCATAAAGTTAACCTACGTAAGATTAAGACCATGTTACTCACTAATGATTATCCGCTATAATTCATTAACCGAAACATACGCAATCGTAGAATGTCTCTTAACTATAAACAGAACAATAACAATAACAAGTTTAAATATCTTCCCAGAGTTCAGTTGCCATTTCTTATTAATAATTACAAAAAATTGTCGGCCATTCTTAAAACACATAATATTATGTCGATTTCACTAGTGAAAAGAACTCCTAACTCGATTATAAAATTGGGAAAAGACGTTACGAATAAATGGGATCGAACGAATATTGTATATAAATTCACATGTAAAGAGTGTCCGGCGACATATATAGGTGAAACCAAAAGAACCTTAAAAAAGCGCATTAAGGAGCATAAAAGCAACAAAAACTCAGAGTCAGTGGTGGTCTCACACCAAGATGAGTTTAATCACCACTTCGATTGGGAGAATGTTCAAATTTTGGATAACGAGAGCAATTACAAAAAGAGACTCACAGCCGAAATGATACATATTAAATGTCATTTGAATAGCATAAATAAGAAAGAAGATATTTTTACACTGAATAAAACGTACTTTCCGGTATTGAGGAAATTTAAATGCTAGCTGTGACTTGTTATTGTTTTGGTTTCTGTGTGTATACTCAGCTCAACGGGGTATATAAACGCCGGTTCCTATGTGTATTTTGTCGTATTTTTAAAATTCATTATTGACGAAATAAAATTCGATCACTGACTTGTTAACATGTGTTAACATTATAACTTTTGAAGGTATTGTTGCGTTAAATTATATTATGTGTTGTATAATTAAGTGTAAAAAAAACTAACGTCGGTTTTTTTCAATAAAAATTAGCCTGAAGAGGTTGGCAGACCAGCCAACGAAACGTCGCTAAATATTCGCCAGAAATAAAAACTTGTTTTATTTCTAAATAACCCCCGCCTGATCGAGAAAAAAATTCTATCAACACAAAAACTAATAGTGAAAAGAATACAGAATGATAATAAAGGAATAAATGTGCCAGATATAAAACCATATATAGCTCACTATATAAATAAAAATTCATCTATACAAGCAAAAAGTATAAAAATCAAGAACAAAGATGAAGCAATAATAAGCTTTATAAATGAGGAGAGTTTGATACAAACTGAGAATATACTAAGACAAAAGTATTCTGCCTACTACAAAATAACAAGAGAATCTATTAAAAATCCCAAGATGAAAATAACAGGCTTCGACAATTTTGAAGACATGGAGATTAAAGAAATAGAGCAAGATATTAACAAAAGGAACTTCAAACACCTAAACAGCAAATGCAAAGTGTTACATATATTTGAAAACATTAAAACAAAAATTAGCACTATATTAATTGAAACACCAGCGGAAGTATATAATCAAATTGTGAGTAATAAATATAGAGTTCATATTGGTTATCAAAATTGCAGAGCATTCGATGACTTGAATCTAACCCCGTGTTTTAACTGTGGTAGATTTGGTCATAGTGGTAAAAAGTGTAAGAATACGAAAATCTGCCTACGTTGTGCTGGAAAACATAACACGGTCAACTGTACTACCCCAAACGAACACAAGTGTGTTAATTGTATGTACACTAATCATCAATATAAAACAAATTATAATACTAAACACGTGGTAAATGATACCGAAAAATACGAGGTTATGTTTCACAAGATAAAGAAGTTAATTGCTGAAACAGATTATCCAGTGAGACAGCACATTCCAAAATATGTAGGTAAAGTAAATTTTCAATCACAGTTACAAAACACTGATACAGCTACCGGTAAATCACCGGTCGTAACGACACCAAGAAGACAAAGTAGAATTTTTATCAGTCCGGCAACATCGGCTGGTAATTTATCGGCCACAACCTCACCAATAAATTTAAACAGAACCATATCACAAATTTATTATCCAACAGACTCAGCAACTTCTGAACTTCTGAATTTTGAACATGGATCAGCAACAACTAAATTTTGAAGTTATATCACAAAAAGAACAAGCTTTTGGTAATGTACAAACACTCAATAAAAGTATCGATAAAGGTAAAAATTTGATTTTATGTGTAAATATTAGAAGTATAAAACAAAACTTTGAAAAACTTGAAACTTTTATTGAATGTTTAGTCGTAAGACCAAGTGTCATTATATGTACTGAATCTTGGAATGTACAATATACTCCATTGTACAACATATCAGGTTACAAAAGTTACTATAGTGAGAGTAAAATGAATAAAGCAGATGGAGTCATGATGTATATAAAGTATGAACTATCTGAACACACAGAAATTATAGTGGTCGACAACATACGTATCTTAAGCTCGGTTATAAAACTAATTGGCACCGAAACTGTAAGAATCTCAGCGATCTATAGATCACACAATATAAAAAAGTATGAATTTGTTCATAGCCTGAAAAAATTCCTAAGAGACCAACTAAATACTAAGAACCATTGTATAATCGGGGATTTTAACATTGATATATTAGACGAAAATTTTAGTAAGACTGACTCAACAGATAACCTTATAACACAAGAATTTTTAAATGATCTCTTGGAACATAAGTTTACGCCATGCTTTACTGGAATAACAAGGCCTTCATCTGATAATAAAAGAGGTACCTGCATCGACAATTTCTATATAAAAACTAGAAATATAAATATTAATTCATTTAAAATAACGAATCCATTTAATGATCAGTACACATTATTTATAACTATAGATAAATTAGAAATAAATCAGCCGAACAAATTCAATATGAAATCAATTAATTACAACAAGTTAAAACATGTTGCAAATAATTCAAACTGGTACTCAATATTGTCTATGCAGGATCCTAATCTTGCAGTTAACGCATTAATTGACATGATAAATAATTGTATTGATGCGTCCACTAACAAAAAAAAATTTAAAAATAAACTTCCGAGAAAAAATTGGATTACTAGTGCTATTATAGTCTCGTGTACTACTAAAGAGACACTGTATATCTTATGGAAAAACAATCCCACTTCTGAAGCCCTAAAAGAAGAGTATACAAATTACATTAAGATATTGAACAAAGTTATTAAAGAAGCAAAATTTAAATATGAAAAGGAAATGGTAAAACGAAATAGCGGAAACTCTAGGGAATTATGGAACATAATTAAAACTAAATTAGGGAAAAATAGTGTGCATGAAAATCCAATAAAATATATATACGAAAACAATAAAAAAATCGAAAATAAAACTGATATAGCAAATGCTATGAACACCTATTTTTGCAAAATAGGACCAAATTTGAGTGTTCAATTTGCTAATATAAATAATAATAACCTGAAACTTCCAGATAGGAATCCTGAATCCATTTTCTTTCGTCCGACAGATTTTGCTGAGATATACAAAGTAATCAATACATTGAAAAATAAATCTGGAGGTGTAGACAATATTAACGCTAAATCTTTGAATATTCTCTCTGAATATATATGTGTGCCCTTAGAATATATCTTCAATTTATGTATTGTGAAATCTATCTGGCCTGACGCACTCAAAAATGCTGAGGTAGTCCCTATTTACAAGGCTGGTGAAAAATCTAATATCAGTAATTACAGACCATTCTCTTTAATATCGAACATTGCAAAAATTTGTGAAAAAATTATTTATAATAGATTATACCACTTTTTTGAAAAACATAACATAATATCAGAAAAACAATACGGTTTCGTTAAAAATAGGGGAACTACTGACGCATTAAATTATATATCAAATATCATATACAAAAACTTAGATAAAAGTAAACCAATAATTGTTACTTTTCTAGACTTAGCCAAAGCATTTGACACTGTTAATCATAGAGTTATTTTAGATAAGCTTGAACGATACGGAGTAAGGGGTAGTGCCTTAAAACTGATGACTAGCTATCTCACAGATAGGCGGCAAAGAGTAAAAATTCAAGACTGTAGAAGTGAATATAAAGAATTTACTACGGGTGTTCCCCAAGGAACTATATTAGGACCATTACTTTTTACACTTTATATCTTTACTAGGAAGTATGCAAAATGACACAATCATGTCCTATGCTGATGACACGGTTATAATATCAAGTGACAACATGTGGTCCTCAGCTCAGGAAAAAATGTGTGCTTACCTTAATCATGTGGCCAAATGGCTTGCACAAAATAAACTGTCGCTAAATATAGATAAAACGGTCTATATGACTCTCGGAAACTACTGTGATAGTGTGCCTGGCACACTAAACATCAAAATAGGAACGCAATTAATAAAAAGAGTTGAAAGTCATAAATACTTAGGACTGTATTTCGACTACAATATGAAATGGGATAAGCATATAAGATATATCATTAAAAAAACCAAATACCTAATTTTTGTCTTTGCCAAGATAAAAAATATGATGGATACAAAAACATTAATGATAATATACGATAATATACTATGCGTTCTTTCATAGTCTAATCAATTATGGGGTAATTGCCTGGGGTGGTGCGTACGATAATAATATGAAATTAATGGCCGAATCCATCTCAAATCAGACAGCCCGCGTATGCCTATTTCACCTATCATGTTGAAATAAAAATATTTATGTTCTACTCGAAAAAATATTTTACACGTGTTTTTTTATTTTTTTGTTTCATCAAAATTTCATGCGTTCAGCAATGCCGAAAAATTCCGAGAAAATTCTTTCATTGAGAAAAAAAATTTTCAATGTGATTTTCAGACTGCTATTGTTTCAGCAGTTTTTCGAGCTTTTAAACGTGTAACACACAATTTCACTCAGTTTTGAGCCCTCTTTAACGGCCTTAATGTCATTTTCAAAAAAATAAAAATCCACGTGCTATGCACTTTTTACTGAAAAATTCATTTTTTAGGGAAGTGCCTTTTTCTCGAAAACCCCATGTTTTTTTTGCACAATTTTTGTTGTCGTGATAGAGGACGGTAATGCCTAGCTAGACGTATTTGTGAGATTCGGTACTTTTTCCCTGGGATAGCGATCACTAATGAGATAACACACAAACAAATTTTTCACGCCTAATGCTTATATATAGTCAATGATATTAGAGTCAATGTAAAGGTATTTGTCTTTGTGTGTATGTAATATACAGGTACACATAACTATGTATTTATTTGTTATTTGCGTCTTTTCGATTTTTTATTTTTATACCTTTTTTTCATTTGTATACCTATTTTACTACCTTTGTTTTTCTGCTTCATTGTTCTGAATTCAGTAAGCGGACGATCAGCGGTCTTTGCTGTCAAACAATGTATTTTATCGTCACATGTTTTTTTAACCCATATATGAGTTTTTTTAATTCCAGGATACTTTGGAGTTGTAAGCCAATCAATATTTTTTTCTTTTCTGAATTGTTCTATTTCAGCATCTTGTAAATGTATTATTTTAATAGCATCAGTATATTTTTGAACATGTATTGCAAAATCATTTGCGTTTTGAATAGCTTCTTCAAGGGGCTCTCGAAGATTATGCGAAGTAGCATAATGCTTTATAAGTCCACCCACACCATCTACAGCTCCTTTGCCGTGCCCAGTAGCAGAGAACAACCATTTTATATCACACGGTGCTCGTTTTAGTTCATCTAATTGAAAGCGATTTTTAAAGTGACTCGCAGCGCCGTCTGATACGATGGTAATTTTTTTAATTGAATCACAACAATTTTCTTTCAAGAATTTTATAATTTTTTGTACTGCTAGCAAAGCATACGCTGAATCATGTTTTCGGTCATCACTTATAACTGCGAAACTTTGTGTCGAATCCCCTTGATAAGAGACTGCTGTGAAAATAGAAATTTGATCATTAACCCAATGATTTCCTTGAACAGCTTTATTATGAATCACAGCCCAGTTTTCAGCGAAGTCTATTTGAAGAACTAAATGATGTGAGTCTTTTTAGCACTTTCTCTTTCTGTTTTTATAGCTTTGCGTTGTATATTTTTTACATACATGTGAGTACTAACCCTCATGGTCCAAACCGAAAGTTCATCTTTAAAAGCAGAAATTGATAGTGTCTTTTTAATCAGGTTTCCATTATCCCACAAAGCATATGTAATTTCTTCTGTGCCTTCTACATCTTGCAGTTTTAAAACATGAAACGTAATTCCCTTAATCCCTGGACATAGTTTACATTCTTGTAAATAACATAAATCAGATGGCTCAGAACACATTGTTGCATTTATTATTTGTGACCGACTTTCATCCAACTCTGTGACGTTACTCCCTCTAAAATTAATTAAGCTCGTAAGAAATAAATCATAATTTGCGCAATAGATACAGAGCCAAACTTCTTTGATGGGGCTAAGTAAGACATACTTTGGTCGCAAACTATAAAATTTCGATTTTCCAATTCTCAATTCTGGATAATCATTTTTAAATACTTTATACGTCTCTTTTAAACTTCGAGTAAGAAAACGCTTAACTTTTTCTCTTTTTTATTGTTAACTTTAATTGTAACAACGTCACATTTATTAGGACTTTGTCTTGAACAATTAAAATCATCATTTAAATAATATTCCATAACAATTTTTTCCATGTTTTCATCAATCGGATGGCCTGAATATGCATCTGGTTCTGAATAAATTCCTTTTTCTTTAACAAGATTTCTCGATTTGTTGATCATATACATTGTTATTTCTGGAAATAAAGATAAAATTTCATGTTTTGTAAAGGATGAAGGTAGCAAAGTCAGAATTTTTATTTTTTCTGATACCGTAGAACACTTTTGCAAGGCTAGACCAAGATTTTGTATCCATTCTGTACAATGGCATACAGTTGATTCATTTGCTGTTATAGAAACGTCATAAACATTGTTCAACTTCACATCAAGGGTATTAGACAATGTTGAAAGTATTTTTTTTTTCTTCTTTGTTACGTAATTTTCAATTGATTTTTCATGTATAAGATTTTTTCTTTTAAGAGGCGATACAGAACCTAAGAAAGATGTACTTATTTCATTATTAAATTCTTCAATGCATTCTGGAGTACTTGGTAAAAAATCTTCATCTCTATCAACTACGTTATCGGTAACTTCATTATCCGTTATAAATTCATTGTCAGTACTACTCACCAATTCTAAAGCACGATTGTAACAATGTTGACACAGATATGTGGAAGGTGTCAAAGGTAAATGAGGATAGAGGTGCTTCAATGGATGAGCAAGATTCTCAAGTTGTTTTAAACGTACGGAACTAGATTTGTAAATAATTTGTTTGTGTTTGTCTAAAAAGTCTGCACATTTGATTCTCTCTGTTGAGTAATATTGAGACATCGTAGTTGAGTTGATAAGGTGTAAATATGTAATAATTTTCCAAAAGATGATGGTTTTATATAAGACGAGATGTGTGATATATAGCAGAAACCGAACTTTTCTTTGTAAATGTTAAGTCAAACCATATCCATCTAGCGGACAAATGTACTAGTACATATACTCCTATAAGTAGGCGCACGTACATGTATATTACATTCGCACAAAGATAAATAGCTTTACATTGACTCTAATATCATTGACTATATATAAGCGTTAAGCGTGAAAAATTTGTTTGTGTGTTATCTCATTAGTGATCGCTATCCCAGGGAAAAAGTACCGAATCTCACAAATACGTCTAGCTAGGCATTACCGTCCTCTATCACGACAACAAAAATTGTGCAAAAAAAACATGGGGTTTTCGAGAAAAAGGCACTTCTCTAAAAAATGAATTTTTCAGTAAAAAGTGCATAGCTCGTGGATTTTTTATTTTTTTTTTTAAAATGACATTAAGGCCGTTAAAGAGGGCTCAAAACTGAGTGAAATTATGTGTTATACGTTTAAAAGCTTGAAAAACTGCTGAAACAATAGCAGTCTGAAAATCACATTGAAAATTTTTTTTCTCAATGAAAGAATTTTCTCGGAATTTTTCGGTATCGCTGAACGCATGAAATTTTGATGAAACAAAAAAATAAAAAAACACGTGTAAAATATTTTTTCGAGTAGAACATAAATATTTTTATTTCAACATGATAGGTGAAATAGGCATACGCGGGCTGTCTGATTTGAGATGGATTCGGCCTAATACAATCAACACAAAACAAAATATTGAAAATCATAAATAAAAATTCTCTCAAACTAATCCACCTCTTGAAATAAAAAAATTATTCCAGTTAGAGTCAATATCCTTACATTATTCTACATTAAGAAATTAATATATAAACAGTGCGAGCAAGACCAGAAACAAAACAATTCAATTACCTAAATGTGATAAAAGAATTAGTGATAAAAATAGCTACAATGAAGCTATAAGGGTCTTTAATGGGCTATCTAAGGATCTCAAAGTTATGAATTTAAGTAGACAATTAATGAAGAAAAAATTAAAAATGTTTATAGTAATAGATGCAATATAATTTCAAAATAATAATTAAATCTTAACCAATATATCTAACAAATTATTTAACTGTTATTTATGTACTACAATGGATTTTATCGATGTTAACAAACACTACGCACATACCATTATATAGTTTTTAAGAATTTTGTAGTTTGTAATATTTTTTTTAGTTTGTAAGTTTTCTATGTACCAGATCTACACACAGGCAATAATATTTGCCTCAGTAGGATTTACTTACTTATGTATATTTCGTATATAATAATGTAATGTAAATGTTTTCTGGAAATAAATAAATAAAAACAATAAATAAGTAAATAATTAAAAAAACTAAATCATCAGTCAAAAAAAACAAGAAAACAACAGAACAATAAAAATACAAAACTCAAAATTGGAAAACATAAAGTTGACAAAATCTTAGAAGAATTTAAAAATCATTCTTTACAATAATTGAATTTTGTTTTTTAGGTAAATTTTTATATAATTATTAATTAATTAATTTTTGGAATTAATTTTTAGTTAATTAAAATAACAATATTTGTTATTTCATTTAGGACAATGGAATATACAAATAACGTTGGAAAATTTTAAATAGCATATCAGAAAATATTAAATATAAAAAAAAAAAAATTCAAAAATTGAATAAAACATTTCGAAGAAAAGAATTTAACTTATTATCAGGTAATTCAAATCATTTTATTATTAAATTTAATTTTACAGAATATATATTATATTATAAAAAAATATACTTTTACTGTAATAATTTTAATGTTTTCTGAAATTTTATAGTAACAAAGACAGTGGATTGGGCCTACTGGGGATACCACTTAAAAATAAAGTGCATCTTTCTATTTACCTCCAAGGTGATGTGGAAAAAATAGAATAAAATATATAATTTTCAATATATTTTCTTAATATATAATTAATGTAGTTTTCTCAATAATCCATTCTTTCGTTTCAGAAATTAAGAATTAAGAACGACTCTTAAGTGTTACATTTGTATTAACTATCATCCATAAAAAATATGAAAAATCTCAATAATCTATTCTTTCGTTTCAAAAATTAAGAATTAAGAACTACTCTTAAGTGTTACATTTGTATAAACTATCATCCACACAAAATATGAAGAATACCATATTAACACAACATATGAAAAATATCTACGTTCAAAATAAATAAATTATTTACTTGTCAAAATTGGGGGATTGACGAGCGGAGCGAGTAGGCGGGATACCCCCCTAGTATATATATATATATCTTTCTATATTATATAGTTGTAAGGCTCAAAATGAGTTCCTAGGCCCTCCACCCCGCTCCACCGATCGCTCCATCTACCCCTCCACCTATTCCTTCGCATATAATTCATCATAGATATCTTGCGTATAGTCAGTTTTTCAGCTTTTTTTATTTACTACATTTAACAGTTTTCCAAACCACCACTGAGGTACTGTTATGGGCGCGTTGAATTTTTTATTTTATTGTGCTTAGGTGTTTTATATAACAAATAATAATAATTATATATAATAATGAGACATGCCAAAATCATATAAAATTATTGTTAATCATTTTTTATATAATAAGTCTAAACGCGACCATGGAAGTCATCGCCAATAGCCCTAAAAACTATGGGAGTCGTCCCTCCATCCTCCTTGACTCCAACCTATCCCATCCTTCCTCCACCATGGAAGATGTGAATCAATTTTCAGTAATAAATTTTATCAACTTTAATTAATTTTAATCAATTTGTAAGGAATAGGCCGCTAACGGTTCTACTGCCCAGGTTAAAGAATAAAGACAAAACTTATATGTCCAACGTTTCGAACGGTTTTATTTCGCCCCTTATCAAGGTCAAAACTCAATCGTAATAGTATACTTTAATAAAAGTATACTACAAGTAGACACTATAAGTGACTACTAGTCAATGTGAAATTAATTAATCAATTTGTATTAATAATTTTTAATAAATGTAATGAAAATTGATTCCCATCTTTATTACATGTATAAAAAAAATATTTCATATAAATATATTTATATTGAATTTTTTTTTATTATATGTAACAAAACAATCAGATTATTTATATGATATTATGCTTATAAGAAAGTACAACATGTCTTATACTTTCGTAAAAGAATAATATTATAAATAAAATGATTATTGATATAAATTTATTTGGGGATATTTTAATCTATATAAATTTACATATAAATATATAAAGAAACAAAAAAAATAATAATAATTCTTAAAAAAATATATTAAAAAGTATAGATTAAACGTCAAAAATTTCTTTCCAAACAATTTTATTAATTATTGAGGAATTTTCTAAAAGATTTTCAATAAATATATTGTTAGGATTTTTACATCGGGACAAAGCAACATAAAATTGGCCATGTGAAAATAAGGGTCGTCTAATGTAAATACTTAAAGAATTAAAACTCCGACCTTGAGATTTATTTAATGTTATAGCAAAAGCTAATACAAGTGGAAATTGTTTTCTAAAAAGTGTGAACGGAAATGAAGAAAAATCTCCAGTATTTAATGTTATTCGTGGTATAAAACCTTCTTCACTGATCCTTTCAACCGTAATTATTTCGGCTTTAATATTATGATTAAATAAACCCGTAATTTTTTAGCGTGTACCATTACACATTCCTTCTGATATACTTATATTTCTGATTAACATTACAATTCCATTTATTTTTAATTTCAATTCGTGTGGTGGTAGACCTTCTCTAATATTATTAAGCATTTCTATTGGGTAATTTAAGTGTATATTTTCATCTGTTTGATCAAATCCTTTGTGGGTTGCGTAATCTAAACTATAATATGTATGTGTTTTATCATGTAATAAGTTCAAACTTTATTATTTATAAGTTTAGTATCGTCGTTATGTGGAGCTAATATTATACGATCTACGGAATTTTCGAGATTGATATCATCATAAATTTTATTACATACTGTAACGGCAGGCGCGTCTGGGTGTGTATACGTGCGCGAACACGGAGTTCGGATTATAGAATAGAATAGAAAAGAATAGTTTTTATTTGTAAATTACAAAATAATTAAGTTACAGTCTACCATCCCGCATTCGCCCAGGCTCATGTCTGTGAGACGGGGAAAACCCAATAGGCGAACCACGTGGGATAAATCCTATTAGGAAAACCCGCCACAGGATGGTTCAAAGTATTGAACATAATTAACATTTGTGTACATTATATGGCAATCGTATAATCATCACAAACATAATCAATGGCAATCGCCAAGTCACGAAGTATCACATAATTGAACTTAGTTATTCTTTAATCTAGCGGTTACAGATTGAATTCATCACATTGCTTTTTTCATACGATGTACGTCAGAAGATTAATCACAAAACGATTTTAGTACTGTTATAAAAATAGCAGTACACGTCTATATTCTATTTACACATATATACAGTCGACATCGCATGACCTTTGCATCAAGTACTTCCTAAACACCGCTTTGAATTTACTCGCCGAGGAAACATTCTTAATATCGCGAGGAACCGAATTCCACAGTCGCGAACCCTGGGACCAGCAAGAATCCGGCCCTACGTCAGTTCGTGATGACGGAACTATAAATTCTCGGCAGTGGGTTCTACTCGACGTTCTATCTTGGCACTTTTGAAATAAGGGAGCTAGGTACACTGGCTGACCCAAATTTATAACTTTGTACATTAAAATCGCTGCAAAATATGCCCTTCTCCCCTTAAGTCAAGCCACTCTAGCTTATTTCTATATGGGCTGATGTGTTCATCTTTCTTAGCACCACTTACATATCTCACACATGAATTTTGCAATATTTGCAGTTTCTTTTGAAGTTCACACGTCAAGTCAAGATACACTAGCGAGCAGTAATCTAAATGACATAACACGAGAGAGATTGCGAGCTGTTACGTAAGATCTCCGTGGTGCAGGATCGAAACCGTCTGAGTCCCTATATGGCTCTGTTAACCTTTCGGCTAACTGCATCCACTTGCGCTTTCCACGTTAGTTTCGAATCCATTACAACACCGAGATTACTTACAGTGTCGACAAAGGCGACGAAAACATTGTCCTGATTCTCAATGCCAGACAAATGCATATCCCGTAGTATGTTAATATTGTGGTTAGATCCAAAAATAATAGCCTTAGTTTTTCTTACATTGAGACTGAGGGCGTTGTCGACGGCCCATGCCGCCACTGCTCTACCTATAATCGACAAGTGTCGTATCCCTTCATTCAGCTCGTCTATGGTTGTCTGCATGTAAACTTGTAAATCATCTGCATATAGCAGGTGCCCGACACCACTCGATGAGAATTATTACAATCAAAATCGGATTGAGCCGATATCCCACACACGATATACACACGGATAGATGCTCGAAAATGTAAACATGCCGCGGCCTTGGAGAAGGCAAGGCCGACGATTTCGGCATGAGGATTCGCGAATAGAATCGGGCTCGTCCTCGTATTTCTCCGGGGGCTTACATGTGTCTGTGTGTAGTTGCGCGCACGTGTAGCTGTGCGAAAAGTACCGAGCGCAACTACGACACACAATAAGCCCCGAAATAAAATCTCGCGACAACATTGCGCGAGGGGGAATGAGAGCGAGAGACAGAGCCCGGCAGTATTGTTTTCGCTGCCGCGGAGAAGAGCCGCCTTCTATCAGCGCTCTCTAATTGTTCTCGCGAGGAGAGAGAAGGAGAGCGCGTGACAGTCTCAGCGTGCACGAGAGAGAGAGAGGTGCGACAGTGCAGCAGAGAGAGAGAGAGAGAGAGTCGGCATCGGCAAAGAGATTGAAGGAGAGAGAGAGAGAGAGAGAGAGAGAGAGAGAGAGAGAGAGAGAGAGAGAGAGAGAGAGACGAGCCGTCTGCGCAGCTGAAGCGAGAAGGAGAGAGAGCGCGAGAGAGGGAGAAGAGAGCGGCAGTGCGCCGTCAACGTAGGGACGCTGCGCCGAGGGGAGAGAGCTGTCCCCTTCACTCCGATACAAGGTAGGCCTGGCCAGGCGAGCGCGTGAGCGAACGCTCGTCCCGCGGACGCCGATCGTCCGGGAAGCGAAGCGTGGCAACGAGGCCAGCTGATACGCGCGCGAGTACCGAACGCGTGCGGCGTTCGGTACATCAGCCCGGGTCGCCTTCCGACTCTCACGAGTGTGTGTGTGCGAGCACACAAGCGAGCGCGGGCGCACCACCCGATCATCCGGCGCGCACATTTGAAGCGCGCCGTTCATGTATTTGCTTTTCTGTGGTTACGCGAAATAAACTGTCTTGCTTTTTACTTGTTCGCGTATTATTTCGCCCAACCCGATTCCAATCCCTTATTCGGTGGCACGGTGATGAGCACCGCCAGCCTCCGCGGTCGCGAGTACGTAGTACTCGCGTGATAGCTGAGTAGCTGCGGTAGCACGCTCGAGAACGACGATGAAGTCACGCGTTGCAACGGGTCGAAAAGGCGCGGCTGCTGCTGAAAGCAGCTGACGGCGAGCAACAGCACGGAGCTGACGAGCCGCTAATCGTCGAGGGTTGGCACGAATAAGTGCTCGCGCCTGTTAATTGCTGCGCCGTTCATCGGCAAGTCCGCGTCGAGATAAAGCGCGCCGAGGACAGCATTTAGCCTGTTACAACCGGCGCCCATAAGTGTGGATACAGGAACACCTGCCACCGACGAGCGTGCGGGGAAATTGGTTTTTTTCCTACGGATTGAAGGAAAAGCGGGTGGTGCATATAACCACGTCGCGTAGCGTACCAAATTTCGCAAGCGCGCGGGAATGTACGTGTATAAGCGTATGTGTGTGGATTCTGTCGGTACGGAGACCGGCAGTGAGAAATACATTTTTTTTTCTCAACCGGAAAATTGGGATGTAAAATTTTGGAAACGGTTTCGCGGAAATTTTTGTTTTACTTTTCGAAATAAAAGTAGCGGTTTAGCGTCTCCCAGCTGAAGGTACAAAATTGTAAGACCTCAACTGGGAGTGGAACCGAAACACACACGCACGCACTCAAACGGAGTGTACCTGGTTAGGCGGAAAAATTAAATTGTATTTATTTTTTTACTTTTTGTATTTTTGGTGCGCCAACCAGATACGTACGTGCGATCGATTAGCCGCTCACAGTTACACTCCGAGAGAGGTGAGAACTTCTAGAGAGCGAGTTTCGGGCGGCTAATAACCCGTAAGCGAGTCACGCTGAACAGATTTTGGCAATGATTAGTCAAATCAGCACAGCGATGGCGGGTTCGGCAAGAAAAGCCGTCGAGGATTGGTGTAGGCGCCTCAGCAATGAAGAGACACAGCAATACATGCAAGTCCTCGGTTTAAGAATGGATAGCAGACTGTTCACAAGATTGATCCGCCTCAGCCGGTGACTATCCGGCGACTACGATCCCAGGGATTTTGCGGGGTTAGTCGCCGATGATGAGGATTCGGCACTGTTGGAGCGCATGAACGCACGTGAAGCGTTCGTGGATTACGTGATCTCCACCAGCGACAAGCCACATCCACTCGAGATACTGAAGTCCGACGCGACGGAAGCACAGTGCCTCGAGCGAAGCACTGTACGGGCAGGGGAGGCCCCAGGTGTACAAATTGAGGGCGACTCGACCGAGGCTGAGGAGAGTACCGGACGTTAATTGGAAAATGGCAAAACGCACACGATTACGATGACAGACGGTACGACGGTTGAAGTCCCGAACGAGTGGGCAGCATATGTCGAGGGAATGGAAGCCAGATTGCGGAGGATAGAAGAGATCCTCCGGACATTGAATGGCAAGCCAACAACTCGTCCGACGAGTGACACGACAGAGCTCGTCGGGACAGGTGGAGAGGCCAATCACGACGATTCGGCAAACTCGACGCCCACTTGTCTGCCACAGGAAGAAGAAACCGCAGTGAGGAACTCCGGACAAGATGGAAAAACGATAAGAAGTGTCAGCATACAGCAACCATCCCCGGTGATAGAATATCACCATCGCCACCCATCCCGCTCCCGCGTCGAACGAGCCTCCGCGATGCCTGGAGAGGAGGGGGAGCTCAGAATCAAGTGCGGAACACTTCCGATTCTGAATAACGGCACCATTCGAGGGATGCGACGTTGCTGACGGCGAAACACAACGTCGAAGATATGGCCGGCGGAACACCAAGGGATATCGGTCAAATAGTTCGACGTTGGGGAATGAGGTTCGCCGGAGATCGAGAGGAAAATATCGATTTGTTCCTCGATAGAGTCGAAGAGAAATGGGCCTTGGCGAAGCTCCCGGAAGACGAAAAATTAAGTGCTTTGCCTGAACTCTTCGTCGGTGTGGCAGGGGTGTGGGTCCGTTCCCATAGACAGAGTTGGTCCACGTGGAATGAATTCCGTCGGAAAATTCATCGATGGTTCGGCGTGAAAGACCGGTTCCACCAGCGCTTAGCCCACGGGGTGGCGATGCGCACCTAAGGACCCGACGAATCGGTGCGTGACTTCACCACCTGTCCCGAGGCAATGATGAGTAATATGGAGCCACCACCGCCCCTCGAATCACAGCTGGGAACGTTTCGTCCAAATACGAAGCCACGGCTGCAGCAGCGGGTTAGACGAGGGGAATTCGCCGATGTCGATATGCAATTCGACACAGCGGTAGAGGTCGAGTTAGCGGGGCACGCCGAAAAACGTTATAAGCCCCCGCTTCCATCAGATGCTCGTGTTTACGCTGAGTTAGCGCACAGGTCTCCCAAAGCGGCACCGTTAAGGGGTAAGAGAGCGGCGGTTGAGGACAAGGAGCCGCCCGGCACTGTCCCCCCAGAGCAATGAAACGCTGGTTGAGATACTGGAGCGCTTCTCCCAAATGATTCTGGATCGGATGAAGCGGATCAGCTCCGGATCCGCGCTGTCAGCCTCTTCATTAGAGACGTCTGCGTCTCGGACCAAATCGCCAGAGAGACCGAAAAAGAAGAAGAAGAACAGAAAATTTCGGCGATCTCGGAAGGAGAGCTCGGGTAGCAGCGGCCCGTGCAGCTCGAGTAGCGGGACGAACTCCGACGAACGAGCAGGAACAGGCTCCGATGGAACAGTCGGCACGAGGGCGGCAGCGTACGGGCCGTGGAAGTGCTGGGACTGCCGGGTGCCTGGTCACATTCGCCGAGAGTGCCCGAATCGAACGAGAGGCCATCGGTAAACGAGTTTGTCTGCTGACGACACGCAGTGAACTCGTGAACACTGACGGGTCGGGTACGGAGCGAGGGAGACCAATCCTTCCATCGTTCAAACCAGCAGAAGGGGGGATTTCCCCCTGGAACAACGAGATATCCCCTCCAAGGGATGAAGAAGCCGTTCAAGGATGAGAGATCGCGACCGCCGAGGGATCGACCGGTGAAGAGGGTCCCACCAAAAGCCGGCGGAGCGCCGCCGAGCAGCGAGCGTCCTGCGATCGGGTGAAAGCGTCCCCGGGGACATCCGTGCAGATCGGTTCGTGTCGCGATACGGACGGCAGGAGGAGGAATTCGAGAAACCTCCGAAAGCTTTATAGAACGCGACAGTTCCGAGGGCAACGGCGAAACGAAGAGGGAGGTAAATCGGTTCGAGGCAGGAACGGACGGAAGTTCGAGTCCTGCGATATCTCTCCGGGGAGGTAGCCGACGCGCCACCGTGTAAGGGATTCAAGGATGCAGAGCTGTTCATCCAGAGAATAGACCGCGTCTGGACGGGGGGTGTAACGGCAGGGGCGTCTGGGTGTGTATATGTGCGCGAACACGGAGTTCGGATTGAGCCGATCTCCAACGCACGATACACACACGGACAAACGCTCGAAAATGTAATCATGCCGCAGCCTTGGAGAAGGGAAGGCCGACGATTTCGGCATGAGGATTCGCGAATAGAGTCGGGCTTGTCCTCGTATTTCTCCAGGGGCTTACGTGTGTGTGTGTGTGTGTAGTTGTGCGCATGTATAGCTGTGCGAAAAGTACCGAGGGCAACTACGAGACACAATAAGCCCCGAAATAAAAACTCGCGACCACATTGCGCGAGAGGGAAGGAGAGCGAGATACAGAGCCCGGTAGTATTGTTTACGCTGCCGCGGAGAAGAGCCGCCTTATATCCGCGCTGTCTAATTGTTCTCGCGAGGAGAGAGGAGGAGAGCGCGTGACAGTCTCAGCGTGCACGAAAGTCGCGATCGCGAGTGCAGCGCGGTGCACGAGAGAGAGAGGTGCGACAGTGCAACAGAGAGAGAGAGAGAGAGTCGGTATCGGCAAAGAGAGTGAAGGAGAGAGAGAGAGAGAGAGAGACGAGCCGCCTGCGCAGCTGAAGCGAGAAGGAGAGAGAGCGCGAGAGAGGGAGAAGAGGGCGGCAGTGCGCCGTCAACGTAGGGACGCTGCGCCGAGGAGAGAGAGCTGCCCCCTTCACCCCGATACGAGGTAGGCCTGGCCAGGCGAGCGTGTGAGCGAACGCTTCTCCCGCGGACGCCGATCATCCGGGAAGCGAAGCGCGGCAACGAGGCCAGCTGATACGCGCGCGAGTACCGAACGCGCGCGGCGTTCGGTACATTAGCCCGGGTTGCCTTTCGACTCTCACGAGTGTGTGCGTGCGAGCACACAAGCGAGCGCCGGCGCCCCACTCGATCATCCGGCGCTCACATTTGAAGCGCGCCGTTCATGAATTTGATTTTCTGTGGTTACGCGAAATAAATTGTCTTGCTTTTTACTTGTTCGCGTATTATTTCGCGCAACCCGAGTCCAATCCTTTATTCGGTGGGACGGCGATGGACATCGCCAGCCTCCGCGTTCGCGAGTACGTTGTACTCGCGTGATAGCTGAGTAGCTGGGGCAGCACGCTCGAGAGAGAGAGAGCGCGACGACAAAGTCGCGCGTTGCAACAGGTCGAAAAGGCGCGGTTGCTGCTGAAAGCAGCCGACGGCGAGCAACAACACGGAGCTGACGGGCAGCTAATCGTCAAGGGTTGGCACGAGTAAGTGCTCGCGCCTGTCTATTGCTGAGCCGTTCATCGGCACGTCCGCCTTGGGATATAGCGCACCCAGGACGGCTTTTAGCCCGTTACAATACATTTTCTGTGTTCCATTTATTTGGAACTATAAATGGATTCATTTTACCTTCACCTAACTCTAATAAAAATGAATCAAATTGTTTATTTTTTAAGCGAATATTTTCATTTAATTTTAACACTTTAAAGAGAGGCCATAAATGAGAAAATTTGATTGTGTCCTGTACTATACTGTCTCGGTAACCATGTTTTAGGACTGGCAGAATTTGTCTAAAATCGCCTCCTAATACTATCAATTTACCACCAAATGGAACATCACTGTAACATATATCTTTGAGTGATTGATCAACAATTTCCAAAGCTTTTTTTGGGATCATTGATGCTTCATCCCAAACTATAAAGCACATTCAATACTGTTCAAATCTAAAGGAAGTCTAAAAGTACAATGACTGTTCATTCCTCTAGGTAATAAAATAGATGCGATTCCTGTCCAAGCCATAAATAAAATTTTTTTATTCAAAAATAAAAAATGATATATTAAAGTCTTGTATATGAAAGATTTTCCTGAACCTCCAGGTCCATCAATAAAATAAATTTTATTTTTGTTAGTTATAATTTCATTAAAAATTAATCTTTGATTAGTAGTTAATTGATTAATCAAAATTTCAAAAAGATTTTTACTGTTTGCTAAATTTTCAGGACTTTCTTTGATACTATTTATTGTTGGTTCAGGTAAACTATAATCTTTACAACTTTTATCTTCAGTTTGTAAGATATTTTGAATGTGTGACAAAGCATTATTTTCTTTATTTTCTTTAAAATCTTCAGTAAAAAATTTTTTGAATTTATTCCAAATTAAGTTACCTTGAATATTTTCAGCTAAGATAAACCATGCAAAGAATTTACGTAATTGAAAAGGAAGCATGATATTACTTGCTTCATCAAAAATAATATTAATTTTGGAATCATCTTCTATTAAACCCATAGCAAGTGCTGCTTCTTTATATGTTTCATATAAGACGTTATTAAATGTTCGTAAATCTTTAAAACAAGTAGCACCTTTTATGCGGTTCATCAGTAATTTAAGAAAAAATCTTTCATTATCTTTAGGTGAAACAGTATTTAATCGCCCAATCACATCAAATTGTTTATTGCGTTCTCTACCTTTCCATACTTTAGATTTGATAAACTGATCTATTTTGTTTAATTTAAACCACGCTGTTAAAGTAGTTTCTCTATTACGGAAAGCTTCAAATTCTTTATGTTCTTCGAAAACAATTTTTTGTTGATTCTCGGTATGTACGGTTAAATGAATGACAGTATGGCTTCTACCACACAAAGGAAACGTTTCTAGGCGCCAAGCGGCTTCCATTGGGCTCAAATACCTACCGTCAATACATTGTGAAATTTCATCAAAAACTACAGAAGTCTCTTCATTTACTTTATGTATTTTCTGAATTTTACCCAATGCTCTGTCACCTCCTTTATGTATATAATCAAACATATATTTGATACTTTGAATTGATGCACAATATTCAACGTTAATATGACATTTATATTTCTGTAGTAAAAAACTATCATATGGAACTACCATTTTATTATCAACATAAACGATTGGACCAGTTTTTGTTTTATATGTATGGTTATCTGCAGAATTATCTTGTCGTTGATATTCTGAATAACCATTTTCTTTCAAAATTGTAAAGTCACGAAATTGTTTAAGAAATCTCTTTTTACATATAGATTTCTCTTTAACAATACAAGGTGATTTATTTGTATGAGGCCCATGCAACATATGTTTAGTAATTACTAATTTTTGCATCTTTTCATTATTATTATTTGGAATTTCTGCAGAAATATATTTATCAATTCTGTTAGGAGTCATCATTTTATTATTCGGATGTAATGTAACTATAAGATGAGCAAATGGTAAACCTCTTTTCTGAAACTCAATAGTATAAACATAAGCGATCACGTTTCCAAAAATTTTATTTTTTACTGTATCATCTAAAATACATTTAAATTTTGCATAAAACAATCTAACTGTAATTTTAGGAATGTCATTAGGTAAAGTTAATTTTGGAAATTTTTTTAAAACTAATTTTAGTTCTTTCCATTTCGGATTACATGTGATAGTAATTAATAAATCTGGCCTTGTTGTTGCTCTCACTATTGCCATGGCATCCTGGTAATGTTGTTGCATGTACCTAGGACTACCAATATATGTTGTTGGTAAAATAAAAAGATTTCCTAATCTCTCTTTTTTTTCAAAATTTTGAGTAATATTTGAGGCTGAATTAAAGACGTGATCATATAATCCTTGATAACATTCAATACGAAGTTGTCGTTGATTATTTCTGAAAAAATGCATCCTATTACTTTCTACCATAATAAGAGCTTGTAAAACATATAGTTCATATAACTTCATCTAAAATATAATCTGCAATTATAATTATAAAATTATTTTTATATCATATTATTGTATTTTTTAAAATAATCAATTCATATATCATTAAAACGTAAATACTAACTTTCCATATTTATTTGATCTAAATTTTTGTAATTGTTATTCATTATACTTAATATAAGTTTTACATAAATAATATGATTTTATATTCTGACCGAAAATAAATTAAATGAATAACATACATAATGTATTCTTTTGTTATATCAATAGATAACATCACATTTATATCTCTTTTATGTCTTTTCAGTCACGATTACTTCTGTGTTTGGCTCTCCAATTTTATTTTTAATGTATGTCTAGCAAATTTGTATAAAAAAAAGAATTTTTTTTAAACAGAGAAAAATAAATATTTCTAAATTTAAAAAACACAATTCAGTTTCCAGTTGTGTTACATTTTTCTATAATATTCTTTTTTAACAATTACACATTACAAATGGGGGTTGGCGAGCGGAGCGAGCAGGGGCCGAATCCCCCCTAGTATATATATATATATATATATATAAATACATCAAATGCAGCTTTTGAGGATCTATGTCAGCACGGATTCGATACTTTGAGGATTTTCGGACTTTTGAGGACATCCTCAAAATGCCTTCGATATAAAACGGTACTTTTGAGGATTTATATTAATACCTTCAACGCAGAGAGGGAGTTATTTCTTTAGTCAAGCACATACGAACTCTGGAGAAAAAAACTATAGATCCTCAAAAGTACCGGTTTCCGAAATGTACACACACACATATATATATATATATATACACACTAGTGGGGCTCCGCCCCCCTGCTCGCTCCGCTCGCCAACCCCCGTTACATACATAAATAAAGGTAAGCAATGATCCATTATTGTTGTGATATTGATGTTAATATAATAAACAGTAAGTTAAAATTAGTTTTTGAGTTGAGCTATTGATGTTGTAAGTTTTTATTTAAAAATTCAAAAAATGTCAACCGTTCATTGGTTGGAGTGAAGTATTTAAGGTAAACAATTGACTCGACCGATCACTTCAAATCATTTAATTAATGATTTGAAGATTCAAATCCGACGTTTTGATCGTTTTATTTACTGTCTTCATCAGGGCTTTAAAAAATTATGAAAATTACATGGTAACTTAACAGTCATGACCTGTACAGTTATTTCGTAACCATTTTTTATTTTAAATTATAATTGATCAAAAATATTTGATTATAAAGAACGCAGGGTCGTTTCAGAGGCAATATATGTATAAAAGTATTGCTGTGATGATAATAGATACAAATAGTGTCAATATAATAGATATCAAATTAAAATTAGTTTTGTTAATATTATGTAACAATAAACATATGTTGTATATATTTAACAGTTTTCCACGCTACCCTAGAGGTACTGTTAGAGGCGCGTTGGATTTTTTTAAGTGGTATCCTTCGCCAATAGCCCTACGTAACCACTTGATTTTAAATTATTATATTTATGCATGACTTGTTTTACTTAAAATTTTATTATACAAACTTATATTTATAATTTGTATGTTTTTTAAAAATTTATAAAAATATTTATGTATAAAGAACATGGGAGCTTTTCAGAGGTAATATGTATAAATGTATTTTCTTCAATATATCCTATAATGTTTTATTCATAAGCTTTTTATATCTTGGAAACTTATAAAATAATAATTAACATAGAAAATAAGATAAGTATATTTTGGTATATGTTTATAAAAATCTTTGAAAAATTATATAAAGTTTTTAATAGTATATTACGATACATGTGACTTAAGACTCGCTACGCTCGGGCACTAACATCACGCCGTGCTGTGGGCCATTGAAGTCACATGTATCGTACGATATTTTATGCAAGTTTACCTAAGTAACTCGCTACGCTCGTGCGCTAACCTCACGGTGCAATAATAAACTGCTTATGACACGGATAGGCGTGACTTAAGTGCGGAGGTAACGCCGTGCTATAAAAAATTTTAATATTTCGAAAGTGATAATGATATTATTATCTATTTCATAATAAAAAATGGTAAAAAGGAATATAATTTTTAGAAAATTTATAAAAGATACAAATCTTTATGAAATAATCTTTATGATATTCTTTAAAATCATAATGTTTAAAAGTGGAACGGAAAAATAATTAAAAAAGGATATATAAATAAAGAATCCTTTTAAATTTTTTAAATGTACACATTATCAAACAGAAAAATGATTACAAGATTTCTATAAAGATTTATAAAAGTTAAAACAATATATTCCATTTCCTTTCATATCATTTGAATAAACATTTGAATAAATATTTAAATAAACATGTATATATATATATATATATATATATATATATATATTCTATATATCATATAATTTATTTTATATTAAATTTGATCAATTATTATTTTTTCAGGCAATCATGGTAACTCAATTATAAATGATCAATTATAAGTAAGAGAGATATAGTGGTTAGGTAGGACTATTGGCGAAGGATACCACTTAAAAAAAATCCAACCCGCCTATTAACAGTACCTCTAGGGTAGCGTGGAAAACTGTTAAATATACACAACATTATAGTATAGATAGTAATACATATAACATGAATAACACTAAATATATATAATAAGCTGCGTCAAGAAACCTTGACTATTAACATAAACCTTACCGTACAGTAATCTAGCTTTGCTTAGTGTTCTTCCTTTTTGTGTTTCCTTTTTGTTAATGTTTGAAGGTCCTTGACTATTATCATAAGTTTTACCTTGGAATTCTTTTAATCAAATTTTATTTATATCCTTTAAGGATATAATTTATTTTATTTCACATAATTTATTTTATTTCATCCTTTGTCGCTTTCAACCTATTTTCTAAAAAATTAGAACCATTTTCTAAAATTTTTAAATTTGGAAAAGAATATCCTTTTAAATATATTAAAAAATAGGTTGAAATCGACAACGGATACTACTTGAAATATTAGACGAAAACTATTTAAATAATAACATTATTTGGAGGGGGGGTCTGAGGGGGGCGAGGGGGCGCGAGGGAGGAGTGAGGTGGTGCGAGGGGCGCGAGGGGGGGTGAGGTGGCGCGAGGGGGGCGTGAGGGGTGGCTGCGGCTGACTCTTTTTTGAAATGTTTATATAATATAAACAGAAGATATATGAGGCGTTTCACGTCAGCTCTCCAGGCGCGGCGCGCGAGCGCGAAATCATGCTGTTTTCAGCTTGTGTTTGAAGGGCTAAGATGTATCTAAAAAAAATAATCCCCAAGTGATTTCGATGTACTTTTTCCTCAGCTTTCCGATGGTGCTATTAGTTTCTCAAAATTTTTCAATTCTAATCTCAAAAAAACATAAAACGTGTTATATCTCAAAAACTATATTTTTAACTTTTTTTTTGACCTGCTAGATCGAAAGAGGAGGAAATTTTACATGGATATAGCCTTTTTCTACATAGGGGTTTTTTGATTTTTTCGAGATATTATTCAAGAAATACAAGGCGCTCGGCCAGCCGCCGCGCGCGGCGTGCGTTACTGCAGCATCGGCGCGCGGCGGCATTTATTCATTCATTCATTAATTATTTAACCACCGCTAGAGGTCTAGTAATTGTATTTAGATACCCGTAAGTAATTATGCAGCACGTAGAGCTTATATACGAGTGATGTGTAGCGTTGAAGTATTGGTTTTTTGGAAAACCGTTCAATATCTATACTATATTGTGCTATACTGCGATGTATCTGTCTTTCATGACAAACTTACTGCTATCCCCCTTCAATTGATTTATCTTTTTTTTTAAACAAACATGAGTTTTTCATTAAAATGTGTGAATCCTTTAGGAAGGTATGAACACTCTAATGAGTTAACAAATTTCCCAAAATCATTATCACAATCATTTCTATCAATACCAGATGGAGCGAAAGTTTGTCTTACGTGCAAATTTTTGATTTATAATAAACGCAAACCGAGTGAATCTTCTCCGATACCAAAAAGAATTAAATCGGATTGTGATGATGATGACCACAAAGCTGCCATGGCAATATTTGAAAATTTAAGAAGTAAACTTTCTGAGACAAAGTCAAAAGATGAAAGAATGTTATTACTTTCCCTTGCCCCTATATTTTGGTCTCGTAAAAATTTAATAGAAAGATTAGGTTGTACGGAATGGGAAGCAAGAACAATACTAACCGAAGCTACTGATGGAAATATTTTGACGGTACCGTTGAAAAATAAAGGAAAAGAGCTTTCTAATGAAACCAAAAATACGGTAAAAAACTTTTATGATCGTGACGATATCAGTAAATTATTGCCTGGAATGAAAGATTTTATTTCAATAAAACAAAGTACTGGTGAACGCTTACACGTTCAAAAAAGATTACTTCTAAGTAATTTGAATGAAATTTATATTTTATTTAAAAATGAATATCCGGATGTTAAGATAGGCTATACAAAGTTCACACAATTAAAACCAAAACATAGTGTATTGGCTGGAACAAGTGGCACACATAATATATGCGTATGCGTACATCATGAAAATGTCAAACTTATGGTAGATGCAATTAATTTGAAACATTTGACAAAGGATAGTGATTCACCTTTAGAAAATTATAAAGATTGTATAAATAAAATTGTTTGTAGTCAACCATCGGATAAATGTTTCTTGGGTGACTGTTTGGATTGCGTAGCTAATTTTTCAAATCTTCAAGAAATTATGATGAAAAGTTTTAAAAATCATGGCATTCAAGAAATTAAATATGAATCATGGAAGCAAACGGATTGCTGCTCAATAATAGCAAAGAAGTTTATGAAAAAAATTCTTTGGAATTAAAAGTTAGATTCGATAAAGCAAAAGCCATTCCAGGTACTTTGAAATACCAAGCTTTTATTCCAATAGATGAAAAGACTCTGCAACTTAAAGAAACTTCTTTAGCATCTAACTATGATTTATTTCCTAAATTAAAAAAGACTAAAAATGTTAAAAGGATTTGAATATTTAAAAGCTTATGAACAAAAATTGTTATGATGTTAAGTGGAGCAGCTCCGATCACACAGCGACTCTGCAGTGACGCACGCCACGCGCGGCGGCTGGCCGAGCGCCTTGTATTTCTTGAATAATATCTCGAAAAAATCAAAAAACCCCTATCTAGAAAAAGACTATATCCATGTAAAATTTCCTCCTCTTTCGATCTAGCAGGTCAAAAAAAATATTAAAAATATAGTTTTTGGGATATAACACGTTCTATGTTTTTTTGAGGTTAGAATTGAAAAATTTTGAGAAACTAATAGCACCATCAGAAAGCTGAGGAAAAAATACATCGAAATCACTTGGGGATTATTTTTTTTAGATACATCTTAGCCCTTCAAACACAAGCTGAAAACAGCATGATTTGGCGCTCGCGCGCCGCGCCTGGAAAGCTGACGTGAAACGCCTCATATAGTGTACGGTTAGTCAGTTTGCGGAGAAATTTTCATATATAAATATACGTATTGATCAGTTCGAGGAGCTCGAGGCACTTTGAGCAGTGTTCACTGTATGCGAATTGGGTACTTTGAGGAGCAGCTATAGTTCTGTCTATACAGAGAGGGGTTGCTTTCTTTAGTCACGCTGTCCGAACTCTGGCCGGTGAAACTCTAGCTCTTCAAAGTGACCAATGACACTGTGTGTGTGTGCGTGCGTGCGGGCGTGTGCGTGCATGTGTGTGTGTGTGTTTGTGTGTGTGTGTGTGTGTGTGTGTGTGTGTGTGTGTGTCTGTGTATTGTAACGCGCGCCGATAGAAGTTATGAGAATCACGTATCGTATACTGCGTTGCGAGATACGAATCTCGCGCGCTTGCACGTATTTATAGCGCTTGCACGTAGTCATAGTGCGCCACGCGGCGCGCGAACGAGGTAGATGCGGAAGAAGACGAAGCCGCTGCGCCGTTACCGATGCGACGCACAGTGGTCTCAAATGTCTAAAAAATGATCAAATTTGTTGTGTCACTATTTAAAAGTGAAAAATTATAATTCAATACATGGATTTTTTTAGCTTAGCACCTAAGCTATCAACTGCGTTTCCCTCCAAACCATACCGCACGTCCAAAATTTGCCAACAATACCAAAAAATCCGATAATTATGGTTTTTCAAATTTCAACAATTCTACACTTTTTTATATTTGTTTACACTTTTTAACATTTTTTTTACATTTAACTAAATTTATTTACATTAAAAATTTTTTTTAGGGTACATAATGAGAAGGTACAATTTGTAGATTTTTTTCAAAAAAATATCAGAACAATCGAAATTAGGGTATCAAATACTATTATATTATTCAATCAAACTTTTAACGCTTAGGTACGATATTTTAATATATTTAGATTTATCTAAAAAAACATTTTACAAAAGTTTAAACTAAGACAAGTATTAGTCTCTCTCTCCCCCCCTCTCTCTCCCGCCTTCGCTCTCTTTCTCCCCCTGTCACTTTCGCCCTCTCTCTCCCATCCTCTCTGTTCCTCCCCTCTCTACCCTCTCTCACAACTTCCGTCAAACGGAGTACCAAAAACTTTAATGGGAGCGTAAATATTTTTTTAAATAAACAATATGTTTATTAAAAGCTAATTTTTAAGTACGTTCTAACAACACAATTTGGCTAGTCCTTTTAATTCTTCTAGTCTCATCTATTCAATAAGCACTCTGCAAATGGTAATACTTTTTTTCATGACTCTACGAATAATAATATTGTTAATATAAAACATTCTACAAAAAGTATAAAATAAGGCAAGTATAGACGTTTTTTCTGTATAATCTATAAAATAATAATATTTATGATTTTTTAAAAGAAATCAAATAAATACCAGTGAAAAAGTCTTTGAGTCATTGTATGCTGAACAAATTATATGTAAATAAGTACATTCAAATTGTTCATTGCAAATCAAACCAATGAAAGTTGTGAAATCAATTATCGATAGTCAAGTAATGCAAACAACTCTCAGAAACAACTGTATGACTATTCTCAGAAATGTATTAAAATTTGTTCATCCTTCTATATAAATTAAACACAAGAAAGTACTGAAATCAATTTATTGTAGTCAAGTACCCATAAGTTAACTTGACTGAATAATACAACTTTTCGTAACTACTTACAAATATTCAGTCAGCGGGCATAAGGTACTACTTAACGCCTAACAGGCGTAATAGCTCCCATACTCCTACCAAACTTTATAGAATCTACGCACTTTACGCCCGTGTGGGCGAAAATACTTTAATTATATAACTATTATGCCTTCTTTTTATTTCTAAAATTCATAAGAATTTTATTAGATATTTATGAAAAGTCAAAGCCTATAGGTATAAAAAAATTACATAGTTACCACCACATCCCCATTTTTCATTGATCTTTCTCAATTTTGAAATTTCTATAATATTACGCATCTTGGGAGGACAATAGAAGTCTATAGAGTTGCTCTAGCAGGGGTGGTCCTTCAATCTCCCATACATACTTGGCGGGCCCGACGGTTTGCAGTTTACCGGGGCTTTGTGAATGCAGAATACTAAATTTTTTGCATAAATTCATTAACAATGTTTATACCTATAAGCCCATTATAAATAATTACATTGGCTCTAATTTTTAATTGATACCGTTTAAATATAATATCTCTACATGTGCAGAATCTCATGATTTACTTTCATTACTTTCATTTATTTAATTTCAAAATATTTTTCCTTGTGTCCGTCCTTTTTAAGCGGGAATTTTATTAACCATTTTGTAAGCCACCTATTTTTTATTCTTTTCCGTCGTGTAAATATTATAGGAGATCTCATATGAGATATCATATGTCGTCGCGCGGTACGAAGAAAAGCCAACTTGGAAGTTACAGGCGAAGAAAAGCCAAAAAGGCGTCTAAGACGAAGAAAAGCCAGTTTGGGTCCTCCTAGACGAAGAAAAGCCAGTTTGCGCCCTCCCAGACGAAGAAAAGCCAGTTTCACTTGTCTCAGACGAAAAAAAGCCACTTTGCGCCGTTCCTGCGGACGAAAAATCCCCAAACTGATTGCATCTAATCAATTACTAGTTATCTTATTATCTTGACTGATCATCTTTTTATCTTTTTAAAAAGATTTTTAATCTTTTTGATTATTTTTTTATCTTTATCGTATCTTATTATCTGAAAGTTATCTATAAGATATCAACTAAATGTTACTTTCGTTTAAGAAGTCAAACTGGCTTTTCTTCGTCTGGGAGGGCGCAAACTGGCTTTTCTTCGTCTGGGAGGACCCAAACTGGCTTTCTTTCGCCTGTAACTTTCAAGTTGGCTTTTATTCGTACCGCGCGACGATGTGTGATGTCATCTGCAATTTTACATATTATGGGATCTCATATGAGATCTCATATGAGATCTGATGTCCGATATTCTCTAATGAAATCTGATGTCCAATATTTTCATGCGGGTTTACACTTTCTATTTAAAAACAGAGTAATAAATTCAATACTGAACCAGCAGCAGCTCCTCGAGCTGGTAGGCCAGCTGCTGGCACAGGCGCAGCTGATGCCTCCGACACCTGGCCGGATAATACCAGGTGCCGGAATACCTGCCATTTTAGGAGGAGTCGCGGAGGGATCCTCCTTAACTATCGAGGAACTACCGGCAGGGGAGCCAGTAGTTCTACCACCAACACGGTCGATCCTGCGTCGGCCAAAGACCGAGACAGACGTTGATACTCTGGTACTTAGCCAGAGTAGCGAGATTGAAGAGGAGTCGTCGGCTCCACAGGTAGTGGAGACTGTGGAGTCGGAAAAACAGAAGAGTTGGGCCAGTGAGGAGAGCCTCGCCCACGATACTCCGCAGGTAGAGGAGCCTGCGGAGAATAGCGAGTCATGTGAGTTGTCAGGTCACTCCCCCATGTCGGTCGCTTGGATGAAACTCGAAGCCAATTTGGTAGCATCTCGAGAGCTATCCCAGTTGGCTAGAGAAAAGGAAGAGGCCGTCATGAAGGAGTGGGATAACTTCCACGATTATAAAGGGGCGAGGGTCCACTTCGAAAAGTGGTTTAACCTGGTCCTGGGCCGCAAAGAAGAGCTCGAGGCGGCAGTTGAGTTTCGCCGACAACGAAACGAGAGTAGTGCTCGCGAGGCTCGCGAAAGTCGCGAAGCCTTGGAGAAAGCTCGACGCCTCCGCGAGGCCAAAGAAAAGGAGATGGCCCGGGTTCAGGCCGAACTCGCGAGGGCCAGCGCAGAAGAGGAAGAAGTAGCCAGGGGTAGGAGGAGGCCTACCCCTGGTGCGACAACTGTACACGTAAAGGAGTCCCGTCCGGGCAGACCGAAGAGCCGCCAGAGGAGCAAGTCTAGGAGAAGGTCCTCGAGGGGTCGCCCTCAAGAACGGGCACCCGCTCCTGCGGGATCTACCGGGCCCCCGAGGTCCCTTTCTTCTGGCCGGCGTCTGGCCGGAGAACCACGACAACCGAGACGGTGCTTCTTTTGCGGGCACCTCAACGTCCGCAACCCAGCTACCTGCCCTGGAGCCGCGAATCACGACCCACTCAACCCGTTTTATTATCGGCAGAAACATGACCAAAATTTCGGGTGATTAAGCGGCGCCGATTGTTTTTTTTGTGATTATTCTTTGAATAAAATTTTTTTTTATTTTTCTATAAAAGTCGCATTCGCTTGAGTACTTCTAGAACCTTAGCCCTTTTCAGGTATTAGCGACGCCGGATTGAATTGCAGAGTCCCATATCAGGAGATAAGTGACATCTGGATGGGGGGTGTCACGGCCTGCCGCACCGACGTCGAGTATAAGCCGTAGTTGAAGTAACTCATGCGCGCGAACGCGAGATGGCGCGTCGATGCAGAATCTGAGCTGCATCGACGTGATGACTAGCGGACCGCGGCGAGCCGGCGACGGTCATCTTATAGTTCGCTACGGTATTCTGCAACCGCTTTTGGTTTCGCTCCACCTTGTATCGCCTCTTATTACAAGAAGACTAGTTCGTTCTTTTGAAAAGAAGTACCGTGTCAGAGCGCGAATCACGAGAGTTTTGCTCGTGATATACAAAAATAGTGTATTGAAGTACTTCTGCGGTTTTCGCGCGTTAAAGTGCAAAGTTCAAGTGCGACAGGCTAGTATCACCAGCCGCACTCAAACCACTTAGTGTCTGGAGGAAGTAATAGCACTTTTAGTGTCCGCTCCACCGCAGCATCAAGATTTTTATACCACTCAGGAAGTAAGACCAGACACGTCCGAGACCGATCTACTACTTGAGCCATTGCTAAATTGGGTAAAAGGTAAGCGTGCACGCATTCTTCCGCGCCGCGTATTATCTCCGCGTAACCGCTTGTCCAGGCTCGTCGTACCTGGACATCGGCTTCGAGAAGGCATTCTCGTGCAGTGAGAGCAAGTGCGAGGAGAGAGTGTAGGCATCGGGCTCGCACTTCATCAAGGTCAAACGCGAGGTCAAACCACAGGCTTTTTCAAAGCCGGTGAGTGCGCACAACAGGTGCGCACACGTGTAAACCTGCCGTCTGCCCTCTCTCTCACACTTATACGTGTGTACGTCGCGCGGCGATCGTGATTGCTCTCACACTTCGTCATTTTACTCGGTGAGCGCGCGCGTAGAGTACCGCACACGTGAGGCGTATTATACCTCACGTGCGCGGCGTAAATTACCGCGAGCGTGACGTCAGTCTCCGAGGCAGCTGACGTCAGAGGTAACGTGCTGGCGCACCGTTTAGATAGGGAATACGCAAACCTAAATTCATTTCTTTTATATTTCTGATCCATTATCACACCACAACTTCTTTTATTTAATAAACAATAGTCTTTTATTATTAACATTTAACCTCCCGAGTTATTATTTTGCGACCTAATCATTCCCCGTTCCCACCGCCTCCGCGGTCGTTACGTAAAAGAAAACGTATTGTTTCATCTGAGCAGCCGGCACACGAACCAGTGAACGAGAGGAGAGTTCGAGTCACTGGTGAGAAACAAAGCGCAAGTCTTCGACTTGCGTGTTGCACGGTAAGTAACCAGATTAGGTGAACATTGCACGACGTTGTAGCGTCGTTGCATAATCTGGCTATTACATCTCCGGGAGTTGAACCGAGAGATATGGAATTGAACCGCTAAGGTACGCAGGTGAAACGTGCCTTAGCCCGAAAATCCACCCCGTGACAATATACAATATGATTTTGAGTGTTTTATATAATAATATATAAAATATAGTACTGGTATGATGTGTTACATGAAGTGTTTATAATCAATTTTAAAACTTCTATTAAAAATCAGTTTCAAATGTTTTGAGAATAGAATAAGTGTGATTGAATAATTATGTGTTATGAGGTTCATAATCTTCATAATAAGCTTTTACATAGAAGAAAATATTGCTGAGTGACATGCGTGGTTATAAATATACAATATAATTTTCAGTGTTTTGTGTAATAAATAAAATAAAGTACTGGTATGATGTGTTACATGAAGTGTTTATAATCAAATTTTAAAACTTCTATTAAAAATCAGTTTCAAATGTTTTGAAAATAGAACAAGCGTGTGTTAATAAATAATTACGCATTATGAGGTTCATACACGTCATAATAAGTTTTGGCATAGAAGAAAATATTGTTGAGTGACACGTGAGGATATAAATATACAATATAAATTATGATGCCGATTTGAAATATTGGTCTGAGCCTCGGTTTAAAAAGCATCTGTCATCTTTAAAAAACTTAGTCGATGTCAGTGCTGTGCTGTTGTACATATTTATTCAAGTGTCAATGAAAAGATTATGCCTAATAAACATGGGAATACTGACAAAATTAAAAATGATGTGTTATTGTGAAAATTTCAATGAATAAAAGTGCTCAATTAATCTAATATATGATTTTCTCACCATGGGAGACGTCAAAATGTTTCAGAATTCTTAGTAAATATTTTTCTAGACAAGATTCAGATAATAATTTCAAAAAGTTTTATCTATACAAGGATGTCAAGAAAGTTTTTATTCTCAGTGATTCTTAGTTCATAAACTGGTTGAATTTTGAATTATTATCTCTCTAAACAACTGTTAAGTCGCTTTTAAGAAAAAATTGAACGTCCCCACCTCTCTCTCTCGTCTACTCAACAACTATATAAGGACTCCACAAAAAACTTTAAGAAGAGCCTAAATATTTTTTTGAAACAGCTAACCAGACGTTCTGTACAAGAATAATATACTAACAAACTTTATTTTGAAAGATCTACAGAACTCCTTAAAAAAACATTCAAATTTAAAACTTTTGTGAATAACAATACTGCTATTTAATAATGATATTTAAAATATACTATAATAAATTCTCATAACGTTATCACACAATGTAATTATTATCATATGACTTTATAATTAACTCTATTGTTAATTAATCATCATACCTAAGAAAGTACATATTTGATTATATTCCCGTATAGAAAAAAAGAAATGTATGAAACCGTATACAGCCGTACAAAACTGTATAAAAACGTATAAAACCGGATCTAAACATTGGTTTTTGGACAACTTTATACGTTTTAATTTGTTTAATTCGGTTTCATACGGTTTCTAACATTTTAATACAATTTTCTACGATTTGCAACGATTTCATACAATTTCATACGGTTTTTTACATTTTACAGAACTTATAAAACGTAAAAAGCATAACAACGTAATTAAGTTTTTATAAACATAAAAACATAATTTATTTATTTATTTTTCTATTTATTTTTTTTTATTTTGTATGAAAATCTATTAAACAGTATAAAAATGTATAAAACTGTATAAAAATGTAATAGATTTGAAAAAATCTATGGAAATATACAGAAATATACATTTTTATACGGTTTCCTATGTTTTATTACATTAACCTTTTTACAAAGTTGACATGGAAGAATGTCTGAATTGTGAGAAAATGTATTAAACTGTATAAAAATGTAAAAAATGTATTAAACTGTATAAAAATGTAAAAAATGTATTAAACTGTATAAAACCGTATAAAATATGTCCAAAAACCAATAGAAAGGTTCATTTTTATACGTTTTTATACGTTTTCCTACGGTTTCATACATTTATTATTTCCATACGGGTTATTTCAAAAAAATTTACAGTGTAATGATTTTATTGAGCTCCTTGAAAAAACATTCAAATTTAAAACTTTTGGGAATAACAATACTACCATTTAATAATAATATTAAAAATATACTATAATAAACTCTCATAACGTTATCACACTCTGTAGTTATTATTTTCTCTTAAAAAGTTGTGAAATCTATCTGAAAAAACATTTTACAAAAGTTTAAACTAAGGCAAGTATTAGTCTCTCTCTCCCTCTCTCTCAACATCCGCCAAACGAAGTACCAAAAACTTTAATGGGAGCTTAAATATTTTTTTAAATAATCAACATGTTTATTAAAAGCTAATTTTTGAGTACGTTCTAACAACACAATTTGTCTAGTCCTTTTAATTCTTCTAGCCTCATCTATTCAATAAGCACTCTGCAAATGGTGATAATTCTTTTCATGACTGTACCAATAATAATATTGTTAATATAAAACTTTCTACGAACGTATAAAATAAGGCAAGTATAGTCGTTTTTTCTGTATAATCTATAAAATAATAATATTTATAATTTTTTAAAAGAAATCAAATAAATACCAGTGAAAAAGTCTTTTTTTTCTTTGAGTCATTGTATGCTGAACAAATTATATGTAAGTAAGTACATTCGAATTGTTCATTGCAAATCAAACAAATGAAAGTTGTGAAATCAATTATCGATAGTCAAGTAATGCAAACAACTCTCCGAAACAACTGTATGACTATTCTCAGAAATGTATTAAAATTTGTTCATCCTTCTATACAAATTAAACACAAGAAAGTACTGAAATCAATTTATTGTAGTCAACTACCCATAAGTTAACTTGACTGAATAATACAACTTTTCGTAACTACTTACAAATATTCAGTCAGCGGGCATAAAGTACTACTTAACGCCTAACAGGCGTAATAGCTCCCATACTCCTACCAAACTTTATAGAACCTACGCAATTTACGCCCGTGTGGACGAAAATTATTTTAATTATATAACTATTATGCCTTCTTTTTATTTCTAAAATTCATAAGAATTTTATCAGATATTTACGAAAAGTCAAAGCCTATAGGTATAAAAAAATTACATAGTTACCACCACATCCCCATTTTTCATTGATCTTTCTCAATTTTCAAATTTCTATAATATTACGCATCTTGGAAGGACAATAGAAGTCTATAGAGCTGCTCTAGCAGGGGTGGTCCTCCAATCTCCCATACATACTTGGCGGGCCCGACGGTTTGCAGTTTAACCCTTTCAGTCACTAATTAAATTCACAAAAATATGATTTTTTGCCATAAATTTATTTATAAGAATTATAAACAATTATAAATCCGAAAAGTATTATTATATTTCTCAAGCTTAAGTATTTATCTAACAGAAAATGCAAAAAAAAATGAGGGATATGCTTAAATAAAAAAAATGATCTCATATGAGATCTCATATGAGATCTGATGTCCGATATTCTCTAATGAAATCTGATGTCCAATATTTTCATGCGGGTTTACACTTTCTATTTAAAAACAGAGTAATAAATTCAATACTGAGCCCTATTTAATATGTAGAAGCAACCCATTTACCATGACCATGTCTACATCTTAACCCTTTCAGTCACAGAAGCCGATATATAAGCACACAAAATTGTTTTATATTTCTCATCATTTTTTTTATTTAAGCATATCCCTCATTTATTTTGCATTTTCTGCACATGAGATCTCATATGAGATCTGATGTCCGATATTCTCTAATGAAATCTGATGTCCAATATTTTCATGCGGGTTTACACTTTCTATTTAAAAACAGAGTAATAAATTCAATACTGAGCCCTATTTAATATGTAGAAGTAACCCATTTACCATGACCATGTCTACATCTTAATCCTTTCAGTCACAGAAGCCGATATATAAACACACAAAATTGTTTTATATTTCTCATCATTTTTTTTATTTAAGCATATCCCTCATTTTTTTTTGCATTTTCTGTTAGATAAATACTTAAGCTTGAGAAATATAATAATACTTTTCGGATTTATAATTGTTTATAATTCTTATAAATAAATTTATGGCAAAAAATCATATTTTTGTGAATTTAATTAGTGACTGAAAGGGTTAAACTGCAAACCGTCGGGCCCGCCAAGTATGTATGGGAGATTGGAGGACCACCCCTGCTAGAGCAGCTCTATAGACTTCTATTGTCCTTCCAAGATGCGTAATATTATAGAAATTTGAAAATTGAGAAAGATCAATGAAAAATGGGGATGTGGTGGTAACTATGTAATTTTTTTATACCTATAGGCTTTGACTTTTCGTAAATATCTGATAAAATTCTTATGAATTTTAGAAATAAAAAGAAGGCATAATAGTTATATAATTAAAATAATTTTCGTCCACACGGGCGTAAATTGCGTAGGTTCTATAAAGTTTGGTAGGAGTATGGGAGCTATTACGCCTGTTAGGCGTTAAGTAGTACTTTATGCCCGCTGACTGAATATTTGTAAGTAGTTACGAAAAGTTGTATTATTCAGTCAAGTTAACTTATGGGTAGTTGACTACAATAAATTGATTTCAGTACTTTCTTGTGTTTAATTTGTATAGAAGGATGAACAAATTTTAATACATTTCTGAGAATAGTCATACAGTTGTTTCTGAGAGTTGTTTGCATTACTTGACTATCGATAATTGATTTCACAACTTTCATTTGTTTGATTTGCAATGAACAATTCGAATGTACTTACTTACATATAATTTGTTCAGCATACAATGACTCAAAGAAAAAAAAGACTTTTTCACTGGTATTTATTTGATTTCTTTTAAAAAATTATAAATATTATTATTTTATAGATTATACAGAAAAAACGACTATACTTGCCTTATTTTATACGTTCGTAGAAAGTTTTATATTAACAATATTATTATTGGTACAGTCATGAAAAGAATTATCACCATTTGCAGAGTGCTTATTGAATAGATGAGGCTAGAAGAATTAAAAGGACTAGACAAATTGTGTTGTTAGAACGTACTCAAAAATTAGCTTTTAATAAACATGTTGATTATTTAAAAAAATATTTAAGCTCCCATTAAAGTTTTTGGTACTCCGTTTGGCGGATGTTGAGAGAGAGGGAGAGAGAGACTAATACTTGCCTTAGTTTAAACTTTTGTAAAATGTTTTTTCAGATAGATTTCACAACTTTTTAAGAGAAAATAATAACTACAGAGTGTGATAACGTTATGAGAGTTTATTATAGTATATTTTTAATATTATTATTAAATGGTAGTATTGTTATTCCCAAAAGTTTTAAATTTGAATGTTTTTTCAAGGAGCTCAATAAAATCATTACACTGTAAATTTTTTTGAAATAACCCGTATGGAAATAATAAATGTATGAAACCGTAGGAAAACGTATAAAAACGTATAAAAATGAACCTTTCTATTGGTTTTTGGACATATTTTATACGGTTTTATACAGTTTAATACATTTTTTACATTTTTATACAGTTTAATACATTTTTTACATTTTTATACAGTTTAATACATTTTCTCACAATTCAGACATTCTTCCATGTCAACTTTGTAAAAAGGTTAATGTAATAAAACATAGGAAACCGTATAAAAATGTATATTTCTATATATTTCCATAGATTTTTTCAAATCTATTACATTTTTATACAGTTTTATACATTTTTATACTGTTTAATAGATTTTCATACAAAATAAAAAAAAATAAATAGAAAAATAAATAAATAAATTATGTTTTTATGTTTATAAAAACTTAATTACGTTGTTATGCTTTTTACGTTTTATAAGTTCTGTAAAATGTAAAAAACCGTATGAAATTGTATGAAATCGTTGCAAATCGTAGAAAATTGTATTAAAATGTTAGAAACCGTATGAAACCGAATTAAACAAATTAAAACGTATAAAGTTGTCCAAAAACCAATGTTTAGATCCGGTTTTATACGTTTTTATACAGTTTTGTACGGCTGTATATGGTTTCATACATTTCTTTTTTTCCATACGGGAATATAATCAAATATGTACTTTCTTAGGTATGATGATTAATTAACAATAGAGTTAATTATAAAGTCATATGATAATAATTACATTGTGTGATAACGTTATGAGAATTTATTATAGTATATTTTAAATATCATTATTAAATAGCAGTATTGTTATTCACAAAAGTTTTAAATTTGAATGTTTTTTTAAGGAGTTCTGTAGATCTTTCAAAATAAAGTTTGTTAGTATATTATTCTTGTACAGAACGTCTGGTTAGCTGTTTCAAAAAAATATTTAGGCTCTTCTTAAAGTTTTTTGTGGAGTCCTTATACAGTTGTTGAGTAGACGAGAGAGAGAGGTGGGGACGTTCAATTTTTTCTTAAAAGCGACTTAACAGTTGTTTAGAGAGATAATAATTCAAAATTCAACCAGTTTATGAACTAAGAATCACTGAGAATAAAAACTTTCTTGACATCCTTGTATAGATAAAACTTTTTGAAATTATTATCTGAATCTTGTCTAGAAAAATATTTACTAAGAATTCTGAAACATTTTGACGTCTCCCATGGTGAGAAAATCATATATTAGATTAATTGAGCACTTTTATTCATTGAAATTTTCACAATAACACATCATTTTTAATTTTGTCAGTATTCCCATGTTTATTAGGCATAATCTTTTCATTGACACTTGAATAAATATGTACAACAGCACAGCACTGACATCGACTAAGTTTTTTAAAGATGACAGATGCTTTTTAAACCGAGGCTCAGACCAATATTTCAAATCGGCATCATAATTTATATTGTATATTTATATCCTCACGTGTCACTCAACAATATTTTCTTCTATGCCAAAACTTATTATGAAGTGTATGAACCTCATAATGCGTAATTATTTATTAACACACGCTTGTTCTATTTTCAAAACATTTGAAACTGATTTTTAATAGAAGTTTTAAAATTTGATTATAAACACTTCATGTAACACATCATACCAGTACTTTATTTTATTTATTACACAAAACACTGAAAATTATATTGTATATTTATAACCACGCATGTCACTCAGCAATATTTTCTTCTATGTAAAAGCTTATTATGAAGATTATGAACCTCATAACACATAATTATTCAATCACACTTGTTCTATTCTCAAAACATTTGAAACTGATTTTTAATAGAAGTTTTAAAATTGATTATAAACACTTCATGTAACACATCATACCAGTACTATATTTTATATATTATTATATAAAACACTCAAAATCATATTGTATATTGTCACGGGGTGGATTTTCGGGCTAAGGCACGTTTCACCTGCGTACCTTAGCGGTTCAATTCCATATCTCTCGGTTCAACTCCCGGAGATGTAATAGCCAGATTATGCAACGACGCTACAACGTCGTGCAATGTTCACCTAATCTGGTTACTTACCGTGCAACACGCAAGTCGAAGACTTGCGCTTTGTTTCTCACCAGTGACTCGAACTCTCCTCTCGTTCACTGGTTCGTGTGCCGGCTGCTCAGATGAAACGATACGTTTTCTCTTACGTAACGACCGCGGAGGCGGTGGGAACGGGGAATGATTAGGTCGCAAAATAATAACTCGGGAGGTTAAATGTTAATAATAAAAGACTATTGTTTATTAAATAAAAGAAGTTGTGGTGTGATAATGGATCAGAAATATAAAAGAAATGAATTTAGGTTTGCGTATTCCCTATCTAAACGGTGCGCCAGCACGTTACCTCTGACGTCAGCTGCCTCGGAGACTGACGTCACGCTCGCGGTAATTTACGCCGCGCACGTGAGGTATAATACGCCTCACGTGTGCGGTACTCTACGCGCGCGCTCACCGAGTAAAATGACGAAGTGTGAGAGCAATCACGATCGCCGCGCGACGTACACACGTATAAGTGTGAGAGAGAGGGCAGACGGCGGGTTTACACGTGTGCGCACCTGTTGTGCGCACTCACCGGCTTTGAAAAAGCCGGTGGTTTGACCTCGCGTTTGACCTTGATGAAGTGCGAGCCCGATGCCTACACTCTCTCCTCGCACTTGCTCTCACTGCACGAGAATGCCTACTCGAAGCCGATGTCCAGGTACGACGAGCCTGGACCAGCGGTTACGCGGAGATAATACGCGGCGCGGAAGAATGCGTGCACGCTTACCTTTTACCCAATTTAGCAATGGCTCAAGTAGTAGATCGGTCTCGGACGTGTCTGGTCTTACTTCCTGAGTGGCATAAAAATCTTGATGCTGCGGTGGAGCGGACACTAAAAGTGCTATTACTTCCTCCAGACACTAAGTGGTTTGAGTGCGGCTGGTGATACTAGCCTCTCGCACTTGAACTTTGCACTTTAACCCGCGAAAACCGCAGAAGTACTTCAATACACTATTTTTGTATATCACGAGCAAAACTCTCGTGATTCGCGCTCTGACACGGTACTTCTTTTCAAAAGAACGAACTAGTCTTCTTGTAATAAGAGGCGAAACAAGGTGGAGCGAAACCAAAAGCGGTTGCAGAATACCGTAGCGAACTATAAGATGACCGTCGCCGGCTCGCCGCGGTCCGCTAGTCATCACGTCGATGCAGCTCAGATTCTGCATCGACGCGCCATCTCGCGTTCGCGCGCATGAGTTACTTCAACTACGACTTATACTCGACGTCGGTGCGGCAGGTCGTGACACCCCCCACCCAGATGTCACTTATCTCCTGATATGGGACTCTGCAATTCAATCCGGCGTCGCTAATACCTGAAAAGTGCTAAGGTTCTAGAAGTACTCAAGCGAATGCGACTTTTATAGAAAAATAAAAAAAATTTTATTCAAAGAATAATAACAAAAAATAATAATCGGCGCCGCTTAATCACCCGAAATTTTGGTCATGTTTCTGCCGATAATAAAACGGGTTGAGTGGGTCGTGATTCGCGGCTCCAGGGCAGGTAGCTGGGTTGCGGACGTTGAGGTGCCCGCAAAAGAAGCACCGTCTCGGTTGTCGTGGTTCTCCGGCCAGACGCCGGCCAGAAGAAAGGGACCTCGGGGGCCCGGTAGATCCCGCAGGAGCGGGTGCCCGTTCTTGAGGGCGACCCCTCGAGGACCTTCTCCTAGACTTGCTCCTCTGGCGGCTCTTCGGTCTGCCCGGACGGGACTCCTTTACGTGTACAGTTGTCGCACCAGGGGTAGGCCTCCTCCTACCCCTGGCTACTTCTTCCTCTTCTGCCCTGGCCCTCGCGAGTTCGGCCTGAACCCGGGCCATCTCCTCTTCTTTGGCCTCGCGGAGGCGTCGAGCTTTCTCCAAGGCTTCGCGACTTTCGCGAGCCTCGCGAGCACTACTCTCGTTTCGCTGTCGGCGAAACTCGACTGCCGCCTCGAGCTCTTCTTTGCGGCCCAGGACCAGGTTAAACCACTTTTCGAAGTGGACCCTCGCCCCTTTATAATCGTGGAAGTTATCCCACTCCTTCATGACGGCCTCTTCCTTTTCTCTAGCCAACTGGGATAGCTTTCGAGATGCTACCAAATTGGCTTCGAGTTTCATCCAAGCGACCGACATGGGGGAGCGACCTGACAACTCACACGATTCGCTATTCTCCGCAGACTCCTCTACCTGCGGAGTATCGTGGGCGAGGCTCTCCTCACTGGTCCAACTCTTCCGTTTTTCCGACTCCACAGTCTCCACTACCTGTGGAGCCGACGACTCCTCTTCAATCTCGCTACTCTGGCTAAGTACCAGAGTATCAACGTCTGTCTCGGTCTTTGGCCGACGCAGGATCGACCGTGTTGGTGGTAGAACTACTGGCTCCCCTGCCGGTAGTTCTTCGATAGTTAAGGAGGATCCCTCCGCGACTCCTCCTAAAATGGCAGGTATTCCGGCACCTGGTATTATCCGGCGAGGTGTCGGAGGCATCAGCTGCGCCTGTGCCAGCAGCTGGCCTACCAGCTCGAGGAGCTGCTGCTGGTTCAGTTGTCCAAGACTCATCCTGTGGACAAAGGAGAAGATAGCGTTTATCCTCGAGAACCATAGTTCGGATTCGCGCGTGTTCATTGGGGGGATGTCGAGATGGGGTCGCAGGTTTGTACGCGATTCCGCGAACCTTTCGTTCGGCCACGAGGTCGTTTTGGGGGCTCACTCGCAACAGGACGGGGTTGGTCGTTGCAGGAGAAGTTTCGCCTGGCCCTCTCGTGACTATTGCAGTCTTTCTCGGCCTACCTCTCCCTCGAGCTTGCGTTGTCACGCCAACCTCGTCCTGATTTTGCCCAGCGCCCGCTGGCGGCTGTGTTCTCGCAAGTGGCGGGTCGCTCTTCGCCATTTATTCTTCTTCCCTTGGTGGTTGGGCAACGTCATCCTCTCCTTCAGTTATATCGCGCTCGTGTGTTTCCTCGTTATCCTCGGGCTCTTTTCCAGCGAAGTATGGCTTCAAGTGTTCTGCATGGACCGGGTCTTCAATATCTCCTTCCTGATCCACCAGTTTGTACATGTTGGGCCCTTTCTTCTCCAAAATCTAGTAAGGGCCAACGTATTTCGTTGCCAACTTCGTCATCACTCCTTGAGCTGCCGAGGATAACACGCGATTCTTCTTCCACACGCGATCTCCGACCTCGAACTTCGGTTCTCTCCGCCTGGCGTCATATATCTCAGCATGCCTCTCTTGTTCTTCTCTTGAACGGTGACCAGCATCATCTAGCATATTGCTAAGATTTTTCATCCTTTCTAACCAGGCGTCTTCGTCCTCTTGAACAGCAGTCTCTTCTACTACCTGATCTTGCTTCCTCCTCTTAGTCCCGGGAGGCACTGGCTCTCTGCCATAATTTAACAAGGCTGGCGACTTACCAGTGGCACTATGGGATGCATTATTTAGCGCGAACACTAGTTCAGATAGCTTCTCATCCCAAGTATTATGGTTTCCCTCCACAAATGCCATAATACTGGTCTTAAGGGTTCTATTCACTCTTTCCACCGGATTCGCTTGAGGGTGGTAAGGTGGAGTATGAGAGTGATGAACCCCTATCTCGTCTAGATATTGGTCTATTATCCTGTTTTTAAATTCGGTTCCGTTATCGGAAAGGAAGACCTCGGGTGCGCCATATCGTAATACTATCCTATTCTTCAACTCGTTTCGGATAGTCTTACCGTTGGCTTTCCGGATAGGAATACACTCTACCCATCGAGTGAATAAATCCTGGAAGACCAAGATATACTCAAATCCGGCCTTGCTCTGGATAAAAGGACCCGTTATATCCGCCGCGACGACTTTCCAAAGCTTATGAATAACTCGCCGCCCCATCAAACCGAGGGGTGGCCTTTGTTCTACCTTGCACTGCTGGCATATCAAACATGTTCCGACATGTTCCTTTACTAACTTGTAGTATCTCGGCCAGCAATAATATCGGAATACTCTCGCGAAGGTCTTCTCCCTTCCGAGATGTCCAGCAGTAGGGTCGTCGTGACATTCCAAGAGAACTTTCTTCCTTTCCTCCTCAGGAACTACCCATTTCCATGGATCGTCATCTACGCCTAAATCCTCCTCGATATCTTGATTTGGACGATACATGTATAGCTGGCCGCCTAATACTTTCCACCTAGGATAAGTATTAGGTTCTTCTAATACCTTTTTCTGCCAGCCGAGGTACCACTCGTCTTTCGTGGTTACTACCCACGAGACGGCGCCTACGACTGGTTGTTCTTCGTCCTCGTCTTCTTCATACATTCTCGATAATGCATCCGGCACGCAGTTGAGACTGCCTTTGCGATGCTCAACTTCAAAGTTGTGCATCTGCAGCCTAAGCGACCATCTTGCTAGTCTATCTGTCGGGCTACGCAGTGACCGAATCCAACGCAGGCTGCTATGGTCGGTCACTACGAGGAAATTATATCCCTCTACGTATGCCCGAAACTTCTCGATAGCCCATTACACCGCAAGACACTCTCATTCTGTTACTGAGTAATTTCGCTCAGCTTTAGAGAGTGAGCGACTCGCAAACTCCAAGACTCGCTCCTGGTCGTCTATCACCTGGAACAATACGGCCCCCAAATCAGAGTTACTTACGTCAGTTTGTATGACAAAGCGCGAAGCGAAATCCGAACGGTGTAGGACCGGAGCTGAGGCTATGAGTGCCTTGATGTGGTTGAAGGCTTGTTGTTGTTCCTCTTCCCACACGCACCTGAAGTTTTTCTTCGTTAGGCGTGTGAGAGGGTCGGCGATCGTGGCAAAATCGGGAAGAAACTTCCGATACCACGATGCCATACCGAGGAATCGCCTTAACTGTTTTAGGTTCTTAGGCGCAGGGCATTGCATAACCGGAGCTATCTTATCTGGGTCTGCTCTAAACCCATCTCGGTTAACGAGAACACCAAGATATTTTACCTCAGATCTACCAAATACGCTCTTCTCTCGGTTGATCATGAGGCCTGCCTCATTGATTCTTGCCAATACGCGTTCTAACATCGTTAGATGCTCTTCAAAAGTCTCTGTTACGATGATGATGTCATCTAAATAAGAAAACGCGTATGGCTCTAGTTCGGGCCCTATAACTCTGTCAATCATGCGCTGAAAGGTGGCTCCTGCGTTCGACAATCCGTATGGCATTCTTTTAAATTGAAATAACCCCAGACCGCGTATTGAGAATGCCGTAATCTCCAGCGATTCTTCTTTCAAAGAGATTTGATGGTATGCGCTGCTCAGATCTAAGGTTAATAAATAACGGGCGGCTTGGAGCTTCCGTAGGATCTGATCCATATTTGGCAGCGGATACGCATCTCCCTTTGCGGCGACATTCACTTTTCTCATGTGGATCACCATACGATGTTTATTGCCAGCTTTCGGCACCATGAAAGCAGAACTGGCCCAGGGGCTCGACGAAGGCTCGATCAATCCGGCTGCAAGCATCTCTCGAACTTGTCGATGCATTTCCTCTTCCAATTTTCGGGAAATCGGGTATTGTTTCTGCCGGATTGGTCGAGTTTTGCCAACGTCTATCTCGTGCTCGGCATAATTAGTGCAGCCGAGTGGAGCGTCTGCTGCTGGTAGTACTCTTGTTAAAAGAGCTTGTAAGCGCTGGTGTTCTTCCAGCGTAATATCGGCGAGACCCGCTGAAGAAGCTTTCATCGTGTCGATGAAGGTGATCCTGATCTGTGTTGGATCATTTGGATCTGACGAAGAGACACAGGCTAATTCCAGTCCTACACTCTGACCGGATTTTCCCACTATCAGCCTGTTCTCTACGGGGTCGTGCGTTGTCTCAAATGCGCGAACGAAATTGGAACCGACATAACAGTCAACTTCCAGTTCTGGTATTATTGAAACCAGTATGTCTCGTTTGACCCCGCCCAACTCGAACGGGAGTTCCACATGTCCCGTTACACGGAGCAGGTTGTTGCCAGCACCTGTGGCGCCTGCTCCCATAACTGGCCGGAACGCACGTCCGCATTCGGTAGCTAGTTGCAGTCCTAACGATCCCATCACCGTTCTCGAGGCTCCAGTATCGTATAGTGCCCGAATGCGGAACCCTCCGATCCCCACCTGTACCCACCAACGCAGCTCGTTGGGTTGTACAGGAATTTGATTGGAGCTAGGTTCTAGCTCCTTCATGGAGTCGTTCCGTTGTCCGACTTTCTCTTTGTCTGGACATTGTTCAGCCTTGACCTAACTGGCAGCTGCCACCAGGTCGGTTGGTATCTCGTCCTTCTTCCTCGACTCTTTCTGGGCCTCTAGAGTGGTCTCGGCGGATTTGGACCCATTCAATCTTGCCGGTTCTCGTTTCCCGAATAGTCGGGGCAAAACGAGCGATGGTAACCTATTTTGCCGCAGCCCCAACACGTTATGGCTCCGGCCGGTTTGTCGCTCTTACGCTCGGGTCCTCCGCCGGTATCGCTCTTCTTACCGTCACCGGTTAATGTTCGGTTCTCTTTCTCTTTACCTCTAGGGGTGTTCGCCGGTGACGGTTTGTGTTTTTCGTGGCAATTTTCACCTTTCTTCCTTGGGTTGTGGCCGGATGTACGAGCGTTTTGTTTGCTGCGTAACTCGTTCAGTCCGTCCTCTAACCTCGATAGCGGTCAGTATCGACTGATCCGCCAAGGTTTCTTTGCCTGCGAGGCCATTGTACTCTCCAGAGTTCACTCCGGAGATTTTTGGCTTCGCAGGTTTCACACTCCTTGACTTATAGGCTGCTTCAGGCAACATAGTCAATTCCGGGGGCGGCGGAGGGCGGAAGGTTTTCTCCATATCGAGAGTTAGTTCGGCTTCCCTCGCAATCTCTTGTAACTCGTCGATATCTTTGAAGTCGGCTCTTCTCACCAACCTTTGGAGTCCCGGCCTCAAGTTTCGATGGAGCATGTCAAGTTGCGTTTCTAAGTTCGGTAACGGCTCCATTTTTCTTATAATAACCAGGAGGCAGGTTATGTAATCTCTCGCGAGTTCATATTCTCCCTGTGTCCTGGCGGTTGCTTCCATCAATAAGCGTTGTTGGTAACCTCTTCCGGTTCCGTACCAACGCCGAGCTGCCGAACAGAAGTCTGACCATGTGTTCCACTTGTGTTTTTCTACCTGGAACCACATGGCTGCCACGCCTTTTAGTAGTTCCAGCAAGACCTGGAATACCTCTGCTTCGGACAGGCTAGTCGATCCGCGGCACGCTTCTACTTTCTCCAGGAAAGCTTCTATGCTCTGTCCTCTATCGCCAGAGAACGACACGTTCCACTTCCTCACTGTGAGTCCGACGTCAACAATGGGGAAGGTTCGCCTTCTTAACGACGAATCTTCGACTCCACTGGCGCCGAGGTTCTCGGAGGTTTCATTCCTCGAGAATCCTCCCCCCTCCCCCCAGGTTCTGCCACGGTTACCCAACAGTGGCTAGGTTCTGTCACCTAAATGCGCCTGGGGGGTCGATGCTCCGTCTCGATGCGAATCGACGGGGTACTGGCACGTATATGTATCTTGTAGGTGCACGTGTTCCTTCCGTTGTCTGGTCCGGTCGTCTTCCATCCTGGTGCTAGATGCTGCTCCTTGTGTTGCGCAGGTTGCACGCAATGTTTTGTTTTCCTGCATCATGTTACCGCAGAACTCTAAAAATGCTTCAGGCACCAGGAACTTCATGCCGGATGCGGATATCATCGCTTGCCATCGGGTCGGAAAACTGTGCCAGCGTCGTGTCGTCTACCACAGAACTCTGGTTTACTAAATTGTCATATTCCTGTTGGCTCGGATTTTCTGTGGTTTTACCGCCTGTTATTTCTTTTTCTGTCGGCTGTGGCGGCGCGGTTTTTTTTATTGCCAACCTTGTTGCCACAAGGTTGGCTCTTGTCGTATTGTCCTCTGCCAGCATGGTTAACAGATGTGGTTCGTCCATGGATTCACCCGTTATGTTCTCCCATGCTGGTGGAAGGTCTTCCGTGCTGTGTTCTTGAATGAACCTGGTCGAGAGGTTTTCTCTCTTTATGAGCAGGGAATATTCATCCTGCCCTTCTTCCATTTGAAAATCCTTCGGTTCGTATATTCCAAGCAGCCACTGCGACATCCTGTTCATCTTTATAAATTTGGAGCCGCTGGTTTTTAAATTCAGTGTCTGTAGATGATCGTCTACTTCTTTTGCTGTCAAACATTGGCATCAATTTCCGACGGCTTCCTCTATATTCTGCGCCATTTTGAATTCTTGTTTCGCTTGTAGTCTTCTTTACACGCGCTTGAATGTGTATTTCAGAGTGTGGTTGTGTGTACGGTTTCTATTTAAGGGATCGTTCCCTAAGGTGCACCTCTTAATTTACAAATCAATAAACAAATATATATAAATAATTTATAATATATTATAGTTCTACCTAACCTCCACACTCTGAATTTCACTTCGAGTTGCAGAGGGTTAGATACCAGTCGCTCGGTTTCAAAACGCTCTGGCTGGTTTTCTTTTTAGTTTGCCAATAATTGGTGCTTCGATCCCGATTTAGCACGAATTACTGGTTTGAAACTGTTTTTCAGCTGTTTTACAATTTTTACTCTGTAAAAAAAATTAAATGCCAGCCAGGTCACCGCGGGTTCGAATCTACCCCTCAGTTCGATTCTTTGTCTCTGGTTCGAACCCCTGAGGGTATTGTCTATACTAACCTTCAATAGGTTAGCAACTAGTATCGATTAAACGCTCGTCACAAATTTAGTCGAGTGTTCAATCCCCTGATGCTTCTCCTCACAAATTTTTATTATTGTTTAAAAAATTATAATTATTGTTTAAACAAACAAAAGTTTCGCTCGCAATTTAATTTCGCCTAGGCGCACCGTATCTGACTATTTGACACGATAATCTATAAAAAAAAAAGCAAGTTTGTAACCTACAGCAATTTATCTTGATTTTTCTCAAAAATCTTCGAACCTCTACCCCCAGAGGGTTTGCTCTAGGTTGGTTGTTGTACTTTAGTCACTTCCTAACTAAATATCTAAAAAAAAATGGGAAAAATGCAAAAAGAAATTTTTGGGATTCGAACTTTGCTCCTTCGAAGTCAAAATTTCGCGATATTCCCAAGCACACACACGTTTAGGGCGCCAGTTGTCACGGGGTGGATTTTCGGGCTAAGGCACGTTTCACCTGCGTACCTTAGCGGTTCAATTCCATATCTCTCGGTTCAACTCCCGAAGATGTAATAGCCAGATTATGCAACGGACGCTACAACGTCGTGCAATGTTCACCTAATCTGGTTACTTACCGTGCAACACGCAAGTCGAAGACTTGCGCTTTGTTTCTCACCAGTGACTCGAACTCTCCTCTCGTTGACTGGTTCGTGTGCCGGCTGCTCAGATGAAACGATACGTTTTCTCTTACGTAGCGACCGCGGAGGCGGCGGGGAACGGGGAATGACTAGGTCGCGAAATAATAACTCGAGAGGTTAAATGTTAATAATAAAAGACTATTTTTTATTAAATAAAAGAAGTTGTGGTGTGATAATGGATCAGAAATATAAAAGAAACGAATTTAGGTTTGCGTATTCCCTATCTAAACGGTGCGCCAGAACGTTTAGATAGGGAATACGCAAACCTCTGACGTCAGCTGCTTCGGAGACTGACGTCACGCTCGCGGTAATTTACGCTGCGCACGTGAGGTATAATACGCCTCACGTGTGCGGTACTCTACGCGCGCGCTCACCGAGTAAAACGACGAAGTGTGAGAGCAGTCACGATCGCCGCGCGACGCACACACGTATAAGTCTGAGAGAGAGGGCAGACGGCGGGTTTACACGTGTGCGCACCTGTTGTGCGCACTCACCGGCTTTGAAAAAACTTTAACCTTGATGAAGTGCGAGCCCGATGCCTACACTCTCTCCTCGCACTTACTCTCACCGCACGAGAACGCCTACTCGGAGCCGATGTCCAGATACGACGAGCCTGGACAAGCCGTTACGCGGAGCTAATACGCGGCGCGGAAGAATGCGTGCACGCTTACCTTTTACCCAATTTAGCAACGGGTCAAGTAGTTGATCGGTCTCGGAGGTGTCTGGTCTTAATTCCTGAGTGGTATAAAAATCTTGATGCTGCGGTGGAGCGGACACTAAAAGTGCTATTACTTCCTCCAGACACTAAGTGGTTTGAGTGCGGCAGGTGATACTAGCCTGTCGCACTTGAACTTTGCACTTTAAAGCGCGAAAACCGCAGAAGTACTTCAATACAGTATTTTTGTATATCACGAGCAAAACTCTCGTGATTCGCGCTCTGACACGGTACTTCTTTTCAAAAGAACGAACGAGTCTTCTTTTAATAACAGGCGAAACAAGGTGGAGCGAAACCGAAAGCGGTTCAGAATACCGTAGCGAACTATAAGATGACCGTCGCCAGCTCGCCGCGGTCCGCTAGTCATCACGTCGATGCAGCTCAGATTCTGCATCGACGCGCCATCTCGCATTCGCGCGCATGAGTTACTTCAACTACGGCTTATACTCGACGTCGGTAAGGCAGGGCGTGACAATATTTATAACCTCACGTATCACTCAGCAATATTTCCTTCTTTGCAAAAATGTATTATGAAGTTTATGAACCTCATAACACGTAATTACTTATTAATACACTTATTAATTAAGTACTTATTAATCAAGTGTGTACTTGTGCTATTTTCAAAACATTTCAAACTGATTTTATGTAGAAGTTTTAAAATTATCATGCAACACATTTTACCGGTATTTAATTTTTTGATATTATACAAAACACTGATTAGATGTCATTTTTTAATCACTATGTTATTTGTTATTTATAACATTTGAATTTTATGTGTACTTCATGCATTATATCATACCGGTATTTTATTTTATTTATTACACAATACACTGATTAGATGTCATTTTTTAATAATCACATTTTATTATCAGTATAATTTTCAACTAATAGACGATCTATGAAAATCACAATTTTCTTTTCTTATTTTGAAAAACTTACTTCAAAACATAATACTTCTTTCGTGCTTTGAGTCCAATACTGTCTAAATAAACATCTTAGTTGTTGTTTGTTTTATGTGTGATTCATTGAAAGCAATGAAACTGTCATTTTCTTCATTGACATCCACGTACTCTATTTGTCCTGTCAAATATATAGACAAACTTTTAATATTCTTCTAAAATTATATCTCATATGAAAAATTTTCATGTTGAGTATATAAATAGATACATCTTGAAAAATATTGTGTCGTAATATTTTTGATGAACTTGAATAATTAATAATAATTAATGAACTCTTCTTTGTTAAAAACTATTTTTTTACAGTGATCTATATACTTGGTAATAATCCTTACATTTTTTATATACTCTGTAAAAATAAAAACAAGATTTCACAAAGTAACAATATTTATTATAAACTTTATTGATTTATAACTTTATAATAAAAGTTTGCTACTTATCTGATTATAATATATTGCTATTGCCCATTGATATTCACAGCTGCTTATATAGGTTATATTTTTCCAATCAACTCCAAAATCCAAAATGAAATAATCTTTATGTATATATATATTATTTTTCCAATACACTTGTGAGATTTTAATAATTCCAAAAAAATTTCCTTGAACATTTAGCCATTTAATATACTTATCTAACAAAATTGATTTGCCCCGTTGATGCTCATAGATAAAAATTATTTTAATCAGTCGACTTCCTGAGATCTTTGATTATTTAAATAATATATATACACTGGTGTAGTTTCGTTAACTGTTTCTGGTGTGGTCAAAGTTGAAATTGGACACAAAGGGAGTATTCGATAAACTTTGTCTGAACCTGGTGGTGCTAACACTTTGCTATGACGATTGAGGTGACTATCTTCCATGCATTTGGGAAGGGCTGTTACACCTAATGCCATAATATTTTTTTTGTTTTTAATCCTATTTTCTTCCTCTATGAAGAGTGACGGAATTTGTCCAGTAGTAGTATATTCCAAAATTGTATCTAACATCCAGAAGCATACTATACCACCAACAATAAAATTTATACAAATTTGAAAAATTTGGATGGTGCAGATAAAAAATTTCTGGGAATGACTATCATCAGTTTGAGTCTCCATATATAGTAATATTCCCTGCTAAACTCAATTTTGACTCAGTTTCTGTTATTCCATTATTTTCAATATCATTAGTTATAATATAACATCATATGTAAAATTCACCAAAGACTGAGAATTGTATAATCTGAAAATGAAAAACGTTACACACAGTATCGATTTTTTATTGAATTATATTTTACATGATATATCTTCTAGTATAAAAATAATACTTATCTATATATAAAAGTATATGATGTCATGCCATCAGCTGATTTGAATTATAAAAATATATATAACCATACCACATTTCGAGGTTATTTTAGAATTACAGTTGTTCGTTTTATCTTCTCTCTCTCTCTCTCTCTCTCTCTCTCTCTCTCTCTCTCTCTCTCTCTCTCTCTCTCTCTCTCTCTCTCTCTCTCTCTCTCTCTCTCTCTCTCTCTCTCTCTCTCTCTCTCTCTCTCTCTCTCTCTCTCTCTCTCTCTCTCTCTCTCTCTCTCTCTCTCTCTCTCTCTCTCTCTCTCTCTCTCTCTCTCTCTCTCTTCGAGTCTATCTAAGAGAATAAAAATACCATACGATATTTCGAGGTTATTGTAGTCACAAAGTTTTGTTGTTGTTATATACTCTCTCTCTTTTAGAGTCGAGTGAGATTTATCAAGGAGCGCGGGAGTGCTCCGAAGGCAAGTATAGAATAAGCCTAAAGGAGCGACCCGTGCTACACATATACATTGAAATGGGTGTACGAAAAATTCAATGCGCTTTTACGTATATTGCGTTGGTTTTTACTATATAACGTATCACTCTTAATCGAAAGCCATTTCATTGCTCTACTCAAATCAAAATGTTTTATTTAAAAAGATTATCTCGTTCAAGAGATATAGAGAGCTGCATTTTTTTGTGTGCTGTTTCCTTTCCGAACTTTTCTCCATGGTTTTAAGATATCCGGTTTGCAGCTCTTACGACACTTCCGGTTGTCGTCTATCTTACGCTTGTATATCTATATATATATTCCCGTGTCTGGGCGACGATGACCTAACCTTACACATCTTTACACTTTACCCATCATATATAATAATAATTACGTATGAAAATAAAAATAATTACGTGTGGCTGAAGTTTGTATAAAGTTTACGTTTGGGATAACTTCTCAGCAACTGTAACCAATGGGACGCTGCCAAACTTCAAATTTTCGTAGTTCAATGTTCGGCGTAACTTTATAATAACTTTATCAGGACTTTACACGAATATCTTTTGCGGAAATTTCTGGGTACTATGTTCAGCTTATGTTTAGGATGACTTATCTGGATGTTTATAGTAATTTTATACAAAGCTCTGTGAAACTTTTTCTGAAGTATTGGGGTGCCCAATAAGTTTGGGGCAACTTAATCCCAACTTTAGCCAAACATCAAATCAGTCCATAATTAATACAATAAATTTGGCGCAACTTAATTCCAACTTTGGCGAAACTTCATGTCAGAAGATAATTATTACAAATAATGTTCGGCAAAAGATCAGGTAAACTTTGGCAGGCCCTACACGTAAGATATATACGCAGTCTACTGCCCCGACAATGCTGCCGGTGACCAACAGTTTCATGATCCGCAGAAAGGAAAAGGCACCATTTTCAGATAAGTCTTTCTTCCTATAATACTGTATAAATACTGTATTGTAGACTCCCGCGTAAAAATTGAAGCTATTGCAACAACATTGCTACTATATTGGAAATTAATATCGCTGATGTATTGGCAATACAGATGTACAACAATTGCAAGGCTATTGGCGCTATTTGCCTTGGGTGTTATTTCCAATGTATTGCCAATATCTTAAGATTTAATTTTCTAAAAAAAAAAAAAATTCTTGGGTGGATTCGAACTAGGGATCTTCGGATTACTAGACTTGCTCGCTACCCACCGAGCTAATTCGTTGTTTCTGTCAATAAACGAAATGGAGGTTAAAAGTTGAAGCAAGTGATCATTTGTTTTGAATTAGATTTAACCTCTATTTTGTTTATTGACAGAAACAACGAATTAGCTCGGTGGGTAGCGAGCAAGTCTAGTAATCCGATGATTCCTAGTTCGAATACACCCAAGAATTTTTTTTTTTTTAGAAAATTAAATCTTAAGATATTGGCAATATATTGGAAATAACACCGAAGGCAAATAGCGCCAATAGCCTTGCAATTGTTGTACATCTGTATTGCCAATACATCAGCGATATTAATTTCCAATATAGTAGCAATGTTGTTGCAATAGCTTCAATTTTTACGCGGGCTAACCTTCTAACCTTAATATTTGTATCCATACCTAAATTGCAATCATAAAATTTACAATCAAATTCTAGCAAAATGTCGGAGCAAATACTTTGTGAATTGTTATGTTTATACGTGCATGAATTTGGCGTTGTTACAGAACTTACAATTCATGAATGCTGAAAACTTAAAGTTTTTGCACGAAGATTATTTTGAAGTACGAAGGCTAACGAAAAATTTATTACATTTCCGGAGGAAGAATGATGAGATATACAACTTATAGATGTATTCCTGCTGGTATCTCCCCCCGTCTGCTTCGTTTACGGTATTTAGGTGTCATGAAATGGTATGAGAAGACAATATGTACATAATATATGTATTTCTGAATTATTCTATTTTTATTTGGATTTCAAAAGTTATCTATTCTTACTATTTAATGTCTTTTTAATCTTCAGAAAAAATCTAACAGTATACTATATAGTAGCATTTTTGTTTAACGAATTTTTATCATGAAAATTATGAAGTGTGTATAAAATCTTTGTAAATTTTATTACTAGTGGCCGGTCACCAGTAGCGTTATCGAGGCAGTAGACCGTGTGTATCTTGCGTCTAAGCCCTGCAAAAGTTTACCTGACCTTTTGCCGAACATTATTTGTAATAATTATCTTCTGACTTGAAGTTTTGCCAAAGTGGGGGTTAAGTTGAGCCAAACTTATTGTATTAATTATTGACTGATTTGAAGTTTGGCTAAAATTGGGATTAAGTTGCCCCAAACTTATTGGGCACCCCAATACTTTAGAAAAAGTTTCATAGAGCTTTGTATAAAGTTACTATAAACATCCAGATAAGTCATCCTAAAGTTACGCTGAACGTAGTACCCAGAAATTTACGCAAAAGATATTCGTGTAAAGTCCTGATAAAGTTATTATAAAGTTACGCCGAACATTGAACTACGAAAATTTGAAGTTTGGCAGCGTCCCATTGGCTACAGTTGCTGAGAAGTTATCCAAAACGTCAACTTGATACAAACTTTAGTGAAACGTAATTATTTTTACGTGGGTATGTTTACATTATAATAATATAAATCGTGGATTCATCGTGTATATTCAAAATCAAAGATCTCAGAAAGTCAACTGATGAAAAGAATTTTTTTATATCTACAGCATCAACGAGGCACATAACTTTTTTTAAATAAGTATTATTAAATGGCTAAATGTTAAAGGCTATAATAATGTTAAAATATGAAAGAATTGATACTTTGTGAGAATTTTTTTAATTATTTTTTTTACAGATATACAAGAAAATTTTTTTGGAATCATTGAATGAATATCAATGGCCAATATTGGTCATGTGTCCTGATAATATTAGATAATGTGGGATAATAATATGCATTTCTTTGGCAAAATCTTTTGTCAAGTGAAGTAAATCTGTGAGCTTTTCTGTCAACGGAATATAGTTAGAATATAATTCCTGCAACGAGTTCATATTGTATGTGAGTAAATGTTAATAAACAATGGAAATTTTAGCATAGAGAAAGATTAGATAAGCTATGTCGGTTCTGGAATCAGCCGTTTCTGGAATCATGCCGTTTCTGGAATCAGCCGTTTCTGGAATCAAGCCGTTTCTGGAATCAGCCATTTTGGCTTGATGTCAGAATCGGCTCGACGTCAGAATCGGCTTGATGTTAGAAATGGCTTGATGTCAGAAAAGGTTTGATGCCAGAACCGACACATTCAAAATGGCTAGCGAGCAGCCAGCGGCTAGCGACAATGGCTCGATGTGGCGGATAAATGTGGCGCGCGAGCGGTTCGCAGCGGGCGGTCAGCGGCCAGCGGTTGATATCTTATCTACTTATAAATATTTCAATATAAATATTTAGAACTTTTTATAACCCTGTTGTTGGGGTAAAGAACAGGTGTTTGTTGAAATTTTTTCCGAACATTTTTTCCACTGCGACTTTTGATTCTTCTCGTTTTTGTCGTTGATCAGTGGTTGTTGCTCTGGAGCAACGGTCGAGTTGCTTTGACCCATTATTAAGGAATGAAAGCCTCTAACGACCTCATCACGCTTATATATAACCCATATCGCGACTGACTGCTTGCGAAAGCACCGTAGCCACCTAGTGGTCAGCTATGAAACTATTAAAAAATTTTTAGGTGGATAGGAGCCCCACCTCGCTCCCGTCCTGTGAGGTTCTACCTGTCTATCAACCCCCCCATTACCCTTAAAATTAGTATTCATCAATATCTTCCCCTTCCATAACGTCTTCCCATTCCATGTTGGAATCGTTGAGGTAAAATTGCTTCATGCGCTTTACGTTGTACAGGGCACAAGTAGTTTTGTACGCTCCATTAAGGCTAGTAAATATAGTCACTGATCTTGGATAGTCGAAAGATGGATAGTTCATTTCGTTGATATCGATAAAATTAAAATTAAATCGCTCTAACCACAACTTTTTTATTTCACCAATAACGAAAATTCTTTTAGCATCTTTGAATGTATCTTGAAGAATTTTTCCGATTTCAGTATAGTCGTAATCACCACTATTCCACGATAGTCCATGATAGCACAGTTCTAACCACAAATTTTCACGTTTGTACTTACTTGTCTGTTAGTTACCGCCAAGGAAACGGTAGTTTGAAGAGGTGCACTACAGGCACATCGTCGTCATTGAGTGACACAATAGCTAACTCTTTCAGAACAAAATCATTGCCAGGCTTTTTAAAGCCCTGCATAACCACTGCGTAGTCCATGGCAAAATTTCGCTTCGAATTCCAAATGATGAATGACAAGGAGCTGGAGGCTCGCTCACCTTATATACTCCTTAAAGTTTCTGCACCTCGCCGCTTACGGGACTATATTGAACTATGCGATCGTGTAAGATCAAGCAGTAGGCTGAAGATTCAGAAGGAAAATTTTCCTTTGCTTCAAATTCCAGACGAATGTCTACAGGGTTACTCTTTAAGTACTCGTTTTGTTTTGAGCAGTTTATCACTATCAGGGGTATGTAAGTGAGATGTTGCGACTTTTCCGACATAGGTTCTGGATCTTTGCCATAGTATGAATTTTGAAAATTAGCGTACATATTGTAGAGCATGGCAAATTGATTACGATTCACATCGAGGTTAAGATTGCCATACAGATATGACTGAGAATTGAGAAAGAGTTTTACATTTGTAAGATTGCAATGATCGAACTATTAGTTTGAAAACCTAAGATGACAAAGCGTGGTTTTTCAAGTTGATTTGATGTTTTTACAGTCTATACCTGTCTCGATGTAATCGGAAGTAGTGGGTACTCGTACAATTCCCACGTGTGAAAACTCATGGCAATGGGGCGATCTTTCCCCACGAAATCGAGTAAGCGAATTTTGTTAGAGTTCGATGCAACTACGTATGGCATTAGCCATTCGATTCCAGTTATTTCAACATTAAAGTTCTCATAGCCCTCTGCATTGTCTACTCTTATAGGTGTTTGTTTAACGGCGTTTAAGTCGTTTCTTGATCTCATGAGAACGAGTTCATGCTTTGCGTTTACTACACTTTTACGATAGTCCTCTGCGAAGCCAAAAATTAGGCTCAATGGAATCGATACATTGAAGTAACCAGCATTATCAACAATATTCTGTGTTTCTTCTACATCGATCCAGCCCGCATTTTCAATGATAAAACTCTGAGTGGGATTGAGTGAAATCCAACCTTTCATGAGAGTGGTTAAACCAGCATTTTGCACTTGTCTATCTCAATAGCATTCAATTCATATCTGATTTCTTCAAATAAATGACAAATTGCATTATTCACGAGTTCTGTAATTGTAGTGGGAGTATTATTAGTTTTAACCAATCGCCCGCAGATATGTAGTGCACTGCGAGAAGGTAAGAGACATAAATCTTGATGTTGAATAGATATACGTATTTCATCGCTGTTCTTGAATGTTGCTGTATATGGTTGGTAAGCGTGAACCTCGTAGTGCGCTACGAATTCATCGAAAGTTACAGGTGTTTGTAGGCTTAGAATTTCTTCCATTTCGTTGAAAGCAGCAAAAGATGATACAAGTTATTTTCCACCAAGTACTACTTTTAATCTTAGACTTTTTAGTTTTTGTATGCTCTGACGTATTAGCGCCTTCACAGTTCGTTGATGTCTGATGCGTGGTGGGCATATTTATCTGCTATATAGTTTCTGTTATAAATAATTCCCATTATGATTGGCGGTTATGCAATCTTATAGTTATAACTTCTCCACGGAAATTTACTAAATCTCCGTCTTGATCGATGATGCGTACTTGCAAATGATCTATACGCTTTACGGCAATAGGTAGGTAAATGACGTGCGAGGGATCTTCGATGATTTTATACCCCGGAGGTACTTCAGGGAAAAACTCGTGTATCGTGTGTAGTTGCTTGTAGTTTATAGGCCAGTCAAATAAGTTTTTCCACCAACTTAACTGTAACTAGAGGTTTGCGAGCGGATTCTGGTTGGGGGGGGGGGCATCAGGTACAATGATCCGGTGAGTGCGTCCAAAAATTATGTCAGGATCATTTTTTAAATAATGAATTAATGATCGAAAAGTCAGTTTTTTGATGACAGAAGAAAAACTACTGACTTTACAGAAAAAAGTTAAACGTAAACTTTGTAGATATTGAAAAGATCTATCAAACGCAATTTACAGATTTACATTTAGTTAATTTGTTTATCTGCAAATCGCAAAAGACCGCTGAAAATAGCCATTTTAACGATTGTTTATAACTCCGTTAAAAAATTTGCTAGGTGCTTGATAACTAGCTTTAGTATAGCTCTTATAGTACTTAATAAGCAGTTAAAATTTTAGCTAAAAATATTCAATAGTTTTTGCATAATTCCAATTATTTATGAGATTTTGGTCATTTTTGCACGATTTTTCCCAAGCCGCGGGACGTCGTACGAGGATGCAGTAAACGGATTTTGAAAGTTTAACATCTCTACTTTCACGAACAATGAATAGCTAAGCAATTATTTCAAATTTAGTTACTAAAATCGCAAAATAAAAAAAAGTCATTTTTTTTGTTATAAATAAAAGCAATTGCGACTCCTGTATTTGTCGAAGATAAACAACGGTAGGTTCGTTGGAAAGTTCGCATTTTTCCCCAAATTTCAACGTCCCTACGAACTCTCTAAGTGCTCTAGAAGCCGAGATAATTTTTTTTTTTGTAAAAATCGCCGTGTCTTCAATTATTAATATTAAGAAACGAGACAGGCGCGAAAAATCGAATTAATAGTTGTGCTCGCATAAAAAAAATATTGCGTCACATTAATTGCAAAATTACATTGTTATAAATAATCACAAAGGTGCGGGTCAAAAATGGAGAAGGCTACAGTGTCACGCGAAAAAAACTGATCATAGGAACTTCAAATCCGACGCGCTCGAAAAATTTTTTATATCTCGGTAACTTATTGACATAAACACTTCATTTTTTTTTTAATTTGGGATGGCTCGCGAAAATAATAACATCTGGCCTACTTATTTCCCCGAAAAAGTTTATTTAACAATACTTAATTTACAATAATTATTTTAGTTAACTTTTTAATGTTTTTTTTTCAGAAATAAATAATTAATTACATTTAATTTAATGCAATGGTACATATTACTAATTAATTTAACTTATTTCTATTTAATTCTGTGTATGTGAGTATATGTGTGCGAGAGTAGTTTTGAAGTTTGCCGCTCTTTTATGTGTTCAGAATAATGCGTTCAGAAAGACATTCAAGATAGAACCTTTGCTTCGTCCTTTGTGCGCATGTCCCTTCCAAATGGAGCGTTGCTTTTATTTGTGTTAGTTCGACAGTTGAGCTGTTAGTGACGCTATCCAGCACGTGAACAGAAAAATATTTTGTTTCAAATACTGTTTGATACTGTTTATATACTGTTTCAATTATTGAATGATTTTAAGTGCATTAATGTTCTTCTGATTTCTAGTGCAATTACGAAATCTCACAATAATTTCTGTACGAAACTTGTGTAGTTTGTTTTTTAACGACAATTCGAATCGGTTTAAATTTACAACTGCAATATAGCAACAACTGCAGAGATATATTTTACAGAGGTTTAGTGCATATCGCACGCAGTACATATATAAAACCATTGGTAAGTACATTAGCATTATAATTATTTATTTATACTGTTTTTAGAACATTGATTCATAATTTATTTGCCATTGTCAAAAAGAATATATACAGTTCTTTTATGTTTGTAGTGAAGATACATAATAAACTCCAATCTAGTTTCAATATTAAATTAGAACTGCAAGAGAAATATTTTATGGAGATTTAACGAGATTGACGCACTGCATAATCGAACCATTGGTTAGTACATAAGCATTATTATCATGTCGGGATAAAATTTCGCATAATGTAAAGTCACAGGGTAACTAAGAGAAAAGCATGATACTATAATGTATCAGAGCGCAGCTGAACGTGTGTACTACTTCACACATGGACACACACACATACGTAATTTCGCGGGGAGAGAGATCATGCATACATATAACACTTTGTTTTGAATCAAGTTCTTTGCTTTTCTCTCCTGTGACTTTAAATGGTTCGGTATAAAATCACATACAAGCTATTGTATTCTTATCTATCTTTCCGAATTATATTTTAACAAAATTTTTAATCTCAAGTATTTTTAATAAGTGTATTTATGTATATAAATGTCAATAAGTGTATATAAATCTTATAATTGGGATACGCATTTACATTTATTTATATTTATATACTATAAAGGGATACGGATTTGGGGCTAGTCGGCGCATAGGTTCCTGCCATACCGGCACTGGCTGCGACAGTTAGTGTCGTATGTACCACTGTACTGCCAGTGCGGTGATAGCCCGGCGGTACGGGCACTTGCTTCTCACCCGGGTGAATCGAGTTCAATTCGCGATGTCTCCATTTTAGTTTTTTTATTTTTATCCTTAATCCGTTACAATATATTTAAAAAAATTTATTTTTTTAAATTTATTATAAATGTATACTTATAAATGTAAAAATTGTTCCAATTACAACTTTTATGTATACTTATTTATTTATCAATTATTGATTAATTATGGTCGTTACAATATATTACTAATTTTTTTTTTAATTTTCAAATAATATATAGTAGTTTCATATAATTTCGATAATTAAAAAAATTAATTGATATCATTTTTATTTTTTATGCGCATTGTATTATTTCAGATTGAAGCTTTTTGAAAACATGGAAACTCACGATGAGAATATCTGTTTGCTGTGTGACAAAATTATATCCCCCGACCAGCAACGAAATGTCAAAGAAAGAGCCATTGAATCATTGATTGCAGCAAGCTTACAGAGAAAAGACAACAAACACAAACAGCTTGAAAAGTGTGAATCATTAAATATTCACAAGAATTGTCATGGCAATTATGTTAAAGAGTCAAAAATAAAGGCTGCGCAGAAAAAACTGTTACTTCTAAAGTAAGTTCAAGGAGAGGTAGTATTAGCTTACGAAAATTTGACTTTAGTAAGTACTGTCTTTTTTACGGAGAAGATGCGTCCGATGAGTATGAGGCCAAACGGAAGATTCAAGGTAAAATGAATCTTTACAAAGTTCAACATGTTTTAAGCAATACTCTCCAAAATAATATTATGGAAAAAATTAATTCGCGATTAGAAAACAGTAATTTACAAGATATTCGTCAGGAAGAATATAGAAATCTTAAGAAACGCATAGAAAACGTAGATTTAGTGGAACGGGCCGCTCGTTACCATGATCATTGTCTTAGAAAATTTTCAATTCTTAGACTTACTCAGCAGCCTAGCCGACCGATGAGCGAAGGTACATCCGAAGCTGTAGAGTATATAATATCTTATTTGTGCGAATGTAATGAAGACGAATGTCAATTTTCGATTAAAGATATTTTAAGTGAATACAAAGGAGAAGTTCCTATGAAACTAGATACAATACAAAACAAATTATTAGAATATTTTGGTAGCACAATTACGATTTATAAAGTAAAAAATGATTTAGTGGTTTGTTTTGCATCTGTAAGAAATAAAATTCTTTCTGAGGAATGGTACAGAAATAAAAACTCAGATGAAGATAAGGAGAGTGAAAGGATAATCGAGACATCGGCGAAATTAATTTTGAATGATATTAGATCAAAATATTACGACACAGCTAATTATCCTGCTCCCAATTGTTTTTTACATAACGTTGATGATGACATACCACGGTCGTTACGATTATTTTTAGATGTTTTAATTAAAAGTCACAAATGTTCAGAAAATTCTTATGTTATGTGGGATAAAAGAATTACAACACTTTGTCACATTATAATAAATTCAGTGAGACCTCGGTCATTTTTATCTCCTATATTGCTAGGCCTGTCATCGATGATGTATAAGAAACATGCTTCCAAAAATCTAATTGATTCGCTAACGTATATTGGTTTGTGCGTTTCGTACTATAAAACGCAACTTTTCGAGTCCTCTATAGTTTGCCAACCCGAAAGTTACGATGCAGGAAAATCGTATTTCCAATTTATTTATGATAATGCGGATCATAATACGTGTACTATCGACGGCAGAAATACGTTTCATGCCATGGGTGGAGTGATCTGTGCAACTCCTGCCTCTGAAATATCGAGCAGTATGAAAATAGAGCGCCTGCGTCGTATTCCATCGGCAACTAATGTAGGCACTTTTGGATTTGTTCCTTTAAAGAATTTTCAAAGAGGTATTCATACAGGCCTTAAGAATATCAAAATTGAAGACTTCAATGGAACAAATCCAATTGTGAACAATCAAGTGGAGGATTCTGATTTATTGTGGTTTTATGGTAATTACGTACGGCGGGAAAACATGAGCGGCTGGAATAGCTTTATGGAACTATGTACGCAAGTAAAACCATTTCACATATCAAGAATAATTCCGGTTCCATTTGTCAATGCACCGCCAAGTAATTACGATACAATTTTTACTGTTTTAATTGAAGCTAATAATAAATGCAAGAGCCAAGATCAAAAAAATGTTTTCGTCACTTTTGATCAACCTCTATATCAAAAGGCTAGAGAAATCATTGAGTGCTGTTAAGGAACTCAAAACGAAGCAAAGATAAATAAAGTTATTGTCAGGCTCGGAGGGTTCCATATGCTTATGTCCTACCTTGGCGCAATAGGTTTTATAATGGAAGGTAGTGGATTAAAGGACGCATTTTGTGAACTTTATGCTGAAGTTTCAGCCGAAAAAGCACTAACTGGCCATGCCTATTCTAGAGCGATCCGGGGGAATATTTTAATTCAAAATGCTTTGGCGAATATTCTTTTTTCTTTGATCGATCTCTCAGATGAAGAAGTACTTGTTCTGAATAATTTGTTTAACCTCGTTTGAAAATCGGAGTTCCATACGTTGCTAAAAAATGATCAGTTCAAAGAAATAAAAAACAAGTTTATAAATAAATTAGAATCAATAAAAGAAAATGGCCCAACTGCACGATTATGGATTCTCTATTTTAATATGGTTGATCTGGCTAAGCAATTTATTCAGGCTGAAAGAAGCGGAAATTGGTCTAAACATTTGCAGTGTGTCCAACAAATGTTGCCTTATTTTCATGCCAGCGGCCATAATCTTTACGCTAAAAGCAGCCACCTATATTTGCAAGATATGAATAATCTTGAAAATATAATGGATGTTATGGAATATGACAAATTTAGTCGTTCAGGTTATTTTACCATAAGGCGAATTGAGAAGTTTCGATCTGGTACATGGTCGGACATGATTATAGAGCAAATGCTAATGAGACCGATGAAAGTTAGCGGTAGTTTGACTCATGGACGTGGGATAACTGAAAGTACTTTATGTAAATGGATTCTGTCAACTATCGTTCTGATTGAAGTAACGTATGCTATGGAGCAATTTTGTAACATCACTTACGTTACTTCGGATCAACACGTAGACGCAAGTAATTCGCGAATCACGAGAGATTTACAGGACTCCAAAATGTTGACAGAATTTTACAAAAATCATAACCCATTTCCCGTGACCGATAATATATTATCGATTAGCACTGGGATAATAGGTGATGATAAAATAAATTGTTACAAAACATTAGAAATTGGTTTGTCTTCAATGAACAGAATTATTGGTGGTGATTTTGGTTCGGTGAAATTTCACAAAAAGGACAAAGTGCTATCATTGAAAGCAGTAAATTCTTCTGTAAAAATTGATAACGAAGTCGTAACAATTGACCCAACTCTTATATTCCAGAGAATATCATTAAATATTCAAAACAAAACAGATATGCATAAGTTTTTAGAATATGAACTTGCTCCCTACCCTCTTTCTCTTTTTGACGAAGGCGGGATGCGAAAAGGAAGAAAATCATCATTCTATGATAATTTTTCGAAGATTTCTGGTGTATCTCGTGGTCCAAACGATTTTTATGTGGTTGATGGGGGTTTCCTTTTGCATAAAGTTCGGTGGGATACTAATAAATCCATAGACTTTATTATTAAACAGTATGTTGATTACACAACCCATAATTACAGTCGAAATTCCACCATAATTTTCAATGGTTACCCAGAGGGTATAAATGTTAAAAGCACAAAAGCAGCCGAGAGGTCACGGAGAGAGAATAACAATTTAGGCCGAGAAATAGAATTCAATAGAGATACGATTATTACGATTTCGCAAGACAAATTTTTGAGCAGGAATAAAAATAAAAAAAAGTTAATTGAATTACTGTGCGAAGAGTTTGAAAAAGAAAAATGTAGTACAGTCGTAGCGGAATAAGATGCTGATTTTCTGATTGTGAGTACTGCTGACAAATGCAGCGTAAGCGGTACAACTTGGATAATTGGAGAAGACATCGATTTATAGGTAATATTAACGCAGCACTCACCTATTAATACTATTTACTTTTTGAAATCTGGAAAAGGAAATGTGAATGATTGCATATATGACAGCAACAGTTTTAAATATTTGAAAGTAAAAAAGTTAATAGGTTTCCTGCATGCTTTCACAGGATGTGATACAACGTCTTGTTTTTTCAAACAAGGCAAAAACAAATTAATAAAGACGCTTTCCGATGATGTAGTTCTACAGCAAAAAGCATAGCATTTCTACGATCCCTACGTCACTCCTGATGTTTTAGCTTCGAGTGCTAACGATATAGTTAGCCAAATGTATGGCACCAAGAAAGATAAAAAGACTCTATATGAGCGGCGGTTTTTTAACTTTCAAAAATCAGCTTTGAAAGGTAGTTTGAAATTAGAAAATTTGCCACCGACTGAAGGTGCTACTAAGCAGCACGCATACAGATCGTACCTACAATTACAACAGTGGCTTGGTTATAAAAAGGATCCAACAGCGTGGGGTTGGAAAGAGCGACAAAATGTCATCTACCCAGTGCACACGCTGGAACCGCTTATTTCCGATGAGCTACTGAGTAAAATTAGTTGTAGGTGCGAGACGGGATGCAAAAAGAAAACATGCAGTTGTCGTAAATATGGGCTGCGATGCTCTCAAATGTGCTCGTTATGTCATGGTGATAGTTGCACGAACGTCGAAGAAACCACGATAGACGACAACACAGACATCGGTATTAATGATGATACGCAAGACGAAGAGTTGATTTTCGAAAAAATGATGCAAATGCCGATGCAAGATGATACTCAACATGTAGACGAAGAAGAAAACGAAGAAACAGAAGAAGAAGAAGAAGAAGAAGAAGAAGAAGAAGAAGAAGAAGAAGAAGAAGAAGAAGAAGAAGAAGAAGAACACGCTTCACAAATGCACACAGATGCACCACACACAAAAAAGCGAAAAATGCCAATACAATAGACATTTGTATGTTGAATAAAATTTTGTTTAAAGTGAATATATTATTTTTTATTATTTAATAAACTAATAATACGTACCCAACCACACATATATAATTAATTAATTATTTATTTATGAAAAAAAACATTAAAAAGTTAATTAAAATAATTATTGTTAATTAAGTATTGTTAAATAAACTTTTTCGGGGAAATAAGTAGGCCAGATGTTATTATTTTCGCGAGCCATCCCAAATTAAAAAAAAAAATGAAGTGTTTTCGAGCGCGTCGGATTTGAAGTTCCTATGTTCAGTTTTTTTCGCGTGACACTGTAGCCTTCTCCATTTTTGACCCGCACCTTTGTGATTATTTATAACAATGTAATTTTGCAATTAATGTGACGCAATATTTTTTTTATGCGAGTACAACTATTAATTCGATTTTTCGCGCCTGTCTCGTTTCTTAATATTAATAATTGAAGACACGGCGATTTTTACAAAAAAAAAAATTATCTCGGCTTCTAGAGCACTTAGAGAGTTCGTAGGGACGTTGAAATTTTGGGAAAAATGCGAGCTTTCCAACGAACCTACCGTTGTTTATCTCCGACAAATACAGGAGTTGCAATTGCTTTTATTTATAACAAAAAAAATGACTTTTTTTTATTTTGCGATTTTAGTAACTAAATTTGAAATAATTGCTTAGCTATTCATTGTTCGTGAAAGTAGAAATGTTAAACTTTCAAAATCCGTTTACTGTATCCTCGTACGACGTCCCACGGCTTGGGAAAAATCGCGCAAAAATGACCAAAATCTAATAAATAAATGGAATTATGCAAAAACTATTGAATATTTTTAGCTAAAATTTTAACTGCTTATTAAGTACTATAAGAGCTATACTAAAGCGAGTTATCAAGCACCTAGCAAATTTCTTAACGGAGTTATAAACAATCGTTAAAATGGCTATTTTCAGCGGTTTTTTGCGATTTGCAGATAAACAAATTAACTAAATGTAAATCTATAAATTGCGTTTGATAGATCTTTTCAATATCTACAAAGTTTACATTTAACTTTTTTCTGTAAAGTCAGTAGTTTTTCTTCTGTCGTCAAAAAACTGACGTTTCGATCATTATTTCATTATTTAAAAAATGATCCTGACATAATTTTTGGACGCACTCACCGAATCATTGTACCTGATGCCCCCCCCCCCGACCAGAATCCGCTCGCAAGCCTCTAATTATAGTTAAATCTGAAAAGGAGCTAAAATAATCTAATTTGACTGGCCTATTATGTATGCTCCCGAAGTGATATTACACTCGACTCTCAAAGCGTTGATTTTGAGAATTGTAACAGGTAAGTCAGAATTATGAATGACGTTCGGTTCGAGAATACGCCTGGTGAAGCGCAGTAGACGACCGAGCAAATTTTCAGGTCGAAAATCTATAGACCGACTACACTTGATTGTACAGCAAAGAGTATTATTATTTGGCTATAAATTGAAAGTAATGTCGTTGTGCGCTAATTATTTACGAAGAAATTTGTCAATATCCTCAATTTCGTAACTTCCTACTGGAAGAGGGACAATGTTTCCAACTACGTAAAACTTATTATTGTTACTATCTATATTGGGGATTGAATTAATTGTTAAAAGTTCAACAAGCCCTAAAACGTAATTTTTATTTGGCAATAACTCGATTGGTGGAAAATACTGTGCTTCTAGTGTAGAAGATGTACCTGAAAGTGTCAGAGTTAATGAACCTTCCATGGCAGCTTAAATCAGAATGACCTAATGTTTCCCCCGCCTCTCCTTATATAGCCCCATACAAGAATTTTAGACAGAGGTGACCGCAATTGTATGTGTCAAAAACTTGATATCTTTCATGATTATATTTAACTTCGTCTATTCCGAGGTATAATATTAAATCTAAAGGCGATCGGAGATCCCCAAAACTATCGAAATATATAACATTTCTGCCTCTTTTTCTATATGCAACCCAGTGTGTCCCAGGGCCGCTAGCGTCATCAACATTAACTATAGCGGATGCACTATAGCGCGGCCCAGAAGCCGGTAATGCATTTCTCATAAATACTCCCCGAAAATTAGATATTTTTAAAAGTTTTGCATATTTTAATATGTCCACATCGGTAAGTGCTCGCTGAGGTAATTTCATGAACTTTTTTTTTTAAATGGAGACCTAACCATACTTTGTGTGTTTTAAGATATAAGCCATTGCACAACGCTACACTTTCCATAGTTTTATTATGCCTTTTATTTTTTTGCAACTGCTCCTTAGAGGCATTTGCGTTGTTTACAGCTTTTACTATTCCAGCAGTACCACCAGCTAGAGCGCCAGTTGCACTCAAGCCTGCAAATAGAGGTATGAGAAATGGCAATACCCCTCCTGTTTTCAAGGGGACTGGTAAAATACGTGGAAGTTTAATATTCTCTTTACCTCCAGCTTCTTTAACAGCGCTCCGAGCTTTTCTCAAAGCTGATCGTATGACTGTTAGAGCGCAGTTACTTGACGTTGATTTAACGGCACCAGCTTTGATAATTTTTTTCAAGGGAACTTGGTTTCTCTTCTTAGCTTTTAAACCCATTCCAAATTTTTTAGCGTTCTTTCGCTTTCTCTTTTTACTTTTCTTCTTCAAACCCATACCAAATCTAGATTTTAATGTCATAGTATTAGTTATGGCGTCTGTAGCCGCTTTTTCGCCATAATTAGCGTCTTTTGATTTAACGCGATTCCAAGCTTTTTCAGCTAAAATTTTATCTGCAACGTTTCTCGCTTGAAGTCTAGCGGAATAATTCCAAGATCTCCTCTAGCTAAACGTTTTGCCAACTTAGTGCCTGAACCACAGTACTGATAACCGGGTATGTGAAGATCAAATGGAAGGTTATTAATAATTTTATTAACTAAACCGCGTCCACGTTTGTGAATGATCATCACTCTTCGAAAGTCAACGGGCTACTGATGGTGGAAGCTATATAAGGCCGAATCCATCTCAAATCAGACAGCCCGCGTATGCCTATTTCACCTATCATGTTGAAATAAAAATATTTATGTTCTACTCGAAAAAATATTTTACACGTGTTTTTTTATTTTTTTGTTTCATCAAATTTTCATGCGTTCAGCGATACCGAAAAATTCCGAGAAAATTCTTTCATTGAGAAAAAAAATTTTCAATGTGATTTTCAGACTGCTATTGTTTCAGCAGTTTTTCAAGCTTTTAAACGTGTAACACATAATTTCACTCAGTTTTGAGCCCTCTTTAACGGCCTTAATGTCATTTTCAAAAAAAATAAAAAATCCACGAGCTATGCACTTTTTACTGAAAAATTCATTTTTTAGAGAAGTGCCTTTTTCTCGAAAACCCCATGTTTTTTTTGCACAATTTTTGTTGTCGTGATAGAGGACGGTAATGCCTAGCTAGACGTATTTGTGAGATTCGGTACTTTTTCCCTGGGATAGCGATCACTAATGAGATAACACACAAACAAATTTTTCACGCTTAACGCTTATATATAGTCAATGATATTAGAGTCAATGTAAAGGTATTTATCTTTGTGCGTATGTAATATACATGTACGTGCGCCTACTTATAGGAGTATATGTACTAGTACATTTGTCCGCTAGATGGATATGGTTTGACTTAATATTTACAAAGAAAAGTTCGGTTTCTGCTATATATCACACATCTCGTCTTATTTAAAACCATCATCTTTTGGAAAATTATTACATATTTACACCTTATCAACTCAACTACGATGTCTCAATATTACTCAACAGAGAGAATCAAATGTGCAGACTTTTTAGACAAACACAAACAAATTATTTACAAATCTAGTTCCGTACGTTTAAAACAACTTGAGAATCTTGCTCATCCATTGAAGCACCTCTATCCTCATTTACCTTTGACACCTTCTACATATCTGTGTCAACATTGTTACAATCGTGCTTTAGAATTGGTGAGTAGTACTGACAATGAATTTATAACGGATAATGAAGTTACCGATAACGTAGTTGATAGAGATGAAGATTTTTTACCAAGTACTCCAGAACGCATTGAAGAATTTAATAATGAAATAAGTACATCTTTCTTAGGTTCTGTATCGCCTCTTAAAAGAAAAAATCTTATATATGAAAAATCAATTGAAAATTACGTAACAAAGAAGAAAAAAAAAATACTTTCAACATTGTCTAATACCCTTGATGTGAAGTTGAACAATGTTTATGACGTTTCTATAACAGCAAATGAATCAACTGTATGCCATTGTACAGAATGGATACAAAATCTTGGTCTAGCCTTGCAAAAGTGTTCTACGGTATCAGAAAAAATAAAAATTCTGACTTTGCTACCTTCATCCTTTACAAAACATGAAATTTTATCTTTATTTCCAGAAATAACAATGTATATGATCAACAAATCGAGAAATCTTGTTAAAGAAAAAAGGAATTTATTCAGAACCAGATGCATATTCAGGCCATCCGATTGATGAAAACATGGAAAAAATTGTTATGGAATATTATTTAAATGATGATTTTAATTGTTCAAGACAAAGTCCTAATAAATGTGACGTTGTTACAATTAAAGTTAACAATAAAAAAGAGAAAAAAGTTAAGCGTTTTCTTACTCGAAGTTTAAAAGAGACGTATAAAGTATTTAAAAATGATTATCCAGAATTGAGAATTGGAAAATCGAAATTTTATAGTTTGCGACCAAAATATGTCTTACTTAGCCCCATCAAAGAAGTTTGTCTCTGTATCTATTGCGCAAATTATGATTTATTTCTTACGAGCTTAATTAATTTTAGAGGGAGTAACGTCACAGAGTTGGATGAAAGTCGGTCACAAATAATAAATGCAACAATGTGTTCTGAGCCATCTGATTTATGTTATTTACAAGAATGTAAACTATGTCCAGGGATTAAGGGAATTACGTTTCATGTCTTAAAACTGCAAGATGTAGAAGGCACAGAAGAAATTACATATGCTTTGTGGGATAATGGAAACCTGATTAAAAAGACACTATCAATTTCTGCTTTTAAAGATGAACTTTCGGTTTGGACCATGAGGGTTAGTACTCACATGTATGTAAAAATATACAACGCAAAGCTATAAAAACAGAAAGAGAAAGTGCTAAAAAAGACTCACATCATTTAGTTCTTCAAATAGACTTCGCTGAAAACTGGGCTGTGATTCATAATAAAGCTGTTCAAGGAAATCATTGGGTTAATGATCAAATTTCTATTTTCACAGCAGTCCCTTATCAAGGGGATTCGACACAAAGTTTCGCAGTTATAAGTGATGACCGAAAACATGATTCAGCGTATGCTTTGCTAGCAGTACAAAAAATTATAAAATTCTTGAAAGAAAATTGTTGTGATTCAATTAAAAAAATTACCATCGTATCAGACGGCGCTGCGAGTCACTTTAAAAATCGCTTTCAATTAGATGAACTAAAACGAGCACCGTGTGATATAAAATGGTTGTTCTCTGCTACTGGGCACGGCAAAGGAGCTGTAGATGGTGTGGGTGGACTTATAAAGCATTATGCTACTTCGCATAATCTTCGAGAGCCCCTTGAAGAAGCTATTCAAAACGCAAATGATTTTGCAATACATGTTCAAAAATATACTGATGCTATTAAAATAATACATTTACAAGATGCTGAAATAGAACAATTCAGAAAAGAAAAAAATATTGATTGGCTTACAACTCCCAAGTATCCTGGAATTCAAAAAACTCATATATGGGTTAAAAAAACATGTGACGATAAAATACATTGTTTGACAGCAAAGACCGCTGATCGTCCGCTTACTGAATTAAGAACAATGAAGCAGAAAAACAAAGGTAGTAAAATAGGTATACAAATGAAAAAAAGGTATAAAAATAAAAAAACAAAAAGACGCAAATAACAAATAAATACATAGTTATGTATACCTGTATATTACATACACACAAAGACAAATACCTTTACATTGACTCTAATATCATTGACTATATATAAGCATTAGGCGTGAAAAATTTGTTTGTGTGTTATCTCATTAGTGATCGCTATCCCAGGGAAAAAGTACCGAATCTCACAAATACGTCTAGCTAGGCATTACCGTCCTCTATCACGACAACAAAAATTGTGCAAAAAAAACATGGGGTTTTCGAGAAAAAGGCACTTCCCTAAAAAATGAATTTTTCAGTAAAAAGTGCATAGCTCGTGGATTTTTTATTTTTTTTGAAAATGACATTAAGGCCGTTAAAGAGGGCTCAAAACTGAGTGAAATTGTGTGTTACACGTTTAAAAGCTCGAAAAACTGCTGAAACAATAGCAGTCTGAAAATCACATTGAAAATTTTTTTTCTCAATGAAAGAATTTTCTCGGAATTTTTCGGCATCGCTGAACGCATGAAATTTTGATGAAACAAAAAAATAAAAAAACACGTGTAAAATATTTTTTCGAGTAGAACATAAATATTTTTATTTCAACATGATAGGTGAAATAGGCATACGCGGGCTGTCTGATTTGAGATGGATTCGGCCATAAGACCGTTACTTATACTCATAGCCATCAGTCATAATTTGGTTGTCATAGAGTAAAGATCATGAACTTTAAAGAACAATCGATAAAGCTGCCAATAGAAAATTTTGATGCACTTGTAGAGCATGATAAAAGAGCAAAGCGACACGGCGATCTACTTTCTGATAGTGTACGAACCGTCTTCTGCGGCCCCTCAAACTGCGGAAAAACCAATAGATTACTTGCTCTCATAATGCATCCTAATGGCGTTAGATTTGAAAACGTATACGTCTACTCAAAGTCTCTCAATCAGCCGAAATATAAATTTTTAAATGAAGTCTTAGAACCTATAGAAGGTGTATAATATTTTCCATTCAGCGAACACGATTCAGTTGTCGATCCTGACCACGCACTTCCAAACTCTATCATAATATTTGACCATATAGCTTGCGAAAAACAAGATAATGTTAGAGCCTTTTTCTGCATGGGCAGACACAGAAAGGTTGATTGTTTTTATCTATGCCAAACTTATGCTCACATTCCAAAACATCTTGTCATAGATAATGTAACCTTACTTGCTATTTTTAGACAAGATGAAGTAAATCTAAAGCATATCTATGACGATCACGTAAATACCGATATGACCTATGGGCATTTTAAAGAATTATGCTCTAAGTGTTGGAGAGATGATAAGTATGGTTTTCTAGTCATCGATAAAGTCGAGGAATAAATGATGGTAGATTTCGCAAGGGCTTTGACAATTTTGCTATAAATATAGCATGCACATAGGTCACAATCAACAGTTTCTGACTGAACGTTGAAACGACAACATGGCTGACTTTCAACGAGAAAAAAACGTGCTTCGTCAACTTGTTAAGGCACGAGATGCGATTAAACGTAATATAGAATATTAAAATTTGGGAAAGACAATGTAAAAAAGATTTTAAATGAAACATTCAAACCAATAGTTGATCCGCTTCAAAAACTTGTAGTTCAGAAAACCGATGAACAAAATAGTGTCGAAGATAACACCGTCGAACAAAGTAGTGTTAAACAAAACGAAAGTTTTGACAGTGAGTTTAATGATACGATACAGAATGCCCATGAGACATCTTTCGAAACCGCAGATAGTGATATCGACGATGACTCTGATTTATACGTCAAGGCCCTGAAGCTCAATCAACCCCAGTATCTTGACAAAATTTATGGAGTACGAAATGAAAACGGTAAATTTCTTATTGGGAATTTACCGATTAGTTTTCATAATAATAAAATTAAAATTAATGGAGTAGCATACCCGAGAACTATAAGATTACTCGAGTTACTGATAGCAGAACAACCAAGTAAAAATAATATAAGTTCAGATGATTTAAAAAATTATCGTAAAATTTTAAAACTATCGTCTGCTCACAAAAGGCGATATGAAAAGAACGAAAAGATTCGTTTTCATAATAGTAATAAATTTAATAATATTATTGCTCCAATGTTCAATATTACCCCGAAAACAATTACTGGATAATCGATTAAAGGTGGCTCATTACCTCGTTATAAAATTGCGAAAAAACATACTGCTTTAGACTATGTGTACTGGGACGATCCAAACGAGCTGGTTGATCGGCTTCACTTACTACTAGCGGAAAGATCTGCCGAAAATCTAAGTCATGTAAATGAGATACACTCTATAATCGAGGAATTGCCTGAAGCAAGCTATATATATTGAGCGCACACGCATATATTTTCAAAATGAGCGTTGACGTATTTGGACGTAACCTCGGAAAAACCGAAGATATTCGAGGGCCACCTGGCGTTGGCTTTAAAGTCACATCTGAACGACACTTCGACATAGAAAATAAAAAATTATGTAATGTTGCCGAACCTCATCATCCGAGCAATGTTGTAAATTTAGAAACACTGCGAAACATTATTCAAATAGAAATTCGAGGAATGATTGATATAACTACAAGACTTAGAACTAGTCTGGATGACTTGAGTATAACAGTTAATAATCACGGAGAGGAGCTTGATGTCCAGATATCTCAAATAAAAGCTGACATTTTGACTATAAAAGAGGCTATGACAGAAATATTCAATCAGTAATTCCACAAACATGGAACATGAAAGACTAGTTGAAGAACTGCACAAACCTGCAAGGTGCAACTACACACGTCGAAGCTTTGACGTGCGTCGTTTGGACGAGACTTGGCAAGCAGATCTCGTTGAAATGATTCCTTACGCTCGAGATAATAAGGGCTGTAGATACCTCCTTACTATAATCGTCATTTTCTCCAAATATGCATGGGCTGTTCCTATAAAGAGAAAAACAGGCAAAGATGTCACCGAAGCTATGAAATCTGTGCTTGTTAAAGGCAGAGTACCAAAGAATCTTCATACCGACAGAGGCAAAGAATTCTATATCGCAGATTTTCAAAAACTTATGAGCACATACAAAATAAAGTTATATTCAACCTATAGCAATCTAAAACCAGCAATATGTGAACGCTTCAATCGCACGCTAAAAAGTGCAATGTGGAAAAAATTCAGTTTGAGAGGCAACTACAAGTGGCTAGATATTTTACCTGATTTACTTACCATATACAATACTCGTAAACATCGTACTATCGATGCAAAACCTAAAGATGTAACATCCATTAACGAAGCAGATATATTACGGAAATTTACGAGCAAAATAACTAAAAAAATCAAGCCAAAATTTAAAATTGGTGACAAAGGCCGGGTGAGCAAGGCTAAAGCAGTATTTGATAAAGGATATACTCCCAATTGGTCTACAGAGATATTTACAATTGTACGTATAGCAGCTACAAATCCAACAACTTACTATCTGAAGGACTATCATGATCATTCCGTCTCAGGCGGCTTCTATGAACAAAAATTGCTCAAAGCCAAGTATCCAGATATTTATCTTGTAGAAAAAGTAATTAAGAAAAAAGGAAGTAAAATTTTTGTAAATTGGCTTGGTTTTGATAATTCACATAATAGTTGGATTGATAAAAAAAATATGTAATCATGCAAATAGAATGTTTAATAAAAACAATTTTCTTTAAAGTGAAATCAAGATCAATGTTTATTCATTAACTTATATGTCTTTAAATTATTTGTTTTAACATACGTTTTTACAAGAACTAATTTTAACGCTTATTTACAATGCTTCTTAATTCACTTATTAAACGCGTCGAGATAAGAGTTTTACTTATTTGCAACATCTAGTTTTAAATCACGAATAACGTTTTTGTTTATTCTATAACTTATTTTTAACTTATTTACAAGAACTATATTCACAACACTTATTTTCCACTAAATTCAACATTAGTCGCGTTGAGACAAGTTAAAAAGAGTTAGTACTTGTTTGCAGTATCTGCTAACTCATTGAAAAGCTTCTCGTCGTCTATTAAGGTTATTGATACTCGCTTGGGCAAGAATACCTCAAACTCGCTGTCCAGCTCGGTGATGACCTTCGTTCCATATTTTGTCGTCACGATTTTTAATTTGATCGGAGAGTTTTTTCGTGGGAAGGAATCCCACACGAGCGATGGCATTCAGCTTTGGAAGATCCATCTGTAACATAAACATATAAATAAGTTAATGTTTAGCAATGAAATATAATTATTTTCTCTTAATGGAATACTAACCTTAGATTTCTCTAAATTTTTTTTTACTATCTGGTTCGTCAAGGATTGTCTTCGAAGGCCTCTTGAGAGAATTGTCTTCGAGAAGTAGTTGTTGGCGAGCTGTGAAGGACGACTGCTGAGCAACAAGAAGCGGATGTTGTGCGGCGTTTGTTGATTCGACGTCCTCCTTCCCTCGAGGTGCATCCTCATTGACCATCGCTTCCTTCATTATTTTATAGTGAAGCCCAGGGTAGGGTATCTGTCGTGCCAGGCTGTAGACATCGCTTGTCATCGTGAGCACTCAAGGCAATCTTCTTTTCTTTCTCGGTGTGAAGATTGTGATGCCGAGATCGAATGTTATGCTGCTGACGAGTGATAATGACGTTCTCGCGAAGACATTTGATGTAGTCGTCAGGGGTGATCGTGGCTTTAACCACAGAAGTCTTGACGCCTTTTGCCTTCTTTATAGGTTTTTGGTTCTGTACTTTGACGCTGTACATCTTGCTTCGCAGCACGACAAATTCCAACATGATCTCACCGTTGCATTCATCTTTCATCAAGCCAAACTTCTTTTTAATGGCTCGTAGCATGTTGCACGGGTTGATCTCCGGATAGTCTGACGTGTCGAATTCTTGCATATCCTGTTGCATCACGTTGTACATATCGACACCTGTCACCTCGTATATCAGACTATCCGTCTCGGTGTATAATAGCTTGCCTTGGTCACCTACACGATCTCGCATGAACTCATTGTGAAGCCTGTAGACTAATATCTTGGACAAATCCAGTACTGCCAATCCGATGTAAATTGGTTTCCTTATAGAGATCTCCATGCGTAGTAGCTGCAGAGCAACAAGGTTTTCATCAAAAATATCAGAGCTATGGAAATTTGGTTTTGAAATAAGTGCCTCAGCTCCGTAGCGGTCTCTCCACTTAGTGACTAGCTTCCCGTCAACGCGTTTCCTCTCGTTTTCCATTGTCTTACCATAAACAGCGTTGTTAAACAGTTTGAAGAGCATTTTTTCAAACTCGTTTTTGGCTTCCTTTCGTTTTGCGCTGTTTAAGTCAATATACTGCTTTAGCCAAGGACTCTGCTGGAATTGAATGGCACGATGTACTTTTACGAGAACTAAGCCATGTTTCAAAGCTTGCTTGAGTGCTCTATAGTGAAGCACATATCGATGTTCATCGTGAAGAGTTGTCATCAATTTATGTTGTTTAGAACCAGGAGGTGCCATGTGCTCAGCACAGAACGGTAGGTCTTTGTGAGCATCATGGAGTGTTTCGGGGTACTTCAGGTCCACTTCAACAAAGTATCCAAAGTCACAGTCGTTGGGGATGTCAAAGAAGTTTGGCTCGTTCACATTCTTCACCCATTCAAAGCCGCCATATGGTAAGAACTCAGTCATTGCCCAACCGTATAAATTGCTGACGTCGAAATACATTAAATATTTCTCAGCTCGTCAACATTATAGCCTTCATTCATAAACGGGTTGTTCGCTTTGGCATAGCGATTACAGCACTGACTGACTCCTCCCCGTATGCCTCTCTTGATAAACATTAACATATCTACATCGCTGAGAAGCTCGAGTTTGATCTGTAAAAGAATTTTTTTTTTGAGAATAATAAAGTGTTATTTTTAATAGTTAAATTTATACCTGAGTATTTTTAAGCATAGTATCCCACGACAGTCCAGGCGTTGTGTAGTAATGAGCAGGATCCAACTCATAAGCTTCCAGACAGTTATTTCTAAAGTTTTCAAAAACTTCAGCCAAAAGTATGACGTCTGTCTTGAGGTATAAGTCAGAGTACTTCCCAAGATCATGGATGTTAAAACTCTGCCAAACGTTTTGGGTATGCTCATAATCCGTATCGCTGATGTGAGTGTTGTATAAACTGCTAAAAAAATCATCCTTCGACGGAAGATTCGGTTCCTTTAACTTTTCAAACGATGTGACATAGTCATAAGGAAACACTCCTTTCCTTTTTGAAAGTGCAATCTGTTCATCAGTGAATCCTTCTTGCTTGAACATGCACTCTAAAGTATCGAGCTTCTCCAAATACGATGACAACTTGTCCAGAGATGAGGCCATAAATTTGAAAGAGTCAATAAATCTCAAATTTATGTCTGTACCTTCCACAAACTTCGTAAAAGAAATATATTTCTATTTAGTCTGTGGAAGAAGTGAAACTCTTCCTGGGAAGCATGTTGCTATTTCTCTAATAAAGAGATGCGAATCGTATCCATTTAAGTTGTGAAATACTATCGGAATCGTTCTTGAATCTTGAAAGCTAATATTGCATTTGTTATGTACAGGTCCGAAATATTAGAAAGTTAATAATACTCACTTGCCTGCAAAGTGACAGTGGTCACGAACTCTCTTGTCAGTGTCGGTGAATGGCATCTCACAAATGTGACATACACGAGCGCCGTCAAACTGTATATTTTCGAGTGGTGTCAAGTCTTTCATTGGACGTGGATTTTTATAAGCATTATTTAGTTTCACAGCCAAAGAGTGAAGACTTTGCATAAACCATGTAGCTGGAGCTCTTGTCTGTAGCTTTTATATTCTGAAAGTCTATTGCCATAGCTACATTTGATAAAGAAACCCACGCTGAATGGTTTGTGACTTTGATAAGCCCGTTCATTGTCAATCACTGGCTCCAATATACACTAAAAATCGGCGTATATTATGAATGGCACTCGATTTTTACAGTGAAAGTTTTTAAACTGTAAAATACTATTTTTTTTAGATGGGAGTGTAATTTTACACTTATTAATTTGTTCACAGTCAGTTACATGCTTTGTTAGCTTCTCTTCAGTCCATAAAAAATGTAAACATCGGTCACAGATAAAAGTTTTATGGTTACGAGAACCTATCTGTTGACTACATAGTCTTGATAAATTTTTTATCCATACATAGTGGTTTTCAAATACTATGTCAAAACTATCGAGAGTCTCTTCCTCTTCCTCCTCATCAACATAATGACTATCAACAAGTAGTAAATTGACATGCTTTTCTTTCTTGCAAGATGTCAAGTGCCGGGGTAGGATGTCAAAAAATTTTCCCTTTTTCTTCAAATAATAGAGATTTATCGAAACATCATTTTGTTTTTCAAATTTTTCAATTTTTCTGGGATCTACAGGAAATTCAATTCCGTCAAAGTTGAGTTCATCTTTATGTGAAGCATATGCCGATATCCGATTTATATTTATTCTAGCTGGGTGTAATGCTGATAGAACAGCCCATTTAAAACACTCATCATCAGCATTCCGTACGTTGACACACGCCTTCTTGTTTTTGATGAACGGAGGCAAATCTATGAAAGAGCTCCCCCTCATTGGATTTTACTTATAAATATTTATAACTACATTCAAAATAGATTTGAGGGACCAGCCTGATTCTCGCTCTTGGAATTCTTCCATTTCTGTATCGATAGGCTGCTGCACATTCATCACAAATCACTCATTTAAATCTGTCGTCGAATAGATGAGGCCAGTCTTTGTAATAAAATATTTAATATCGACAGTTTCCTCGTCATACTTTACAATTGTGTACTCAGCAGCCATGACCGTGTTAACTTTGAGAGTAGGATGTTCCTCGAGAGCTTGAGTCACTTTCGCAATGAACTGCTTTTTAGCATCTTTCATGAAAGCTAATATATCGAGATGCCTTCGATTAGTAATCACTCCTGTCTTTATTCTGTTTCCAAAGGCTGACTGAACGTCGTCCCAAACGACTACAGGATTATTTTCTGCAGGAATATTTTCGTTTAGACCCGTACCTACGCGACGTTCACTCAACAGATGCAGAACGCTGTTAATAAGTGCGATTCCAGCTTGAAGTTTCTGCTTATCTGGCACAGACAAGTTTTGCGAGGAATTTTGGACTTTGAGTAGAGCGGCATGTCCCATCTCTAAGTATCTATTGATGTCATCATCAGCACGGCCACTCAGTATTGCCTGGTACGCTCTCCATAACGTAAGAGCTGTATCCTTACAATCTTGAGCGATGTTAGATTGATTTAGGCCACCGGCGACGACAGGATTATTCGCATGATTTGAGCTACTTGGATAGACGACTGCAGGATTATTCGCGTTAATTCTTATGCGACGTTCTTTTCTCAAATTCATCACGTTTTTTATAAGTGTAACAGCAACTTCAAGTTGCAGCTTTTCGGCCTCTGAAAAGATTCGTGATGAATTTCTGGCTCTGCGTAGAGCGACATCACCCATCTATAACCATCGGTCATCTTCATTAGTAACATCATTCCTAGTGTTCATGTACACTTTCCACAGGTTAAGACCTATATCCATAAACTCTTGTGCCATCTTGATACAACTGCTCTTGATCACTCCGAGCAGAGGACTGACTTTCCGTCGTCAGTGCAGTGCCTTTTATCTCTGAGCTGTGAAGAGAGGTCGATTGTGATTGGTTATGAAGTGCGGAGTGGGGGAAAACAACATGATTGGTCGAAAAAACGAGCAGTGGGGAAAAGCGCTAAGGAGGAGGCTATAAATGTAACCACGCGAGGTAAAAATCTCATTCACTTCACCACTCTCGTTCGAGAGCAGTCGCACCAATCGCACCAGTTGCACTAGTCGCACCAGTCGCAGCGGACGCAGCAGTCGCAGCAGTAGCACGATGAAGTACATTGTCCACGTGCAAGGATTCAAGATTACCTTGAACGAATTCGTTTTCAAGGAGGTAGCCGTCGTCTCTCTCGAGGAAGATCCTACGCCGTCCGTCTTCCTCTTCAAACCACCTCATGCTTGGGAAAAGCTATTGGACAAAAATAAGTCCGAAAATAGATGGCTTGAAGAGAATTTCCACGGAATTATGTGGAGAGCGGGCAACATCCCATACGAAGAGCTTAGCAACACTCTACGTGGCGTACTCAATGAGGCAGAGATATATGTAAAAGGATTGGAGAAAACAAAATGGATGCAAAGATTTTATTGTGGTAAGTTATTAAAATGATGTTTTTATAAAAGAGAAATTCTCAACAGTCATTTTTCTTTTCAGATTCATTTTTAACATCGAGGATATGGGATGCCCATCTTTAAGAAAGCTCCCAGTGGAACCTCTTCCATGCAACAATCATTTTGGTTGTGACTTTCCCGTATGTGCCCTTCGAAATGCAATGGCCATGAAAAAGTGGATGCTCGAGCAATGTGATAAAAGAATAACCGAATCGTTGCATTTAATGTATAATTAATAATGTAAATTAAATATTGTATTAAGTGAATAAATTTATTTTCAATATATAACTTTCGTTCCGCAGAATTTATTATAAACTTCTTGAAAAAAATCGAATACTTTATTGTATGAATAAAAAAAAGATTAATTCATGTTTCATGCAGTTTACAACATTAAATAATTTCATTTAATACATCAGAAAGTTTTGTTTATGTATATTAATAATTCGTAATTCGCGCGCGCTAAAATAGTTATGAGGGAGCTGTTCTCAAAGACTACTACTGCGCCACCTGTTGATTAATGCAACGTTATATAATAGCGGGCAAGCAACGGGTTTCGTCATTCGTCTCTGATGGGGAAGAAAGTGCGCAGCGAGGCATAGCATATTAAGCGCAATCGTCGCCGCCACAAACGTCCGCCAGACCTGGAGGTGTGTGTCATCGAGGAGCCGATGATTGTAGAGTAGCAAGAGGCTAGTGCTCTCAACGAGCAGGAGCTGATGGTCGAGGGGCAGGAGCCCCATGCACTAGAGGAGCTGCATGAGGCTAGTGCCCCTGATGAAGCGCCAGAGCCATTCATAACAGAGACGGTACGCGAGTGCCCTGCTAATCGTCGTTACTCGCGAGAGAAGCGCGACAGGGTAAAGCGGCGTCTCTGTTTTGAGAAGAAGAAGGAGAAGAAGTAAGCTTACAGAGAGAGAAAAAGAACAGCCCTTTTCAGGGCTACAAACTTTTTAAACGTAAAACAAATATTACAAATAATAATATTGATAATAACTAATTAATAACATATAGAAAAAATACCGCAAGTTTGCCTTTTTCAGAATATAAAAATTTCTAGGGAGGTCATTTCTCTGTAGGGAGGTTAGCATCCTGCAAAACATAAAATTTTCTTTCATATGGACGTTATTTATTTGAGGTTGTAAAAGTTCTTGGTTGCCCAGATTCAGTAAAATCGTTGTAAGGATAACAAAATACTTCATTTCTTGGATTGAAAAATTAGAGTGAGAGCGAGAATTGATAATGAAATGACATACATGTGCGCGAAATACCCGAGTACAAAATCGCGAACGCGAATCGAAGAAATGCATGTTCGATGTATACTGCACGATCGCCGACGCTCTCCCCTTCGACTTACTTTCCTGCACGAGAATTTTACTGCTATCTTACATTATCTCTCGTATACACTTCCGGCCTCAGGACTAGCTGGGTGAATACGAGTGATAGCAAAACAATATCAGTAAAAAAACTCGTGAGTACTGTTGCGCGGCGGAGGAGAGAAAAGAAACACACGCGCGAAAAGAACACACACAACGAAAAGAACAAAGCACGCACACAGAAAACGCGACGAAACGCGGGTAATTGACGTTGCGCATGTGCTTGCCAACCTCTCCCCCTCGACTTACTTTCCACCACGAGCATTTTGTCATGGTCATGCCTTATCATTCGTATACAATTCCGGCCTCAGGGCCAGCTGGTTGCATATGAGCAATAGTTGCATTCACTATCAGAGGAGAGAAAAAACGAAGCTCAAAGAACGCGACGAAAAGAACGAAGCGCGAACATACAAAACGTAAGAAGGCACGGGCACACGTTGACGCGCACGTTCTCGTCTAACCTCTTCCACTCCACTTACTTTCCACCACGAGAATTTTGTCACTACCATGGCTTATCGTTCGTATACAATTCCGGCCGAAAGGCCAGCTGGTTGCGATAGATACGATAAGCGACAAAAAACTCGCACATACTGTTTGCGTACAGAGGAGAGAACGAAACACGTACACAAAGAAAAAAATGCGTGTATGCGCGCGATTCTTTGCTATTGCTCAAAATAAATTTATGTTTGTTCCTGCGTTGAGAGAGCAACAGCAAAGAATATAAAATAAAGCGCGTATCGACGATATTCGCGCGACGACGAACTGACGCGAGCGACCGAGTACATGCGTGTGCTCACCTAACCTCACACGACTCACTTTCCGCCGCTAGAATTCCTCGTGGAGTCTGCTTCATTGTCCTGAGAGCAGCTATGTCTTTATGCATTTGCGTGCAAATCAATCTCTCTCTTAAACGTAATTAATCGCGTTCAAAGCAAATGACGAAGGCTGACCGTAGTCGACTTTTACATCGCACTGTCGATTATTAATGCCAAGGTCCTTTAACTACTGAGAGTCGAAAGATGCACTGTCACCCCGCAGACGGTTGCGCGAGAAGCCACAAGCGAAGAGCCAAGGTGCGAGACCGGGAAGGCGTGCTCGCGAACTAACGAAGTCGCGCGCGCGTTCGTTATATTTACGAGGGTCATTTGATAAGTACCTAGCCTACAAATGAAAACACCAAAATTTTACAAAAAATAAAATTCATTTTTCAATGTAGTCTCCTTTTAGTTGAATACACTTGGTCCAGCGGTGTTCCAATTTTTTTAACCCCGTTCAAAAAAATGTTTTCTCTTGGTTTGCAAAATAGGCCTCCGTGGCGGCGATTATTTCGTTATTGGAGTGGAATCTCTTCCCGGCGAGCGAATTTTTTAGGTTCGGAAACAAAAAAGTCGCACGGAGCCAAATCTGGAGAATACGGTGGATGGGGCAGCAGTTTGTAGCGTAATTCGACCAATTTAGCCGTGGCGAGTGCAGAAGTGTGAGCCGGTGCATTATCGTGGTGGAAAAGCACTTTCTTTTTAGACAAATAGGGCCGTTTTTCTTCTAACACGGCGTCAAATCGGCTCAATAGTTCGGCGTAGTACTGTCCTGTGACCGTTTTGCCCTTCTCCAGATAGTCAATAAAAATCACACCTTGAGAATCCCAGAAAACAGTGGCCATCACCTTTCCGGCCGACGGGACCGTCTTCGCCTTCTTCGGAGCAGGTTCACCGGGTAAGGTCCACTGTTTTGACTGCTCCTTGGTCTCTGGAGTGTAGTAGTGAATCCATGTTTCGTCGACGGTCACGTAACGACGCAAAAACTCTTTTGGATTGCGGTTAAACAGCTCCAAACACTGCTCTGAACTGGTCACACGGATGCGCTTGTTGTCTGCAGTCAGCAAATGCGGCACCCACCTTGCTGACAGCTTCCTCATGCCTAAAATCTCATGTAGGATATGCCACACGCATTCTTCTGAGATGCCTACTATCGCAGCTATCTCGTGCACCTTTAATCGGCGGTCTGACAAAACGATATCGTGTATTTTTGTCACGTTCTCTTCCGTAGTGGCTGTTTTCTGAGCACCTGGGCGTGGATCATCAAAAACCGACGTACGACCACGTTGAAACTCGTTATACCAAAATTTAACGGTCGCCATCGAAGGAGAAGCATACCCATACACTGCATCCAAGCGTTCTTTAATTTCACTGCGCGATTTCCCTTCCAAAAACAAGAATCGAATCACCGACCGATATTGTTCTTTCTCCATTTTTTCAAAAATCAACGGACACATTTGCTTTCACACGCTCTCAAAAATAAACTACAACTCCGATCCGGCTGAAATTTCGTCTGTAACCGTTTACAGGAAGATACTGAACTGTAGTGTATTTCTGGTGCGATAGTGGCACCATCTGACGGTGAGGCTAGGTACTTGTCAAATGACCCTCGTATATCTTTACTTTCGATGCCCCCTCTTCGAATTTTCGACCAATCAGCGTACGAGCGGCGCCGGCGGTGCTCTGTCGACGAGTATAAAATGGAGCCCGCTGATCATATTCCAGTGACTCCGGCTTCAAGTCATCCGTCGCTCGCGTTCTCTTCCTCTTCGGAAAGGTCCTTATGGCGTTGGGGGAACGAGCCGTGCGTGAGCACGAGTGGTCAGCCCCTGGGTATCAGCTTGCCCTGTTGGGATACGCCACACCGACCGACTCCTATCCTTTCGGGCCTTCGTACCTCTGAGGGGTACATGCGCGTGCTCTCATATTTTCACATACTATCTATTGAAAGAATTTTCGAAAACCGGTGGTGGGGGTAGAAATTTTGGGGGGTTTTTCGCTTATAACTCGAAAAGGAGCGCTCGGATCGAAAAATGGACGAAATTTTAGGGGCGTGATAATAGCGGGGACATACTTTTAACATACTATCGAATGACGTTGGCGGAATTTTCAAAAATGGATGGTGAGAGGAGAAATTTTTGTTTTTCGCTTATATCACGAAAAGGAGCGCTCGGATCGAAAAACGGACGAAATTTTGGGAGTGTAACAATAGGGAGGACATACTTTCAATATACTATCGAATGACGTTGACGGAACTTTCGAAAACCAGTGGTGGGGGTAGAAATTTTGGTTTTTCGCTTGTATCTCGAGAAGGAGTGCTCGGATCGAAAAACGGACGAAATTTTGGGTATGTAACAATAGGGGGGACATATTTGTAATATACTATCGAATGAGGTTGACGGAATTTTCGAAAACCAGTGGTGGGGGTAGAAATTTTGGTTTTTCGCTTATAACTCGAGAAGGAGCGCTCGGATCGAAAAACGGACGAAATTTTGGGGGTGACAGTAGGGGTGACATATCTTTAACATACTATCGAATGACGTTGGCGGAATTTTCAAAAGTCGATGGTGAGAGGAGAAATTTTGGTTTTTCGCTTATAACTCGAGAAGGAGCGCTCGGATCGAAAAACGGACGAAATTTTGGGGGCGTAACAATAGCGGGGACATACTTTTAATATACTATCGAATGACGTTGACGGAATTTCCAAAATCGCTGGTGGGGATAGAAATTTTGGTTTTTTGCTTATATCTCAAGAAGGAGCGCTCGGATCGAAAAACGGACGAAATTTTGGGGATGCAACAATAGGGGGAGGTACTTTTAATATACTATTGAATGACAATGGCTGAATTTTCGAAAATCGATGGTGAGAAGAGAAATTTTGGTTTTTTGCTTATATCTCGAGAAGGAGCGCTCGGATCGGAAATCGGACGAAATTTTGGTGATGTAACAAAGGGGGGGACATACTTTTAATATACTATCGAATGACGTTGACGGAATTTTCGAAAACCGGAAGGGATATAAACAATTTTTGTTGGATATTGTGAATATTTCGCCTTCTGAAAAGTGCAAAAGTAAGAAAAATACAAGTGTGAATAAATAATAGAATATGTCTATAAGCGATAGAAGAAAGAAAAATTTATGAATAATTCAAGCCGATGCGAGCAGATTAAATTTCTTGTGTGAAGCACGCGGCACGGTGCAAGAATAGAACACGTGGCAGAATTCGAGGTTACACGTGGTAAATGGACACCAAAGGACAAGTGAAAACCAAAGAAGAAGTAATACTAGAAGACATTGAATACGAAAGCAAAGAAATAATCGGGAAAAAGATTGCCGAAAAACTTTTTGTGAAAATAGTGCAGAAAATAATTACGCTAAACAAAGTAATAAAAGTGTATGAAGATATTAAGTTAAAAAAAGTCGAGATGGCTAAACACGCAAAAATTGATGATGTACATATCTCAATTTTTGATGGAGGTAACTACACAAGTTGGGAATTTAGATTATTGATTGTACTAGAATATAAAGAGTGCAAAGAACAAGCAATAAGAGTGCGAGATGCAACAAAGGCAAATGAAGTTGATGAGGCCACATGGAAGAAATTAGATATGAAAGCAAGAAATATATTAATTAACACAGTGAGTGATAAACAATTAGAATATATTATGGACTGCGATACAGCATACAAAATGATGGAAAAATTTAAGAGCATGTACTCTACTAAATCTACAGCGCTGCAAATAATATGCAGAGGACAATTGGAAGATATTAAACTAAAAAATTATGAGAAAGTTGAAGAATTCTTTGTAGAGTTCGAACAAGCGTGCAACAAATTTAAAGCAGCTGGAGGCACACTACCAGAAAAAGAAACAATGAGGTATTTAGTAAGAGCACTACCAGCAACCTACAGCTTTATTGGGAGTCTCATTGATCTCGTCCCAGAAGCTCAACAAACGGTAGACTATGTTAAGTCTAAAATTCAAGAAAAAAATTTGACAGTGCCTGATGACGAGAAAAGGAAAAATGTAAGTACATTCAACGTCAAGACAAAGGGACAGTGTTATAACTGTGGCCGGGGAGGTCATTTAAAGAAGGACTGTTGGAGACCACCACAGACCAGCCAGAGCAGAGGAGCATTCCAAAGCAGAGGAGCATCCCAGAGCAGAGGTCGAGGCCAACGAGGATATCAACGAGGCAGTTCCAGAGGACGCGGTCGTGGCAGAGGAGCAGCCCAGCAGAGGCAAGAAGACTCCAGTCAACGCAGAGAAGACTCAGCAGCTGAGACCTGGATGATCAAGGTCAATCACGACGAAGTGAAAAGTGAAATAGTGAGCGATGTGTTCTATAGTGAAGTAGAATCTAAGTTTTCACCCTATCACAATCCAAGCTTCGGCGAAGATTGTGGTAATAAAAATAGGATAACGAATGTTTATAATTATAATTGCGAAAAGAATGGCAAATTCAAAGAAATCAGTTGGTTGTTAGATAGCGGATGTACTGATCATGTTGTGAATGATGAGAGAATGTATGAAAAATTTATTACATTAAAAAATCCAATTGAAGTAAAGTTGCCAGATGGTAAAAATTTAAAGGCCACAAAAGTAGGCAATATAAAAACATATTTCAAAAATTATCATAATGAAAAATTAATTGATTTAAAAAACGTTTATTTTGTAAAAGGAATTAATAAAAATCTATTAAGCGTTGCAAAAATTACAAGAAATAATACTATTGTTTATAAAAATGATAATGCAAAGATTTATAACAAAAATAGAGATTTAGTTGCGGAAGCAAACAAAATAAATGATTTGTATGTTATGAAAAGTTACATATATAAGGATCTTGAAAATGATGTCTATGTAAACTCTGTAAAATTAACTGAAAAAGAAAAGTGGAATAGAGCATTAGGCCATGTCAACTTTCAATATCTAAACAAGTTAGTAAAAGATAAATTGGTAGATGGTTTACCAGATAAATTAGAAAATAATGAAATGAAATGTGCAAATTGTATTCAAAGTAAAATGGCTAATGTACCGTTTAAAAATGAGAGAAGTAAAACTTCAGAAATTTTAGAGTTAATTCATACTGATCTAAATGGTCCACACAGAACAACAGGTTCCGATGGAGAAACATTTTTTCTAAGTTTTATTGACGATTACAGTAAATGTAGTAGAGTTTATTGTATTAAAAGCAAATCAGAGACTGCAAGTTGTTTTAAAGAATATGTAAACTTAGTTGAAAACAAAGGACCCCGCACACAATGTATGGAAAATAATCATTCGGTCAAATTGGATCAAACTTGGGGAAAAGATAGATCTTGAGGTCCTGAACAAAAGTTCTCATGGGCAAAACCCCCCAAAATTTGACCGAATGATTTTTTTCCATACATTGTGTGCGGGCTCCTTTAATAAAAGAGTTAAAAAATTAAATTGTGATAATGGCAAAGAGTATTTGAATAAGGAAATTTATCAGTTTATAAATAAGAAGGGAATTGAATTATTACCTTGCCCACTCTACGTCCATCAATTAAATGGAGTAGCAGAAAGATTTAACAGATCAGCTATGGATATAGGCAGATGTCTGTTAAGAGAAGCCAAAATACCATTAAGATATTGGCCAGAAATTGTTAAAACAGTCTCTTACTTGAAAAACCGTACAATAGCCAACTCAAACGAAAATAAAACTCCTTTTGAAATATTTTTTGGAAACAAACCAAATGTAAAAAACTTAAAAATATACGGAAGTAAAGTCTTCGTTAGAAAACCAGAAGCTTTGAGAAAAGGAAAATGGGATGATAAAGCCCAATTAGGTATATTAGTAGGATATACGCACAATGGTTATAGAGTCTTGTTAAATAATAAGGTAATAAATGCCAGACATGTATAAATTGGCGAAGATGGCACTGAAATAATCTGTTTGGAAAAAGTTAACGATGAAAATATTATGGAATTAAATTTAGACGAATCAAACGATTCAAGTAGTGAAACAAGTAGTATTATTGAAAATGATTTTGACAATGAAAATTTAATTAATAATAACGATAAAATTGAAAATATTGAAAATGAGAATGAGAACATCGATAATGCTTTCAATCGTTCAAATGAAAATTTGAATGTTAAAAGAACATCAAACAGAAAGAAAAGTCCAGTACAAAGATACGGAAACCCTGTAGCACATTATATTTATATACACTATGTAAATGCAAATGTACCGAATACATTTGAGGAGGCGTTAAACTCCAGTGAATCTAAAGAATGGCAAAAAGCTATGAATTCAGAAATTGAATGCCTAAAGAAAAATAATACATGGGTTGTAGTTGAGAAACCTCAAAATAAAAGGATTATTGATGTAAAGTGGGTCTATAAAAGGAAAAGCGATGACTCTCTTAAGGCTAGGTTAGTTGTTAGAGGTTTCCAACAAAGAGAATATCAAGAAAATATTTATTCGCCAGTAGAAAAAATGGAAACGTTAAAAATTTTGTTAAGTTATTGTTGCGTAAATAATCTATTCATAGAACAAATGGATGTAGAAACAGCGTTTCTTAACGGAAAAGTAAAATCAGAAGTTTATATTCATGAACCACAAGGTTATGAAACCGGCAAAAATAAAGTTTGTAAATTATTAAAGGCACTATACGAATTGAGAGAAAGCCCAAAGGCTTGGTATGAGACATTTGATAAATGCATGAGTGAACTTGGGTTCATAAGAAGCAATTATGATTACTGTTTATATGTAAATAACACAGACGATGATACTATATATATTTTAGTATTTGTAGATGATCTCTTAATATGCTGTAAAAATAAGGATAAAATTAACGAAGTTAAATCTGCCTTAATGAAAAGATTTGTAATGAAAGATCTAGGAAAAATCAAATCATATATAGGAATCGACATTGATTATAATAACAAGAAAGGTATAATGACCTTAAGTCAACAAAGATATATAGAATCATTGGCTGTGAAGTACAATTTAGAAAACTCGATTGTATGGTCGATTTAGACTTTGCAGGCGATAACATTGACAGAAAGTCAACCACCGGATTTGTTATAAGAATGCATGGAAATATAATATATTGGAAAGCACAGAAACAAAAAACTGTGACTACAAATTCAACATTTGCTGAATACATTTCATTGTCTGAAGCGACAACAGAAATATTGTTTGTAATTAATCTCTTGAAAGACGCCTTTAATACGACATTTAAAAGTCCTGTTAAAATATACGAGTATAACTCAGGCACAGTAGCAATATGTAAATTCGGTAACTTAAGAAAAAATTCTGAGCACATTGAAGTACAATGTCATTATGTAAATGAGAATTACGAGAAGGGTATTATCGATATTGTAAAGATAGAAACTGAAAAAACATAGCAGACATATTCACTAAGAGCCTATGTAAGGATAAATTTATTAAAAATAGAAAAGCGCTAAAATTATTATAGAATATTATAAATAAAAGTCGAAAATTCAAGGAGGGGTGTTGGATATTGTGAATATTTCGCCTTCTGTATATGAGCGTACGCATGAGACACAAACAGCGCGACACACGTATACACACATGTAAGTCTCCCCTCCCTAGTGTGTCTGCGACTATGTAGGTATGTCGAGCGGCAGTGAGCGACGCGCTATACTCTCTCTCTAGCCTCTGACGCCCAGCATGTAACATCTCGCGCATGGCGCAGGCAAGCGCCGATTATAATCATCAATTACACTTAACTCTAATAAACTAGTCATTCTTTTTAAGCCAAATCAAGTGTTCATTTCACTACACCTTTCCACCAACTCCAACAATTTTAAATATTTATAAATAGATAAGCGATCAAACCGCTGACCGCCCGCTGCGAACCGCTCGCGCGCCGCATCAAGCCGCTGGCTCGCTGGCCATTTTAACTTGTATCGGTTCTGGCATCAAATCTTCTGGCATCAAGCTGTTTCTAACATCAAGCCGTTTCTGACATCGACCCGATTCTGACATATAGCCAAAATGGCTGATTCCAGAACCGGCTTGATTCCAGAAACGGCTGATTCCAGAAACGGCTTGATTCCAGAAACGGCTGATTCCAGAACCGACATAGCTTATCTACTAGAAAGAAATATCGGCTATTTGTGAAATGACTTGTTTTTGTATAACATAAAACCTTGATGTTTTCCAGTGAAAGAAATTTGTGGACTTTTATGTCAATAAAATACAGATCATTTTGACAGCTTTTGTTATATAAATATATAAATTGCATTATATATAATTCAACAATTCTGTCAAATTAAAACACGGAAATAGTGAGTTACGAGATCACAAGTATTTGTATCTTTGACATGAAAGAATGCAGTTTTAGTGTACTTCATAACAGTGTAGATATCAAAGTTTGAAATAATAATTTTTATGGAACTTTCTTAAAACATTGTAGTTCTTGGTTTAGAAATGTATCCGGAAGAAAGCTTTAACTATTAAAATCATCTAAACAAAATGTATGTGGAGCATTTCTGACAGCTGATTATGACAATTAAGATAATAAGGAGATATTGAATTATTAAATCCCAGAAATAGTGAGATTTAAGATTTTTTCAGTTTATTAGAAGTGAATCATGCTCAAGTATTTTATATATGCACAAAAATTATATTAATATTTTTTTTAATTACATTAATTCTTTCAGACTCAGACTTCACTTCATTTTTTGCTTAAAATGCAAATGCTTCAAGATATTAACATCAAAACAAACACACTAAAAATTGATGAAGTTCATTGCATGTCAATGCGTCAAAGAATGAATTATCAAGTGCCAAACAACGTGCCAACATATTACGAAACTGTTTAGACTGTATCTTATTTTCATAGATAACTTTAATTGTTTGTGGTTTACGTTAATTGTTACGATAAGACAAATATTCATTCCTTACAAATTTTTCTTGTTGGATGATGTGAATTAATCATTATTATGCAGTGAGGCCACCAAAAGATTATGTTCAAGTCTGTAAAAGCACGCAATCTCCTGTAGTAAAGACAAGAAGAAATACTGTTGCAGATATTCCTCTAGTAGAGCCTCGTTCTACTTTATGGTGTTGTTTTAATTATCGATGCTTTATTGACCTTATGATTTCTAAAGATCACCTAGCATTATTAAAACCCGGAAATAGTGAGATGTAATATTTTCTCAGATTTTATTTTATAAGTACATCATGCTCAAGTATTTTATATCAAAAAGTTATATTCATACAAGAATGTCAAGAAAGCTTTCATTCTCAGTGATTTTAGTTCATAAACTGGCTGTGATTTTAGTTTTACAAGATTATGTGTGGGTTATTAATTTAAGTATAGTAGTTTCAATCAATAATAATTTCAAGAAGTTATATCTGCCATAAAAGAATATCGAGAAAGCTTTTTTTTTCTCATAATGATTCTTAGTTTATTAACTTTTGTTTTTAATTTTACAAGATGTGTAGCAAGTGAACATTTCAACAAATCCGAGTGTTTAGAATAATATGATTAATGATTGGCTTATGGTGAGAGGTGCCAAATGTTTCATAGGAGCCATCTGTTCTGTAAATATTACAGAACATATAACTATTAGCAAATTATTTTGAAAACATGAAAATTAGCATAGAGAAAGAAACATCGATTTATGAAATAATTTGGACTTGTAAGATAAAAACAACAGATTGCTCTCCAGTGAAGTAAAGTACATCTGTGAACTTTTCCATCAATTGAAATATACGTCAGTTTATCTATTTTGCCAATTGTGTTTAAAAACACGCAAATATTGAGATGCAAGATCAGAAGTATTTGTATCTTTGAAATAAAAAATGCAGTTTTTTCAGTGTAGTAACAGTGTAGATATCAAAGTTTGCAATAATAATTTTTGGAAAACTGTCTTAAAACATTGCATTTCTTGGTTTAGAAATGTTTTCAGAAGAAGACTTGAACTAGTAAAATAATGTAAGAAAATTTATGTGGAGTATATTTCTGACAGCTGATTATGACAATTAAAACAAGGATACCCAACAATTAGTAAAACCAGGAAATAGTCAGATGTAAGATTTTTTCAGATAGAAGTGCATCAAAACCCAAGAAGTATATAAATATTATTTAATTACATTAATCCTTTCAGACTAAGGCTTCACTTTGTTTATTGCGACCTAAAAACAAACACACTATAAATTGATGAAGTTCATTGCATGTCAGTGCGTCAGAAAATGGATTACCAAGTATTTCAATAGAGATATTAATAATTCATTATTTTGAGAAAATTTAACACGCAAACTTATTAGCAAACTTTTTATACTGTGTCTTCTGAATTTCATAGATTAACTTTATAATTTTTTGCATTCATTAATAGATTTGGAAGTGAACATTTATTAGTATATTATGTGTGAAGGTATATTATAAAAGTTTTTAAAAGTGTAATACAAGTGTACAGTAAAAGTTATGGATTAAAGTTTTGTCTATCCTTACTCTTACGTAAAACACATAGTGCTCCAATTCGAATCAACTTTTAAAGGAAAACACGTCATATTATATAAAAGTACATTAGAACCTTTGTTTATGCCGGAAAGCTATACTATCATCAAACATCGACTGCACTCACTATGATACAATTGACATTTTATTTTCTGAATTTTAAACAGTTATGCACTGCAATGAATTTATGAGTCGTGTGAAATGTAGCTGCTATAGACATTTTTATGAAGCATTTGGCCATAGCAATACTGGTTTAGTAATATGCATTCTGGAGTTTGGATTGCTCAACATATTCTACATTTATCTTTGCCTTACACAGAGAAAAATTGTGTAGGAAAAATTACTATTTCCTATAGTAACCGTGTGACACTCAAATTTTCATAAAAATTAACTACAATTTATAGTAAAAATTTGCTATGACTTTGTAACTTAATACACTGATACAATTGATATTTTATTTTCTGAAGTCGAAACAGTTATGCACAGCAAGGAATTTATGAATCCTGTGAAGTGTTGCTGCATTTTTATGAAGCATTTGGCCACAGCGTTACTGGTTTCGTAACATACATTCTGGAGTTTAGATTGCTCAACATATTCTATATTTATCCCTGTATATACACAGAGAAAAATTGTGTAGGAAAAATTACAATTTTCTATAGTAACTATGGGACAGATTCAAATTCTCATGGAAATGACTACAATTTATAGTGAAAATTGGTATTTTTATAGTGAAAGTAACAAAATCGTAACAATTTTTATTGGTTATATTTTCCCTAACCGAAATATTTTTGTACAGAAAAGTTAAAAACTCTTAATAAAAGATATAAACTGTTAAAAATAGTTATAAAATGTAGAATTTTGGACGTTACTAATTGTTTATAACTGTTTGTAACATTCTTTAACAGTTAATATGAGTTATTAAATTATTTAATAACTATTAAATATTTATTAATTATTATTATTAATATAATAATAATCTATTGTTAGTATAAATTAATAAAAATAAAAACTAAAAGTACTAATATAATTAATTATTAATTATTATTGTTGAAAATAGCCGATTACGTCCTCTATACCCACGCATACATGCACCCTCGCGCGCGCCGCTCCATCTATTGTACGCGGCCGTGTACTTATGCTCAGCGAGTCGAGCGACGGCGCTCACCTCCTTCACTTCGCGTCACGCGTCCGACCGATCACGTTGTCCGGCCCGGCTTTGTTAAGATGTAACACCTTCATGTTCAATAAATAAAATTATACTTTATTCACTTTAATCATCGCGTTCATTGTTATTTCACAAAACCCATTCAAAACTGCGATAGGTTATGGGCCCAGTTTAGTGAACAGTACAAAACGCGAAATGGACAAAAGTGAAAAGTGAGGTTGCACTCCATTGTTCTCAAGGCGCCAGAATTGCGCAGAAGCACTATATCAACACACGATCGAGACCAGATCAAAAGGAAGAAAAATGAACCCAACCGGTGTTAGATTTGAAGTCCTAGGAAAGGAAAATTACGACACCTGAAAAATCCAGGTGCGTGCAGTCCTGATCAAAAACGGAACGTGGGGATATGCGAGTGGAACAATAGAGAAACCAGCACCGGACGAAGAGCCCGAATTGAAGGAATGGATCGCAGGAGATCAGAAAGCACAATCAGATCTCATATTGGCGATAAGCCCGACCGAACCAAAGCAGGTGAAAGGGTGCAATACGTCGGCAGAAATATGGGTAAAACTGGAAGGTATTTACCAATCCAAAGCGCCAGCACGCAAAGCAACGCTGATTAATCAGCTAATATCGACAAAGATGGACGAGGGAGAAGAAGCACGAGAATACACCAGAAAATATCACGACATAGTCGACAAGTTAGCAGAAATGGAGGTCGAAATCAACCCAGATTTATTGTCAACCACCTTGCTAAGAAGTCTCCCTGAATCTTACGAGAACTTTCGGTGCGCGATGACGCCACGAGACGAACTGCCTCCCCTGGAAATACTGCGCATAAAGATCGCTGAAGAGAGAGACACCAGAAAAGCCGCATGCCGAAGCGAGAAACAAAACGCGCTCGCCATAGAAAAAGCTGTCCGAAATACGCAGAAGAAAAATGACTCATCCGCGAAACAAAGTTCGCAGGACAAGAAAATGAAATGCTACAATTGCGGGCTGATCGGACACAGAGCGCGCAACTGCAGGAAACCAAGAAAGTCGAACGATCGATCGAGCAGCGGCCCATCAGACGTATCCGTATACGCGCGCGCAGAGGAAACAACGCACGCGCCTTTCCGAGCTGAAGATGGCGGTCGGCAAACGCGGTGTCTCGACAGCGGGTGCACATCGCATATGTGCAAGGACGCGCACACTTTTCAGCAGCTTTCGAATGACAAAACCGGACAATTGCATGTCGCAAGCAACGCGAGCACCAGTATCGCTGGAACAGGCCCTATTTTGACAGTATTTGAATCGGGCGGACGAGATACATCGGTGAAGCTGGAGGGGGCGCTACATGTGCCAGACCTGCGTACGAACCTTGTGTCGGTCAGCAAAATAACCGACAAGAGAAACACAGTGACTTTTCGGAAGTCACGCGCAGAAGTCACAGATGGCAAGGGCAACATAATACTCACAGCAGAACGCATTCAAGACCTGGACTACTTCCAGGGAAAGTCAGAGGCGGAATGCAACAAGGTTACGTACAGCAACGAGAACAACACTCCGGAGAAAAACTCGCTCGAAGACTGGCACATAAAACTAGGCCATCTAAATGTGCAGTACCTGCGCGACGCTCTGAGACAGGGCAATCTCCGTGGAATAAACGTGAAGAACATCGACGAGTCGTTCGAGTGCGAGACGTGCATAAGAGGTAAGATGCACCGCCTACCCTTCCCTCAGTCCACAAGGAAAGATACCGAAGTAGGAGACGTAATTCATTCGGACGTATGCGGCCCAATGCGCATCACCTCACATGGCAGCAGCAGGTATTTCTGCACGTTCATAGACGATCGATCTGGGTGGTGCGAAATCAGATTTTTGAAACAGAAAAATCAAGTTTCGAAGGAGTTTGAAGAATACCGTGCACTCGTGGAAACTCAGAAAGGTAAAAAGGTTAAAACTTTACAGTCCATCAACGGGCTAGAATACGTGAACCAGAAATTCGAGGGCATTCTTAAAACGCATGGAATAACAAGAAGATTATCGGCGCCATATAACCCGGAGTAGAACGGGGTGGCTGAGATGAGAAATCAATCGCTGATGAAAAAGGCGAGATGCCTTTTGATACAGTCCGGACTGCCGACATCATTCTGGGCAGAGGCCGTCAACGCAGCGAACTATTTGCACAATGCCATTTGCACAACTAGATGCCCATCAAGGAGACTCGGCGGAAAAACCCCGTACGAGATCTGGATCGGGAAGCCCCCGGATGGAAATAATCTTAGACGTTTCGGAAGTAAAGTTCACGTGATGTATCGTAACATCGGCAGAAGTAAACTCGACGCTCGCTCACGCGAAGGCACATTCGTCGGATAAACCGAGGAGACCAAGGGGTACAGAGTATGGATCCCGGGAGAACGCAAGGTAATAATCTCCAGAGACGTAAGATTTCTCGACAAATGGCTGGCCTCATCCAGCTCGAAGAAGGAAGAGGATGCAGACGACGGACTCGACCCCTTTACACTCGAGTCTGATCAACTGCGAAACGCGAGCGGAAACAAAGAGCCGGCGAACAATGACGTGGAGGAAGATCCTTTTGACTTCGCTTCAAACGATGAACATCAGGGAGTACGCACGAACCCCGATGACTCCGACGGTGACGATTTTATCGGCTTTGATAGCGATGGACGAGCGAGAAGTAAGAAGGAAACGACTGGTAGAACTTCAAGAGCAACGGAATCACCGATCAACGCGGACGAAAAGGCAAGTACCTCGAGAATCACTCTAGATTCTTGCGAAACAGAATTAATCGCAATGGCTCTTCTGTCAGAGGTCCCGGTCGACGAGGCGCTGTCCAGCACCGACCACCACGAATAGATGAGAGCAATCGCGAGAGAAATGAACTCCATAATCTCTAACGAGACTTGGTCGCTCGTGCCAAGGCGCCAAGCCAGATCGAAGGTCATCGGTAGTCGATTCGTCCTACGACACAAGTACGGAGAGGACGGAGAGATTGAGCAGTGGAAAGCGAGAGTTGTAGCAAAAGGGTTCAGGCAATAGTACGGAACAGACTTTCACGAAACATTTGCCCCAGTCACTCGACTCGGGTCAATAAGAGTCGGAATCGCTACAGCCACACTCAGGAAAATGCACGTCAGACAATGTGACGTGACGACGGCGTATCTGAATGGAGAGCTGGAGGAGACAATAATCATGGGGCCACCCGACCGACTAAAGGATGTCCTCAAATACATGCTCGAAGATGGAAATTACGACAAAAAGGTACTGCGCCAGGCAAGAGAGATGTTGAAGGCACTGTCACGTGAAGACCAAGTTTGTCACATGAGAAAAGCTCTGTATGGTCTGAAGCAGGCGGGTCGCGTTTGGTACAAGCGCTTGGACTAGGAGCTACGCTGTTTTGGAGCGTCACCAATCGACGGCGACCCCTGCATATATAAGAGAGGAAGCGGGCGAAACCTGCTAATTATTTTCGTATATGTCGATGACCTCCTCGTGATGAGCAACGACCTAAACGAAATCGGATCGCTAGAGAATCAGCTGACAAAAGCTTTCGAGTTGAAGAAGCTCGGCGAGCCAAAGCGATGTCTAGGCATGGAATTTGAGAGAAATGAGTCAGGTATCAGGATTGGACAGGGAGCATACGTAAGATCTATTCTAAAACGCTTTGGCATGTTGGAGTGCAATCCAGTATCAATGCCAATGGATCCAGGAGTGAGGCTAACCAAGCAAGACAAATGGAAGGAGGCGGACGGTAAGAAGCCTCCATACCGAGAACTCATCGGCTGTCTGCTCTATCTGGCGAGGGCGACCAGACCCGACATTTTTCACGCGGTCAGCACCCTGAGCCAGTTTAACGATGGATTCGGAAAGAGCCACTGGGAAGCCGCGAAACGGGTACTCCGATACCTCAAAGGTACGCCAGACGTTTGCATAAAATACGGTTTCAACGAACCAGGCTTGTCAGGATACGTAGATGCGGATTACGCAGGATGCACGGACGACAAAAAATCATACACTGGATTCGTATTCGCTCTAAACGGAGGACCGGTGCCGTGGGAATCCCGAAAGCTGGGGTCAGTCGCCGTGTCAACCACCGAGGCGGAGTATGTAGTACTCAGCAAGGCATCAAAAGAGGCCGTGCATCTTCTGCTCCTCCTAGAACGACTCGGAGAGGTACACGCAAACGGAATAGTCATGTTCAACGATAATTGTAGAGCCCAGAAATTAGCCATGAACACTGTCTTTCATGGACGTACCAAACACATCGACGTAAGGTACCACCAGGTGAGAGAATACATCGAGAAGGACATCATCAAGGTTGAGCACATCGCTTCCGAGGAAATGCCCGCCGACGATTTACCGAAGGCGAAGCATCAACAATGCATGGAACTGCTGTAACTATCAAGAAACTGATCGTATAGAGAAGTGATTTGAGGGGAAGTGTTGAAAATAGACGATTACGTCCTCTATACCCAGGCATACATGCACCCACGCGCTCGCCGCTCCATCTATTGTACGCGGCCGTGTACTTATGTTCGGCGAGCCGAGCGACCTGCGACGGCGCCCGCCTCCTTCACTTCGCGTCACGCCTCCGACTGATCACATTGTCCGGCCCGGCTTTGTTAAGATGTAACACATTCATGTTCAATAAACAACATTATACTTTATTCACTTTAATCATCGCGTTCATTGTTATTTCACAAAACCCATTCAAAACTGCGATAGGTTATGGGCCCAGTTTAGTGAAGAGTACAAAACGCGAAATGGACAAAAGTGAAAAGTGAGGTTGCACTCCATTGTTCTGAAGGCGCCACAATTGCGCAGAAGCACTATATCAACACACGATCGAGACCAGATAAAAAGGAAGAAAAATGAACCCAACCGGTGTTAGATTTGAAGTCCTAGGAAAGGAAAATTACGACACCTGGAAAATCCAGGTGCGTGCAGTCCTGATGAAAAACGGAACGTGGGGATACGTTGTCCGGCCCGGCTTTGTTAAGATGTAATACATTCATGTTCAATAAACAACATTATACTTTATTCACTTTAATCATCGCGTTCATTGTTATTTCACAAAACCCATTCAACACTGCGATAATTATGAATAGAATAATATGGCTATTAAAAAATTATTAATTAACGATTATCATTATTTATAATAATTTAATCATTCTTAAATTTCTTTTAAATATATCAATTTCAAAATTATTTGAAACTGTTTCAAACTATTACAAACTATATATCTGTATTATCTATAGAATAATAAAATAAGCCTTAAAAATTATATTTACGATTTAATTTATGAAAAGGGATTCTAGGAATAAAAATTTTTTTCTAATTATAATAGTTTGTAACAGTTTCGAACAGTATGAAACAATTTTGAATAGTTTCAAATAATTCTGAATTTTTCCATAACTATACAAATAATTATGTGGTTATTATGTTTTAATATAAAACCTTCTACGAAAATATAAAATACGGCAAGTATAGAGTTTTTTCTTTATAATCTACCCCCCCCCCCCCCTCCCGGTACGTATTTCTTGAAAGTATGACTCTTGGTATTTTCTTAAAGCCCGGTCGCCTGACAAACATTGTTTAATGTACTTTTATCTTGAAAAGTTGTGAAATCTCTCTAAAAGAATTTTTCATAAAAGTAAAAACTTAGGCAATATTGCATACAATGTACTTATTGACCATCCTTCTCCCCCCTATCTTGTTCGATTTCACCCTCCTTCTCAGTACTCCCTCAACATCTGCCACACTCTGTACCACAAACTATAATGAGAACCTAAATATTTTTTTTAAACAATCAGTGAAACAAATAGTATTGTTATAAAACTTTCTATGGTAGTATAAAATAAGGCAAGTATAAGTGTTTTCTCTATAATTTGTAGAATAATAATCAGTGCAAATTAAACAATCAAAATTTGTGAAATCAATTATCAATAGTCAAGTAACGAGAACAACTCTTCGAAACAAATGTGCTACTGTTGTCAGAATAATGTATTAAAATTTGTTTATCCTCCCACACAAATTAAACACAAGAAAGTACTGAAATCAATTTATAATTAGTCAAGTACGCATAAGTTACATAATAAAATTTTTCATACCTAAAATTACATTTTACATTCATGTCGTGATAATGAGCTAGAGGGCTAGCAAAGTGCGTTAGCTTCAAGGATTGAGTACTTCTTTATCACACAAGAGCGTAAAATCTTATGCCCGTTGTACGAATATTATTTTTCGTCGTCGTCGGCACAATGTTTGTCCATAAAATCTTTTTCTTGCAAACATACTGTGGTCCCGTTACGAAATGCTGGTACATAAAGTTACCATCAAATCCTATATAAAAAAATTACATAGTTACCAATACATCTCTATTTTTCATTATTCTTTTGAATTTTGAACTTTCTGTAGTATAATCTTACACATCTTGGGAGGACAAGAGTAAAGTCTACTTTACTTCCCTTGTCCTGCTGCTCTGACAGGGGTGGTCCTCCGTTATCCCATACATACTTGGCGGGTCCAGGCCGAATCAAGACTTACTTTTAATACCTAAAATATTTTTTTTACACTTCGTGCGCGAATTTCGCTTTCGCGTACGCTTGAACACAAAAGCATGCGCTATTTGTGCTTATCAAATGTCCTGTAAAAAAATAGTGTTAGATACGCGAGTGAGAAAGTGATTTTATCCTCGTGTGGCCTTTTCACTCTCGCTCGGGCGCAAACGTCCATACGTCAATAAAATAACTTTTTCGCACTTGTATCGACAATAACTATTCATATAAATTTATAGTCCACTTTCATATAAACATTATAGTCTATTGAAAAGAGCTTTACACTTTATTAACCATTTACCAAGTCACCTATTTCGTATTCTTTTGCACTGTATTTAAAAACAGTGTTAAATTTTGCGATCTCCATTTTATAATATGTAGTACAATTTATTTATAAATTCGACCTGATCTTTACGCATATAAATATTTAGATAAAATGAATAGCCATACACACCTTGAACTGCATAATTAACCGTGGGGCCCGCCAAGTATGTATGGGAGAACGGAGGACCACCCCTGCTAGAGCATCAGGACAAGGGAAGTAAAGTAGACTTTACTCTTGTCCTCCCAAGATGTGTAAGATTATACTATAGAAAGTTCAAAATTCAAAAAGAATAGTGAAAAATAGAGATTATTGGTAACTATATAATTTTTTTATATAGGATTTGATGGTAACTTTATGTACCAGTATTTCGTAACGGGACCACAGCATGTTTGCAAGAAAAAGATTTTATGGACACTCATTGTGCCCACGATGACGAAAAATAATATTCGTACAACGGGCATAAGATTTTACGCTCTTGTGTAATAAAAAAGTACTCAATCCTTGAAGCTAGCGCACTTTGCTAGCCCTCGAGCTCATTATCACAACATGAATGTAAAATGTAATTTTAGGTATGAAAAATTTTATTATGTAACTTATGCGTACTTGACTACTTATAAATTGATTTCAGTACTTTCTTGTGTTTAATTTGTGTGGAACGATAAACAAATTTTAATACATTATTCTGACAACAGTAGCACATTTGTTTCGAAGAGTTGTTCTCGTTACTTGACTATTGATAATTGATTTCACAAATTTTGATTGTTTAATTTGCACTGATTATTATTGTACAGATTATACAGAAAACACTTATACTTGCCTTATTTTATACTTCCGTAGAAAGTTTTATAACAATACTATTTGTTTCACTGATTGTTTAAAAAAAATATTTAGGTTATCATTATAGTTTGTGGTACAGAGTGTGGCAGATGTTGAGGGAGTACTGAGAAGGAGGGTGAGAGCGAACAAGAGAGGGGGGAGAAGGATGGACAATAAGTACATTTTATGCAATATTGCCTAAGTTTTTACTTTTATGAAAAATTCTTTTAGAGAGATTTCACAACTTTTCAAGATAAAAGTACATTAAACAATGTTTGTCAGGCGACCGGGCTTTAAGAAAATACCAAGAGTCATACTTTCAAGAAATACGTACCGGAAAGGGGGGGGGTAGATTATAAAGAAAAAACTCTATACTTGCCGTATTTTATACTTTCGTAGAAGGTTTTATATTAAAACATAATAACCACATAATTATTTGTATAGTTATGGAAAAATTCAGAATTATTTGAAACTATTCAAAATTGTTTCATACTGTTCGAAACTGTTACAAACTATTATAATTAGAAAAAATTTTTTATTCCTAGAATCCCTTTTCATAAATTAAATCGTAAATATAATTTTTAAGGATTATTTTATTATTCTATAGATTATACAGATATATAGTTTGCAATAGTTTGAAACAGTTTCAAATGCAGATTGAACAGTTTCAAATAATTTTGAAATTGATATATTTAAAAGAAATTTAAGAATGATTAAATTATTATAAATAATGAGAATTATTAATTAATAATTTTTAATAGCCATATTATTCTATTCATAATAATTAATTAATTATTAATTATATTAGTACTTTTAGTTTTTAGTTTTTATTTTTATTAATTTATACTAACAATAGATTATTATTATATTAATAATAATAATTAATAAATATTTAATAGTTATTAAATAATTTAATAACTCATATTATCTGCTAAAGAATGTTACAAACAGTTATAAACAATTAGTAACGTCCAGAATTCTACATTTTATAACTATTTTTAACAGTTTATAACTCTTATTAACAGTTTTTAACTTTTCTGTACAAAAATATTTCGGTTAGGGAAAATATAACCAATAAAAATTGTTATGATTTACTATACGATATTCTATAACTATATATATTATAAATATATATAGATATATAAGCGTAAGATAGACGACTACCGGAAGTGTCGTAAGAGCTGCAAACCGGATATCTGAACAAGGGGAAGAAAAGTTCGGAAAGGAAACAGCATATAAAAAAATTCAGCTCTCTATATCTTTCGAACGAGATAATCTTTTTAAATAAAATCTTTTGGTTTGAGTAAAGCAATGAAATTGCTTTCGATTAAGAGGGATATGTTACATACTAAAAGCTAACGCAATATACGTAAATGCCCATTGAATTTTTCGTACACCCATTTCAATGTATATGTAGCACGGGTCGCTCCTTTAGGCTTCTTCTATCCTTTAGGCTTCTTGTATACTTGCCTTCGGAGCGCTCCCGCGCTCCTTGATTTTTTATCAATATATTTAAGTACCAGATCGTAACGATTTGCATATACAATTGAAATTGATTTTTTAAAATCTTTAAATTGACTATAAACTAAAAATTTATACTGTTAAAATTGTTAAAATTTGAAAAACCATAATTATCGGATTTTTTGTTACTGTTGGCAAATTTTGGACGTGTGGTATGGTTTCGAAGGAAACGCAGTTTGATAGCTTAGGTGCTAATCTAAAGAAATCCATGTATTGAATTATAATTTTTTACTTTTAAATAGTGACACAACAATTTTGATCACTTTTTGGACATTTGAGACCACTGTGCGACGTCGCGGCCATGCTGTCGACCGCCGTAACACGCGAAATTAGTGGTCCGTCACCGCCGCGCATCCTGCAAAGTAGAGCGTGTGTGCCGCGCCTCTGCCGCTGCAACAGTGACTGCCACAGCGCCGCCACCAATCACGAGTGAGCGTGAGAGGGAGAGAGGGATAGAATCTCCACGAGGGCGAGGACAGTGAGGCTTGCTCCATCCCCGGCCCCTTGCAGCGAGTGTGAGAGCCAACGAGCGACAGCGAGAGTGCACGGAAAAAATGTTTACTCATTTTGACCGATGACATCGGTCATTTTGACTGATCTGGCATCGGTAGACGGTGATCAGTTAAATCTACCGACCACCTCTAGCCATTTTAGCCGACCAACGAGTAGTAGTATCTGCGAACCAGTCATTTAGCAGAACTCATAAATGAATTCAGCAATTACTACTAAATTGTTTAGCGAATACAGCAGATTCCCCACTAACACGCGCGTAATACGTATTGATATTTTGTATACAATAAATTGCGAGAATTTTCCATTAAATTACCATTTTTTTCTGCAAACATTATTTACTAGCCATAATGATACCTTCCCCAAATCTCATTTCTATTTAGTAATTTTTTACATATTATACAAATTTGAACAGTTTTGCTTCTTTATAACTTTAATGCGAACTGTATTTACTTATAAAGTATATATACATGTACTTGTAACGATATTTATATATGTACATACTGTTAAAAATTTGTAAAATCCTTCAATTGTTTAAATAATTAACTGGCCAGCGTGAAAATATTAGATCGCATATTATATTTTCATCCGGGAATTCATTATTTTCACATACAAATATAAGAAAATTCATTCAAATTATGCTATAATTTATTTTTATTATCAATTAAATTTTGAAGGTACAGTTTTATGTAATTTTTATTATTAATTTTCTCACAAATTCTCTAATGTTTTATTATTTTCATTGCATTGGTATTACAGTAATAAATAGCCTGATTTTTGAAACTTGTTTATATTTGAGGTTAGGATAAATAATCATGATTTGGAAATGTCGGCTATAGTGCACTACTGTATTCGCTAAACAATTTAGTAGTAATTGCTGAATTCATTTGTGAGTTCTGCTAGATGACTGGTCCGCAGATACTACTACTCATTGGTCGGCTAAAATGGCTAGAGGCGGTAGGTAGATTTAACTGATCGCCGTCTACCGATGCCAGATCAGTCAAAATAACCGATGTCATCGGTCAAAATGAGTAAACATTTTTTTGTGTAATAGCTTGCGAAGGCTGGCCAGCCACGAGTAAGTAGGTACTCTTTGTTGTATGCGCCTGAGACGGGTGTCGCCCCCCCCCCGTCACAGAGAAACGATACAGCATGTGCAGCGACCGTGCGCGTCCGCGTGGCGAGCGGGATTCGTCCCGCCAAGTCTCGGCCTGCGCGTAGCTTTATATTATATATTGTTCAGGTCTCGTGCCTCCCAGCGCGATTAACTTTGGTTCAAATAAACACCTTTATTTTATCTTAGCAGTCGAGTCATGCATTATTCTTTAGCGAACCTAACCTATGCATGTTTTTCCCGAATACCGCCTTCTACCATTTTCAGCGCTGCAGCTAGTCGCAGGCATTACCTCCTAGAGGAGCAACGGTAACGGGTGTAAGTATCTCATCAGCAGCTTGAGGTTAGGATAGCGGCGTTGTACGGGTACGACCGGCTGTGCAGGTAAAGCTAGGCCGTCACCAACAGCTGGGAGTTTCTTGGGCCGAAGTTGGCAGCAGCGGTAGAGCGCAGCGCCGGCTCTAGTAAAAAAGCCGGGCGCGCGTGTTACGAACCTGTGCTGAGGCGCTCCTGCCGGACTACAGGTAATTCTACAATGGCGAACTTCCCGGGCGTAGAATACGCCCATATATTACCTTCGCGTACACCGGAGAGGGATTAAAACCCTCCCCTAGTTTCACCCCGTTACAATGTGTGTGTGTGTGTGTGTGTGTGTGTGTGTGTGTGTGTGTGTGTGTGTGTGTGTGTGTGTGTGTGTGTGTGTGTGTGTGTGTGTGTGTGTGTGTGTGTGTGTGTGTGTGTGTGTGTGTGTGTGTGTGTGTGTGTGTGTGTGTGTGTGTGTGTGTGTGTGTGTGTGTGTGTGTGTGTGTGTGTGTGTGTGATTGGCCCTTTTCAGATCTGTAGAAATTTCATATATTCATATATGGGAGCGTCCAGCAGAAACGGGCCACCGAGCTCGCACGGTGCCTTTTTTCGCGTAAAGGGCGCTCTGTTTAACTCGCTCATAATCGTATGCTGCGTCTTTGAAAAAAAACCAAGGACCTACATCGATAGATTTTTTCTGCTCTTTCCAATTGCGCCATTGTTTTTATTGCGAAACGCGTTCTTCCGGACGAAAACTCGAGTTGAATATTGAAAGCCATTTTTCTCGAAGTATATCAGGTTTTTTTTTCAAAATAAACTACACCATTTGAAAGTACAACTCTTAAGCTACAAAACCCTATCTTGGAGAAGTTGGAGAAATAAAGGTTTTAAAAGTAACAACATGAAAAAGACAGCGCCGAGGGTCCGCGCGAGCCCCTCGCGCCCGTGCGTACGGCACGTTTAAGTGCACGCTCTATTCAATTCGCTAATAATCGTATACCAATTCTCTGAAAAAAGAACTAAGGACATATATCGATAGATTTTTTCCTGCTCTTTCCAATGGTGCTATTATTTTTATTCCGAAATGCTTCCTTCTAGTTGAAAATTCCATTTGAATGTTTAAACTCTATTTTTTCAATAAAATATCAGTCTTTTCTTCAAAATGAATTATATTCTTCAAAAGTACAAGTCTTAAACTATAAAATATTATATTTTTAAGTTGAAACATGAAAAGTTCAAAAATAGTAAGATCAAAAAGACAGCGGCGGCCCGAACTTTTTACGCTATGCTCAAGGGCGGATTAATACACGCGATGTGCTATTTCGCCCTTTTTTTTGTAAATATAAAATGTTTTGTAACTTACAATGCCAATGCGTGGACATAATTTTGTGGAGCTAGTTGTAACAGTTAGTATAATATTACAATGAACTTTGTTCATTTATATAACAAAATTTGAAAAACATAATATATTAAACATAAAAATATCCATGAACGTACTGAAAGCAGTGAGACAGAAATTTAAAATAACCTTATAGGTTGTTTAATCTGGCATAACAATATTACCTTTTCCTTTAAATTCTAATTTTTTTACATTTTTTTGATTTTATAAGAATTGTCCTTTTTGCGACATCCGCTTCTTTCTTTGTTTGAGTTTTAAGTACTTTTTCTTGTTTGATCCGTTATATATTTTTCTGAACTATTCTCTTGCGCGAATTCTTTACAATTACGTGATATTTCAGCACCTGTTAGATAAGGAAGTTATTGATAAATTTAAGTTAATAAATTTTTCTGTATTGTTAATTATTTTTTTTGATAAAAATATATTGTTTTTTTTTCTTTTTGTAAATCAATTTATATTGTATGCACTATTTTAGTATTATATATCAAAGTTTACCACACCCAAATAAGGGTATTAATAAACTAATTTTGTTACAATTTGTTATTATTATTATTATTTACCTGAGCGTTTTTCCACCACCTATCCTATCTCCCGACATTTTCACTTGCGCATTAATTATCAATTATCATTATTATTAATAATTTATTTTATTTTTTCTTGCACTTTGCTATTTATTTTGAGTATTTTTGTTAACTATTTTCTGCTTATTAAATAACTTTAATATAATAAATTTTGCTACTATCTAAAAATTTTCTTTCATTACTAAAATTAATATTTGAGATTAATTATATAAATATAAGACATTTATCTGGCAACCAAGGACATCAGCAGCAGAGTGAGCGGCATTGATATCTTCAACAAATAATCATCGTACATACATCACAGTCACCATTGCACTGAAGTGACTCCTAACATAAATTTCCCTCCCCTATCCTTAGAACCCTTACAATATATATATATATATATATGGGTAATTATTTCTAACTTTTTAAAAACGCGGTTCGGGGGGGTCTTCCAATTTTTCCGCCGATTTTTTTTATGAAAGTACATACCAAAATATGGCCTTCTACCAATTTTCAGCTTGTTATGTGCCCTACAGCACTCGTTAGAATTTTTCAGATGCTAAAAAATAGTCAAAAAATGACTATTTTCAAAAAATTCTACCGGGCTTCAATTTTGACCAATTTCAATTTTCAAAAAAGATTTTGTTTTGTTTTTGCGTCAACTTTAAAAAAAAAATACTTGATTTAACCTGATCTTCATAGACCTTCTCTACAGGGCTAAATATGAACATAAAATTCAGTGTTTTTTAGGTTGTGTTCGAATGCCCACCATTTGATGAATTACAAACGGATTTTAAACTTTCAGGTTGCATTCTCTTCGTTATATCAAGAGCTATAATTTCTTTTTTTGAAAGTTTAAATTGGTCAATTTTTACAAAAGTTACAGCCGTTTAATTGTAGCCGTTTTTGTAGAAACTCGCCAAGTTGGCACCACTGTCAACAATTTCTACATGCACCAAACTTAGTGTAAAAAATCGGAAAAATTAGTTTATAGCAGAAAAACATCACAAAGTTTCGTTCTGAGTTCATAAGCTTCCTTTTGGTACAAATTTTGCCGTTTAAGTGCTCTTGATATCCATAAAGAGGCGTCTACATTCAGATGTTGCGCCGTGTTGCATGCGCCTTGTGTCAAGCCAAAATAAAAAAAAAAAAGTTATCCGATATCTAGCATACTCGTTACCAATGGCAGAAGATTAACATATTGAGCCTATTACACACAAAAAAGAAAAGTTACAGTTTCAGGAACAGTGACAAAATAACATTGGGTAATATATCTATATATATGATGAACAGACAAAGCTAAAAGGAACACCTTGTACCGTTCCTGTAACTGTTCCTGTTCCTCATATATATAGATATATTATCCAATGTTATTTTGTCGTTGTTACTTTAACTGTAACTGTTCTGTTTTGCGTGTAATAGGCCTGAAACTTCTGCCATGGATCATGAGTATGCTAGATATCGGACAACGATTTTTTTTTTGGATTGGCGCAAGGCGCATGCAACACGGCGCAACATCTGAATGTAGACGCCACTTAATAATTTAATGCAGTTAAATTATTACTATTAAATAATATGCATTTGTACAATTTATTCTAAGCACATTACAATCCTCTCTTAAAAAAGTGATGAATGAAATCACAATAAGACTGTTTTGATTGGTTGTTGTTGACTCATTTGATTGGTCTTTATAGAATAGGCGCCAAAATCTAATATGTTGGAATTTTCAAGATTGAATTCTTAAGTTTGAGTAATTAAAACTGAATAATTAAAATAGTATCATTACTTTATTTTTGAAAATTACATTATATGTTATTATCGTGTAATTTAAACTGATTGAAACAAACTTTTAAATTGAATCTAACTAATTTGATCATGTTCATAATTTAATAAAAAAAACAACAATAATAATACGCGCGAAGAGCGTTGAATGTAGCTAGTATAACTATATATGATGTATCATTGCTACTATATTTATAAGTTTTTGTGGAAAGGCACCAATCTTTCAGTGAAATGAACACATTTAATGAACCACATTTCGTAAATTCTTGGTCTAATTTTGAATAAAATTTATTTTATATTGACAACTGTACAGCTCTCATCCAATGATGTAATTTTCGCCTCTAAAGTACAGTCATTAATAGGTTTAAAAAAATGATATTTTCTTGTACTTGGAATTGTTTTTGCTGACTGGAATCTTTTTTTTAATGTTTTTTCTTTTTTTTCTAGCGATTTGCTGTCAACCAAATAAAACCTGGGCAAAAAATTATTATAATTATTATTCGGTTAAAGATAAAATAATATTAATTAAAGGTAAAAAGATCAAATTTCGCAATACCTAGTGGAGTGCAAATTGCTATTTAAGTATTCAAACATTTTTTGAGGTTCCAAAATCTGTTGGTCTGATGGTCTTTGCAGTGAGGCACGTCTTACAAAACGCTTTGCCACAGCACCAATTCCATCGCATGGACTTTTCCCATGACTTGTGGCAAAAAAATTGTATGACTACTTTCAGGCCAAAATCAGCTTCATGTTGTACAATATTGATTAGACAGTTCCTATTTATTCGTGACAAAGTCAAAACAAAATATAATTTTCAAGAGGTTGAACAAACTTTTTGTAAATTAACAATTTTATAATTTAAAAGTACATGGCTCATATTATCATGAAAAAATAAGATATCAGTTTATCAAAACTAGTCTCAAATATTTATCCATAGATATAAACATGGTAAAAATTGTGAAAATTAGTGTTAAATCTTTATAATTTTTAATAAAATAAAGATCTCTTCTGCTAGTTTACATATACACATAAGGGAATATTGAAACCAATTTAGGTAGCTTCGCGGTCTAGCAGGCCTAAAAATATGAAAATATTTGACAATGTGTTTGTTTAAATATTCGAAGTTCAAAACTAATATAATGTTACAAGTGAGAGCTCGCAACTAAATAAATAAATGGAGGATAACTCGATAAAAAAGTTATAGCCAATGTTTTATACAATACAAGCATGGATGCAAAACAAAAAAAGTAAGTATTTCTTATTGAATTTCTTTTTAATGTACAATATCTACTTTTGAAACATTGGAAATTTGCTAATAAAAATTTTTGAGTTACGCTAAAAACTGATTTTCCTATTATATTAGTTTTGAAATTTAAATATGTAAGCGAATCACTGTATAATATTTTTATATGTTTTATCAGACCTTCAATTAAAAATTATAGTTCACCAAATTTGTTATTATTCGAATTTATTTTGAAGCTTTTTCAAGTTATCACAGTTATCTACATGTTGTCAATAAATTAAACAAAAGTGGATATCGACAAGAATGATTTAAAAAAAAATATTGAAATAGAATAATATACGGATTTAAAATGATGGTCATTATGTAATTTTGTACAGGCTCCGATACCCCCTTAAAAGGAAAATTGTCAAGAATTAATATTTTTTTTTTTATTTTTTTTCCTTCTATTTTATTTTTACTCACTTGTTTTTGTATTGAGTTGGTGCACCATCAGAAAAGTAAATAATACTTTTGATCCATGGGAAAGATCCCTTAATCGTTTTCAGCACTGGTTCTTGAAAAGCACTAACGACATATGAGTTATGTTTCATATAATCGCTTATAACACAAAAGCTTGCATATTGTAACTCAGTATCATCAGATGTTTTATAATAAATTACAATGGGATGCAAGGTAGCTTGAATGTTATTAAAATAAAAAGGTTGTATGGAATCCTGAGTTATGAAAGAATAATTTTCTGCGAAATCCATTAGCATTATGCATGTATCTGGATGCAAGTTTTTTTTTATGTCAGACAGGAAATTTTTTTGACATTCTGATATAAAATGATGTTCTGTTAGATCCCATAGTTCATTTTCTAACTTCTCTATAAACGTATCCATTGTTTCTTCTACATTTTTAAGAGTAACTTGGTTAACTGCTTCTGATGTTTGCGAATCTGTTTCCTTTCTTTAATGTTTGTTGACGTCCAATTGCTGTAGGTTATGTTGCTACTTTTATTTAAATAATTATTTTCTTGGAAATATTGGTGTATAGCTTGTTTTCCAGGACATTTTTCGCACAAATGCAGCATGCAATCTCTATTATCAACCAAGCATACACAACATGTAAGTAGCTCTCGGTAAGCTATTGATGGATTCAACGCTTTTAATTTGAGCTTAATATTTTGATGCTGGCTGCAGACACAAATAGAGTGAGTTCCAGGACTTCCTGCTAAAACACATTCACGAGGACGAAGACTTGCAAAAGGTCCTGGTTGACTTTAAAGCTTTAAACTTTAAACTTGGGTTGACATTAAAGCTATTATCTTTTATAAATTTTGCATGGAGATCTTTTAAATTATAAAGCAATAACCTTTTCTGACGATGCTCTTTTTCCTGTGTTTGTTCATTAGGACACTAACATATTTTTTCATGCCAGCATAAATTCTGCCATTGGAATCATCTCTGTAAAACTCTTTTATTGAGTTTACCAATTCTAGTGAAAATGTATTTCTTCTTTGTTTTGGAATTTCAGCCATAACACCTTAAATAAAAAAAAAGAATTACTTATAATGCTTTACATATTGGAAGGTATATGTTTTAAAAATTTGTAAATTAACACTTTTAGTGTGGCTAATATATAAGATTTTGATTTATTTTATAATAAAATTTTATATAAAATCTTTAATAATATATATTCAATTGAAGACTTCTATGGATAAAGGGCGTATCTCTAACATTTTGCTTTTTTGTGGGATTATTATATCAACTTCTTTTTCAAACTTATAAATATGCTTTATAATTTTTCAGGTAACGTAGATTATATCTGTAGGGGTTTTAAAACATTTTATTTATTTATTTTAATACTACAGAAATATAAAACTTTAAATATGATTTTCTCGAAATGTGATTTTTTGAGATACGCCCTTTTTCCATAGAAGTCTTCAATTATCACGTTGATTCATTTCCTTGATTTCAAGAAATATACTAACCCATATAGCACTGAATATTTAAGGAATATTCCCTCAAGATTTATTTGCCATTTTCGCTATTTTCGCTAATATTCCCTCAACGTTCATAAACATGGGAGAAACCTTGAGGGAATATTCTTGCAAACCAAAATGACCGTTTTTCCATTCGAAATTTTTTAATTCGAATATTTCATTTCAATATTGTAGAAATATTCTTACAATATTATTGAAAATATTCCTACAAGGTTATATAATAATGAGAAAAGTTAATTTATTTAAAAATAAAAAATGACACTTATACGCAGAGAAATGACCCCATTTGGTGTTATCATACGTATAAAAACACCCAAAGGGGTCATTTCTATGCTTTGTAACGGGAGGCCTGGCGAAATCTTTTGTAATTCCGTGAACCGAACCCTAGAACACGGTGCCGTCGAGTGCTACTTCTACGCCGAGCACTCGGGGTTGATGTTCTCTGGATCCCTGTTTACAAATGTCGAGTTCACGATTGAACTCGACTTTTCCGTGTGCCGGAAAGGGTTAATACTCGCGCTAGCTAGACGCGAGGCGCGGCCACTCAGAATGATCGTCGTCTCGGTTCGACGATCCCGCGGAGGCGGCGGTATCCGGGAGAAGGTTAGGTGAAGGTTAATAAATAACGAGTGGTCTTGGTTACATTCAAAACTATAACAAGATCTATTCTAAATTATCCTATACAAAATACGCATCGCGTTGCGCGTTGACAAGAAGGCGGGAGATCCGCCGCTCGGCGCGGGCGGATCGATGTGATTGTTTTTCGCTGGGCCGGCGATCAAGACACCGGCCGCTCGCCGTTGCGAGCCGAAAATACAAATCAATCGCTGCGCAGAAAATAGGCGAAGAGTCTTACCGGGAGGGGAGTGCACTCCCCTCGTCGCTCGCTCACGAATCCGCTCCTGCGTCAGGCCTTATCCTCCGGTCAACTTCGGAGTGTTCAGGCCGAGTCCTCACGTCCAGCGTTCACCTACAGACGCTTCGGACCCCAGGAGTGGCTCGGATTGCTCACGTGCGCTGCTCTTCGTGGTCGGTACGTGTACGGGCGCTGCTCTGCACCGGCGAGGACGCACGATACCGTTTTCTTCGCGGACGATCAAATTAACTCGCGTACGCGCGGTTTGACAGCCCGAGAGAATCTGATTCAAAAAGAATCGCGACTTAGCAACGGTCAAAGCCGCGCCTGCCCCGCGCGTAGCTAACGCGAATACATCGTCCGAGCGATGTCAATACTCGCTCGAGATATACGAATTCGCGGGAACGAGAGCCTAACGGGTTCGATAGAATACGGAGGACCGAGATGCTTATCTTCTCCGTATTTTATCTTGGAACCTCGTTATACCCCTCTCCCAGACGTTGCGTAGCGGGAGAGAAGCAACTCGATACTGAGGCTCTCGTTCGATTCGACTTTACGTCGTCGTCGGCGGTAGAGACGACAGTTCCGGATACGCGCGGATCAGCTCGTGTACTAAACGGCTGATCAGACGATCCACGTCGAGGGATCGTCCGCACGCACACGGTGGGTCGCTCATCACCGTAATTCCGCTGAATTCCAACGGCGATCGAGACCAATCCCAAGACGATTGATGGACCGGAGACTGTTGGCACTTCTGGCGCTGGGGCTCCGGTCGACAACTGCCGTCATTCCTCCAAGGTTGACTTGGCAGATCATCTCGTCTTCTTCTTGTCTTCGTCTTCGGGCCCTCTTTCCGCTCCGGGCAGGCCCAGTGAAGGTGCGTTGGTGACCTACACGTCCAACACAATTTTCTGGTTGGACTCGGTGGTGGGGAGTTATATGCTCCGAGCGCGTTCCTCGATCTTGACGAGCGGTATACTCGACTATCCAACCCCTGCTGGATATACCGCTGTTTGGGACGTCGAGAGGCTACCGTCGTCCAAGGATTCGAACGTGTTCCTTGATTCGAACCCAGTCCACTCGAGGGTTTTCTGCCTTTATCTCTTTTGGATAACTTTGGAGGTCGTTGCATGGCCGCTGCATACGTCTCTTTTTTCCCTGTCGAGCTGGACTTTTGAAGACTTCGGGACGACTTCTTGTTGTCTTTAGTCCCTAGGTCCGATCGAGGTTGCTTTGCAGAGTGTTTGGCTGCACCTGCGGCTCGTTTCTTGTTAGGCGCAGCGGAATTATGAAGTGACGACATTTGCGCGCGTAGCTGGCGCAGCTCGTCGTGCAGTCGCCTCACTTCTTCGCTTAGGCGCCTAACTTTCTCCTCCTCCAATTTACGCGTCTGATTACATTCGCATTCGCAATGACGTTCGCCTTCTGCTTGCGTCGATACGTCGCGAAATTGCGAAGTAATCAGCGTTCGGTCCACCGGTTGTGCCGTCACCAGACTATCGATCTCTTCCTCGTTGCTCCTTGGAAGGCTTGTCTGCTCTTCGTCTTCAGGAGTCTTTGAATGAGTAATACAGCCGTCCGATGCCGATATATTCCATAAACGGGCCATATCAGACGCTTCGGACAGGGGGAAGCTTGGAAAATCTCCCTTCCCCCAGGCTGCATTTACTCCGTCGTCTTGGGCTTGGGAGTATTCAGCACAGCCGTTCGGTGCCCTCAGGCAGTCTGTATACGCCAAGCGACGTGAAGTATCAGACTTCTCGAACAGGGGGAAGCTTGGAGAATCTCCCCTCCCCCAGGCTGTGCTTACTCCGACGTCGATTTCGTGGATGGAAGCTGAAGATGATGGCGATTGTGCGGTTGCTGCACAGCTGTCCGAAATCCATGTGCGGTCTGCATTCCCCGAGCGACTCGCGTTCTCGGATTCTTCGGACTGGAAGGAGATCGGGGAATCTCCCCTCCCCCAAGCTGTGCTGCACCTTAGGTGCACCTGGACATCACCCGTTCCTCCCGCTGGAGATAAAGTTCTCCGTGGTGACGTAAGAGCCTCGTGTCTTACGTCGGGAGGACTGCCTGCTCTTTGGTTCCTCATCTGCAAGACATGTGTCCTTATGGAACTCAGCAAGTTGTTGTCGACTGCTTTGTTCGACGCCAATTGCTGAAACAGGCTGTGGGTTGAGGGATCGGCAATTCGGTTCACTTCTGGAGCGCCGCTTGTATTGAGGGTCGTCGTGTTGACGAACTTATTCCTGCAATCGAGCCTCCTTGTGAACTGCTCGTAATCACTTCCACTTATTTCTTGTGTGAAGTGGGCTGGGTTGTAACTTCCCATTAGCCATTGAGCGATTCGCTTAGAATCCCCCTCGAGATGTCCGGTGCTTCTTAAATCTAGAGCTATATTTGCTTCTGTTACAGCTTCAAAGCTCAGCTCTAGATTTTTGCGCCAATGCTCCATCCTATCGGCTAGTTCTTCTGGGGTCGATGATTCCATCTTGCGAAGCTAGACCGATTATATAAAAAATTTGGTGACGAATTGTGTATGTATGTGCAACTAACTGCTGAGATTCTCTCTCTAATTGGCCGTCTGTTACGCAAATTACAATGTTAGAATTCTAACTACCACACACAATTGTCCCAAGCTGCTCGAGAATGACGTATCTCGATGCAGCTAGCTAGGGAGAGAGCGTGGCTATTCCAAAAAAAATTCGCGACGATAACGATTTAAATAATTCCCGCAACCAAAAAAAAAAAAGGATGAAAGTATTCTCACTTTCGACCGGCTGCACGCACAGGCACGGTCAAACCAAAAAAAAATCGCGTGAAAATCGCTTTAAATCTCGCGTCAAAAAAAAGAAATTTAATTCTCGCCACATATGACGACGAAAACAACGATAATCGTCGTTTAAATGCTCTCGCCCTGGCTTTACAGCAGTTTAAAAGGCTCGGGCTAAGTATACACAATACTACCCGAGCATAAACATAAACACACACAAAAACAAGCAATCGGCTGTTTTGTGTTTATGTTTGAATGCGCGTCGCGAGCATTCTTGTCTGTTTGTTTACGCCCGGCCCCTCGACTTGGCGAGTTTAAATCACTGCGCCTATCAGCTGTAACGGCATATGGCCATTGGCCGTCAGCTGAATAGTCGGGTGCAGTGATTCGCGCCCGGGCGAATTTAAACGAAACGCGATTTGAATAGGCCGGTCTCGAACGTACCGGCCGCTAACCTTCTCCTTAAACCCAACACGTTGGGCGCCATTTATAACGGGAGGGCTGGCAAAATCTTTTGTAATTCCGCGAACAGAACCCTAGAACACGGTGCCGTCGAGTGCTACTTCTACGCCGAGCACTCGGGGTTGATTTTCTCTGGATCCCTGTTTACAAATGTCGAGTTCACGATTGAACTCCACTTTTCCGTGTGCCGGAAAGGGTTAATACTCGCGCTAGCTAGACGCGAGGCGCGGCCACTCAGAATGATCGTCGTCTCGGTTCGACGATCCCGCGGAGGCGGCGGTATCCGGGAGAAGGTTAGGTGAAGGTTAATAAATAACGAGTGGTCTTGGTTACATTCAAAACTATAACAAGATCTATTCTAAATTATCCTATACAAAATACGCGTCGCGTTGCGCGTTGACAAGAAGGCGGGAGATCCGCCGCTCGGCGCGGGCGGATCGATGTGATTGTTTTTCGCTGGGCCGGCGATCAAGACACCGGCCGCTCGCCGTTGCGAGCCGAAAATACAAATCAATCGCTGCGCGGAAAATAGGCGAAGAGTCTTACCGGGAGGGGAGTGCACTCCCCTCGTCGCTCGCTCACGAATCCGCTCCTGCGTCAGGCCTTATCCTCCGGTCGACTTCGGAGTGTTCAGGCCGAGTCCTCACGTCCAGCGTTCACCTACAGACGCTTCGGACCCCAGGAGTGGCTCGGATTGCTCACGTGTGCTGCTCTTCGTGGTCGGTACGTGTACGGGCGCTGCTCTGCACCGGCGAGGACGCACGATACCGTTTTCTTCGCGGACGATCAAATTAACTCGCGTACGCGCGGTTTGACAGCCCGAGAGAATCTGATTCAAAAAGAATCGGGCGCGACTTAGCAACGGTCAAAGCCGCGCCTGCCCCGCGCGTAGCTAACGCGAATACATCGTCCGAGCGATGTCAATACTCGCTCGAGATATACGAATTCGCGGGAACGAGAGCCTAACGGGTTCGATAGAATACGGAGGAGCGAGATGCTTATCTTCTCCGTATTTTATCTTGGAACCTCGTTATAGCTTATATGTGTCATTTTCTATTTTTAAATAAATTAACTTTTCTCATTATTATATAACCTTGTAGGAATATTTCCAATAATATTGTAGGAATATTTCTACAATATTGAAATGAAATATTCGAATTAAAAAATTTCGAATGGAAAAACGGTCATTTTGGTTTGCAGAAATATTCCCTCAAGGTTTCTCCCATGTTTATGAACGTCGAGGGAATATTAGCGAAAATAGCGAAAATGGTAAATAAATATTGAGGGAATATTCCTTAAATATTCAGTGCTATGTGGGAATTGACAGTAAAAATATTTCTATCACTTAAAATTTGTACAATATCGCCTTAAAAAATAAAAGTAAAATTTATCACAACATAGGAATTATTTCAATTACTTACCATGATCTTTTCTTAATTCGTTTGCTTTTCCAAATATGTAACGTGAACAATTAAGATACTTTGACACTTGTTTATATTTCCAGTGGGATGGAAGTATTGTTAATAAACGAATTTTTTCTTTCTCATCCTTGACTGAATCATATCTTGATTTCATGTTATTCATACAAGCTTCGAGCGATAATTGATCTTCATGTAGTTCATGAAGTTTTGCAGAATTTTCAAATTTTATATCATATGCTTTACTAAATTCACTTTCAACTTATTCAGAAATGGTATCTATTACTGTAAAAGCATTTTTTTTCAACTGATCCTGTGAAATTTTTTGTCGCTTTGGTAGTGGGAGATCAAAAACATCCAATATTCTTTTTAAACCTTTAGACTTGTTTTCATTTTCTTGACTTTCTGTTAAATAAACCGACCCAGGAGTCGAATTTGATTTAGGCGTGCCTGACCCTTCCGATAATTCTATATTAGAAATAGAAGTAAATACTTCTAATTCAACTGTTGCAATATTGCTTCTCATGTTGCGTTCAGAAACTTCATCACTGATGACTCCAATCATTCTAGTAGCTTCTGTTTCTTCTGTCGACGACTTTATTTGCCTTCTTACTTCCTCATAACATTTTGGACACAACTTTTGACCAGGAATTATAATAACATAAGTTATTTTTTTTAAAATCATTACACATTTGTAGGCTCACTTTTCTCAAGTTACCTGATCTTGCACCATGTTTTTGTAAAGGCTCACAACACTTACACTGAATCGATTCATAATAATTTAAAAATTTACATCTATGATGATCACAGATTGACCCTTTTGATTCTTTTTTAAAATTAGGAACTCTATATTCAAGTAATAACAGATCATCCGAAGTAAAATTTTCTAGGTTTAATAAATTTGTCTTATTGGTAAATATGTTAAATAACAAGCATTATCATTAGTCAAATATCCAATATAACATAAAGAAGTATTCATTTTGACATAGTATAAACTACAATCAATAAAACGCTTAACTACAATTAATAAAACTATAAATTGATAGACTTTGTAGCTATTACAGAAAAAAGCTCAGCTTAGAGCTTAGGCCTCAACGTCACTTTTTTGAGGTTCTTCTATATATGTACTAGTGATAATTGTCGCGCTACGCGCGCCCTCTCTTAGCTGTTTCTCGATTTCTTTCGAGTTTCGAAATCGATTCGTGATTCCGGGATACCTCGCAAAAATGCTCGAAAACCGAACGAATATCGATCGCTTAATTTAGGGACCTTCCTCAATGCCGGGGAAAGCGGACAGGTTACATGTCCGTTGTTACTCGAAAAAAATGTTGTTGTCTAATATCTACCAAATCCATAATCAATGGTAGAAAAAGATCAGATGAAAAACCTACGGTAGACCTTTCGTCTGATCTTTTCCTACCATTGATTATGATTTTGATAGATATTGGACAGTGAAATTTTTTTCGAGTAACAATGGACATGTAACCTGTCCGCTGTCACCCGGATTGAGAAAGGGCCGTTATATTAAGGATTCTATAAGACAGCGGAATAAGGAAATCATAGAATAGAAATATGCACAGAACCGAACACAAAACACAATAATCTATATAGGGTCTGTGCGCTATTAATATCATGCTATTTATCCACAATGTTCGCAGATTGATTTTGTGAGATTTTTAGGATTTTTATTATGATCTTGTTATCCAATATTCACTTAAGGCCATGTGATACTCAACAAAAATCGTGTTCTGTTCAGTCGATAATGCAGGTGGAGTCAACTATTATATATTGAACGGTAGATGGCGCTGAAGATATACTCAATCTATGAGTAGAACTTTTAGTTCCAAAAAATGCTCACAGATGGCATGTATAATATAAGAAATCATTTTTTATCATAAAAAAATTATGATAATATTCATATCAAGTTTGTATATTTTTTCAAATAACAATTCTTATAAATAAATCTTGCGAGAATAAATGAGATTTTAAACAGTATCTTTGTAAACATCGTTTAACATATAGATTTTAAGGTTACATTTGAAAAGTTGTAATTTATAGCTTCTCGTACAAGATTTTTTTTGTAAAATTAATATTTTTCAAAAACCATTTCCAAAGCTGAAAATCGGTTTACGAATCAAAGTATGCCTCTTAAATTTTATAGAATTATTCTATCATGTAATGTAATTCACTTACTGATAGTAATTTCATAGTACAGAATAGTACTGAATAAAGCGATGATGGCACATCTATTAGTTTCATTAGATCAACTTTTTTATAATATGCATTCTCAATTTTTTTATTTCTAATATATCACGCATTCTGAATTTTTCTTATTTGTTATAAATCATGCACTATTAATTTCGTATCTTTTCTGTCATGCATTATTAGCAGACTATTAACATATTTAGAGACAGGAGTCTTACAAAAAATCTACTTAGTCTCTTTTGAGTCATGAGCATACAAATAATTGTTTTCTTGTAAAATGAATATTTTTAAAATCCATTTACAAAGCTGAAAATCGGTTTACGAATCAAAGTATACATCTTAAAAACTTTATAGAATTATTCTATCATGTAATGCAATCGCATACTGATTGTATTTGTATTTCAGCATAGTACTGAATAAAGCGATAATGGCACATGTAGTAGTATCATTGATACAACTGTTTTATAACATGCATTATGAATACTCTTATTTCTAATGCAAATCATGCATTCTGAATTTTCTTATTTCTAATATATCATGCGTTCTGACTTTTTCTTATTTGTTATATATCATGCACTATTAATTTCGTATTTTTTATGTCATACATTGTTAGCAGACTATTAACTTATTTAGAGACAGAACTCTTGCAAAAAATCTACTTAGTCTCTTTTGAGTCATGAGTATACAAATTATTGTTTTCTTGTAAAATTAATATTTTCAAAAACCATTTCCAAAGCTGAAAATCGGTTTACGAATCAAAGTAGGCATCTTAAACTTCATAGAATTATTCTATCATGTAATGTAATTCGCTTACTGATAGTAATTTCATAGTACAGAATAGTACTGAATAAAGCGATGATGGCACATGCATTAGTTTCATTAGATCAATTTTTTACAAGATACATTCTCAATTTTCTTATTCTGTGTACTGATACGATAAGACATTATTTCATGGCAGTACTTATGTACAAAATCATGCACATGCATACAAAGAATTACCTTCAAAATCTCTTTTCTACTTATATACCTAAATATATTCTTAGGGATGAAATAAAGAACTACTCCCTGACGTGCACCGACATTGGAGAAAGGTCTTTCCGGTTTCAAGGAACACGCCTCTCAAATTATCTGCCTGCCGCGATAAGAAATTTTTGTTCGTTGACCCCTATTAATCACTCGCGTAATTTTTCTAAATGTTAATTTATTTATTTTTGTATTCGTCCCATATATATGTATGAATGTATTTATTAGCGCGAGGGAATGCGAGATATTTATGTAAATATGTAGTTTTATTTTTATTTTTTTTACATTATGAAATAGAAAATAACGCTAATAGATATTGTTATGCGTGTATTCATGTCAACCTAATTTCTAGTCATTATACACTATCTAATTATCATTTGTGATATCACTTTTCAATGTTGACTTACCATTGAGTATTATATAGATTTAAGTTTTGACAGTGATATTTCTGAGCAGTATTAATCCAAAAAAACAGAAATTAGTCATTGACTATTGTTTACTTTTTCACACACTATGATTTGTAATTTTCTATCTTGATATGCTAAATTTGTAAAACCACATTTTACAACAAATAAAATACTAATACTAATACTGCTCACTAACTACATCATTCTATACAGACTACTCATTCACCATATATTATGGGAATGTAGTATTCCAATTATCAATTTTAGATATAGATTATATCCTATTGATTTTAGCATTTGTATCATTTTTATTTTAATGTATTATTATTTTCAAAAATGCACTTAACATGTCGTATTTTTTGTGCATAAAAATACAGTTAAATAAATTATAATGCATGCACTAACTACATAATTATATATCTACTACTACTTATTCGCCATATATTATGGCTATAAAGCATTTCAAGTACCAGTTTTAGATACACATTTTATTCTTTTCATGTTAGCATTTGTATTATTCTTCCTGTAGGTGTATCATATAATATAATCTCAATTTAGACTATTATTCATGCAAACTATTTACTTTTTGTACAATATGCTTTCATTTTTATTATCATTATATTATAGCTTACACAACTGTTACCTTTATTTAGATAAATTATTAAATTGAAATGCATTTTGTTTATTACCAATTTTTTTTAAATACACAAAAAAGTTAATCAAACAATCCATGCAGTAACTACAAAATTATACACATACTGTTCATTCATCATGTGCAATCAGAATCTAATATATCACACACCAAATAATTAAAATAAATCGAAATTACTGTGTTTCGCCTCTTGCACTTTTCTCCTTCGTTGTCACCCGACAACATTGTCGTTTGTTTTCAAAAAAACAAAATATTAATTATAGGTCAATTATTAGGAATGAGAAGTCAGGAGAGCAGTATCGAACTGACAGGAATAGAGAGACAAGCAGATAGAAATTTGGAGGCTAGGTTCATTCTTACTACATGGTGAAGTCCCAATCCGAAGCGAAGTACTTACTCAAGTCTGAGGAGAAAGCGTGGACCTGCTTCAACTGCACCATCGCCGTCCCTTGAGGGAAGTAGAAGTAGATGAAGACGTGTTGTCTTCTGCAGGAGCTCTTTGCCTAGGGCAAAACAAAATATATTAATAATGTTTTCAGCAGTGAGGATGAGGAGAGCAGTATTGAACTGCCAGGAATAGAGTAGTAGACAGATAAAGTTGGATGATAGGTTTGGCTAGACTACAAGATAAAGTCCAAATCCGAAGTAAAGAACTTACTCGAGTCTGTCGAATGAACGCAAACTACATTTAACTACACCTTTGCCCTCACTTCTTTGCTTGTTCGCCTAGCTGATGCCCTCATGAAGTGATAGTAGCCTTGGCTGCCTTGGAAGAGAATAGAGTTATATGAAGGAGTCTTCTGCAGGAGCTCTTCGCCTAGGGCAAAACGAAATATTAATAATCTGTTCAGCAGAAGTAATGGTGATAACAGTATTGAACTGCCAAGACAGAAGAGTAGACCGATGAAAAGTTGGAGACTAGATTTGGCTATACTATTAAAATGAAGTTGGAGGCTAGGTTTGGCCATACTATTAGAATGTCCGCACACCATGCATTACATACAGAGGGATTGTATATCCAATTTCAGATCTACTCAATCAGTCAGTATAGAGGAAATAACTTTTTTCTTGAAAATTTCCTGAAAAACACACAAAAAAGCAACAACTCGACACTTGGTGATTACTTAGATCTGAAACTTGATATACAATCCCTCAACGTGTAGAAAATAGTGTGGGTAAAGTTTAAGATATTTATAGAGAATGAGAATGCCTCTTTTGAACTCAAAAGTCGAAAAGACGCATGTGCATTTCCAACTAAGACAACCTGAACTTTTCTCAAAGTTTACCAAATTTTGCTCACACAATGTAATACATGCTGAGGGATTGTATATTTAATTTCAGACTTTTTCAATCAGCCAGTGTTGGGGAAATAACTTTTTTTCATGAAAATTTCTTGAAAAGGGCACAAAAATTGCAATATCTCCACACTTGCTGATTATTTAGATCTAAGACTTGATATATAGTCCCTCAGCATGTATGGCATGATGTGTGTAAAGTTTAAAATATTTGTAGAGAATGGGAACGCGTCCTTTTGACTCACAAGTCTAAAAGACGCATGTGCATTTCCAACTAAGACCACCTGACCCTTGCTCGAAGTTTACCAAATTTTCCTCACACAATGTAATACATGCTGAGGGATTGTATATTTAATTTTAGAATTTTTCAATTAGCCAGTATTAGGGGAAATGACTTTTTTCTTGAAAATTTCCTGAAAAACACACAAAAAAGGCAACAACTCCACACTTGCTGATTATTTAGATCTAAGACTTGATAAACAGTCCCTCAGCATGTATAACATAGTGTGGGTAAAGTTTAAGATAAACTATGATATGTGGGTAAATTTTAAACCAGGCTTGCCCCCTTATTACTAGCTTAATAAATGATAATACTTAGCCCTTAGATCAGATTGCCCTGAACAAATTAATATCCCAAGCACCACATATCAGAAAGCCTCATATTTAGATCCCATGCTGTTGTTAAACTTGTCTATACCGTAGTCACTGAGTTCAAGAAGAAGCAGCAAAAAATCCTGTTTTATCTCTGTCTGAAAAAATAAGTGCAGCAGCACAGCAGTCCCATGACACGTGCGCCGGAGGCACACCACTGAGAGGTGCACATCTAAAAGGCTATAATCAGATAATATGCTCACATACCTAGAAGAGAAAGAATGAAAAGTAAGATGCCGAGGCCTGTACGTTAGTAATCATCTTGACAGTTTAGGGGTTATGTTTACAATCATGCAATATATGAGATCTATCAAAAGCTTGCCTTTCATTTTCTAATCTTTAAACTACTTATTGATTCTAATGTTACGAATATATGGTCTGCTGAAGCACTAGATGCACAAAATAAAGTCAGCTCAAAATTCCACATCTTACATTTGCATCTTTACGCGCATGACAAATTTTGAAAAGAATTTAAATTTATTTTTCACATTTGCATAGAGACGGAAATTTTACATGTGAATACTAAAATCTTTTTATAATGACGTAAAACATTCTGTTTTTATGAATGGTAACGCCTCTTTTTACCTCAAAAGTCGAAAAGACGCATGTGCATTTCCAACTAAGACCACCTGAACCTTGCTCAAAGTTTACCAAATTTTTCTCACACAATGTAATACATGCTGAGGGATTGTATATTTAATATCAGATTTTTTCAATTAGCCAGTATTGGAGAAATGACTCTTTTCTTGAAAATTTCCTGAAAACACACACAAAAAAGGCAACAATTCCACACTTACTGATTATTTAGATCTAAAACTTGATAAACAGTCCCTCAGCATGTATTGCATGGTGTGTGTAAAGTTTAAGATATTTGTAGAAAATGGAAACGCCTCTTTTGAACTCAAGAGTCGAAAAGACGCATATGTATTTCCAAGTAAGACAACCTGAACCTTTCTCAAAGTTTACCAAATTTTGCTCACACAATGTAATACATGCTGAGGGATTGTATATTTAATTTCAGACTTTTTCAGTCAGCCAGTGTTGGGGAAATAACTTTTTTTCATGAAAATTTTTTGAAAAGGGCACAAAAATTGCAATATCTCCACCCTTGCTGATTATTTAGATCTGAAACTTAATGAACAGTCTCTCAGCATGTATTGCATGGTGTGTGTAAAGTTTAAGATATTTGTTGAGAATGGAAATGCCTCTTTTGGACTCAAAAGTCGAAAAGAAGCATATGCATTTCCAACTAAGACCACCTGACCCTTGTTCGAAGTTTACCGAATTCTCCTCACACAATGTAATACATGCTGAGGGATTGTATATTTAATTATAGAATTTTTTAATTAGCCAGAATTGGGGAAATGACTTTTTTCTTGAAAATTTCCTGAAAAACACACAAAAAAGGCAACAACTCCACACTTGCTGATTATTTAGATCTAAGACTTGATATATAGTCCCTCAGCATGTATTGCATGGTGTGTGTAAAGTTTAAAATATTTGTAGAGAATGGGAACGCGTCCTTTTGACTCAAAAGTCTAAAAGACGCATGTGCATTTCCAACTAAGACCACCTGACCCTTGCTCGAAGTTTACCAAATTTTCCTCACACAATGTAATACATGCTAAGGGATTGTATATTTAATTTCAGATTTTTGCAATTAGCCAGTGTTGGGGAAATAACTTTTTCTTGAAAATTTTCTGAAAAACACACAAAAAAGGTAACAACTCCACACTAGCTGATTATTTAGATCTAAAACTTGATATACAGTCCCTCAGCATGTATTGCATGGTGTGCGTAAAACTTAAGATATGTGTAGAGAATGGAAACGCCTCTTTTGAACTCAAAAGTCGTAAAGACGCATATGCATTTCCAACTAAGACCACCTGACCCTTGCTCGAAGTTTACCAAATTTTCCTCACACAATGTAATACATGCTCAGGGATTGTATATTTAATTTTAGAATGTTTCAATTAGCCAGTATTGGGGAAATGACTTTTTTCTTGAAAATTTCCTGGAAAACACACAAAAAAGGCAACAACTCCACACTTGCTGATTATTTAGATCTAAGACTTGATATATAGTCCCTCAGCATGTATTGCATGGTGTTTGTAAAGTTTAAAATATTTGTAGAGAATGGGAACGCGTCCTTTTGACTCAAAAGTCTAAAAGACGCATGTGCATTTCCAACTAAGACCACCTGACCCTTGCTCGAAGTTTACCAAATTTTCCTCACACAATGTAATACATGCTAAGGGATTGTATATTTAATTTCAGATTTTTGCAATTAGCCAGTGTTGGGGAAGTAACTTTTTCTTGAAAATTTTCTGAAAAACACACAAAAAAGGTAACAACTCCACGCTAGCTGATTATTTAGATCTAAAACTTGATATACAGTCCCTCAGCATGTATTGCATGGTGTGCGTAAAACTTAAGATATGTGTAGAGAATGGAAACGCCTCTTTTGAACTCAAAAGTCGTAAAGACGCATATGCATTTCCAACTAAGACCACCTGACCCTTGCTCGAAGTTTACCAAATTTTCCTCACACAATGTAATACATGCTCAGGGATTGTATATTTAATTTTAGAATGTTTCAATTAGCCAGTATTGGGGAAATGACTTTTTTCTTGAAAATTTCCTGAAAAACACACAAAAAAGGCAACAACTCCACACTTGCTGATTATTTAGATCTAAGACTTGATATATAGTCCCTCAGCATGTATTGCATGGTGTTTGTAAAGTTTAAAATATTTGTAGAGAATGGGAACGCGTCCTTTTGACTCAAAAGTCTAAAAGACGCATGTGCATTTCCAACTAAGACCACCTGACCCTTGCTCGAAGTTTACCAAATTTTCCTCACACAATGTAATACATGCTAAGGGATTGTATATTTAATTTCAGATTTTTGCAATTAGCCAGTGTTGGGGAAGTAACTTTTTCTTGAAAATTTTCTGAAAAACACACAAAAAAGGTAACAACTCCACGCTAGCTGATTATTTAGATCTAAAACTTGATATACAGTCCCTCAGCATGTATTGCATGGTGTGCGTAAAACTTAAGATATGTGTAGAGAATGGAAACGCCTCTTTTGAACTCAAAAGTCGTAAAGACGCATATGCATTTCCAACTAAGACCACCTGACCCTTGCTCGAAGTTTACCAAATTTTCCTCACACAATGTAATACATGCTCAGGGATTGTATATTTAATTTTAGAATGTTTCAATTAGCCAGTATTGGGGAAATGACTTTTTTCTTGAAAATTTCCTGGAAAACACACAAAAAAGGCAACAACTCCACACTTGCTGATTATTTAGATCTAAGACTTGATATATAGTCCCTCAGCATGTATGGCATGGTGTGTGTAAAGTTTAAAATATTTGTAGAGAATGGGAATGCGTCCTTTTGACTCACAAGTCTAAAAGACGCATGTGCATTTCCAACTAAGACCACCTGACCCTTGCTCGAAGTTTACCAAATTTTCCTCACACAATGTAATACATGCTAAGGGATTGTATATTTAATTTCAGATTTTTCCAATTAGCCAGTATTGGGGAAATGACTTCTTTCTTGAAAATTTCCTGAAAAACACACAAAAAAGGCAACAACTCCACACTTGCTGATTATTTAGATCTAAAACTTGATAAACAGTCCCTCAGCATGTATAACATAGTGTGGGTAAAGTTTAAGATAAACTATGATATGTGGGTAAATTTTAAACCAGGCTTGCCCCCTTATTACTAGCTTAATAAATGATAATACTTAGCCCTTAGATCAGATTGCCCTGAACAAATTAATATCCCAAGCACCACATATCAGGAAGCCTCATATTTAGATCCCATGCTGTTGTTAAACTTGTCTATACCGTAGTCACTGAGTTCAAGAAGAAGCAGCAAAAAATCCTGTTTTATCTCTGTCTGAAATAATAAGAGCAGCAGCAGAGCAGTACCATGACACGTGCTCCGGAGGCACACCACTGAGAGGTGCACATCTGAAAAGCTATAATCAGATAATATGCTCACATACCTAGAAGAGAAAGAATGAAAAGATGCCGAGGCCTGTACGTTAGTAATCATCTTGACAGTTTAGGGGTTATGTTTACAATCATGCAATTTATGAGGTCTATCAAAAGCTTGCCTTCCTTTTTCTAATCTTTAAACTACTTATTGATTCTAATGTTACCAATATATAGTCTGCTAAAGCACTAGATGCGCAAAATAAAGTCAGCTAAAAATTCCGCATGTTACATTTTCATCTTTACGCGCATGACAAATTTTGAAAAGAATTTAAATTTATTTTTCTCATATGCATAGAGACGAAAATGTTACATGTGAATACTAAAATCTTTTTATAATGACGTAACACATTCTGTTTTTATAAATGGAAACGCCTCTTTTTACCTCAAAAGTCGAAAAGACGCATGTGCATTTCCAACGAAGACCACCTGAATCTTGCTCAAAGTTTACCAAATTTTTCTCACACAATGTAATACATGCTGAGGGATTGTATCTTTAATTTCAGACTTTTCAGTCAGCCAGTGTTGGGGAAATAACTTTTTTTCATGAAAATTTTTTGAAAAGGGCACAAAAATTGCAATATCTCCACCCTTGCTGATTATTTAGATCTGAAACTTAATGAACAGTCCCTCAGCATGTATTGCATGGTGTGTGTAAAGTTTAAGATATTTGTTAAGAATGGAAATGCCTCTTTTGGACTCAAAAGTCGAAAAGAAGCATATGCATTTCCAACTAAGACCACCTGACCCTTGCTCGAAGTTTACCGAATTTTCCTCACACAATGTAATACATGCTGAGGGATTGTATATTTAATTATAGAATTTTTTATTTAGCCAGTATTGGGGAAATGACTTTTTTCTTGAAAATTTCCTGAAAAACACACAAAAAAGGCAACAACTCCACACTTGCTGATTATTTAGATCTAAGACTTGATATATAGTCCCTCAGCATGTATTGCATGGTGTTTGTAAAGTTTAAAATATTTGTAGAGAATGGGAACGCGTCCTTTTGACTCAAAAGTCTAAAAGACGCATGTGCATTTCCAACTAAGACCACCTGACCCTTGCTCGAAGTTTACCAAATTTTCCTCACACAATGTAATACATGCTAAGGGATTGTATATTTAATTTCAGATTTTTGCAATTAGCCAGTGTTGGGGAAGTAACTTTTTCTTGAAAATTTTCTGAAAAACACACAAAAAAGGTAACAACTCCACGCTAGCTGATTATTTAGATCTAAAACTTGATATACAGTCCCTCAGCATGTATTGCATGGTGTGCGTAAAATTTAAGATATGTGTAGAGAATGGAAACGCCTCTTGAACTCAAAAGTCGTAAAGACGCATATGCATTTCCAACTAAGACCACCTGACCCTTGCTCGAAGTTTACCAAATTTTCCTCACACAATGTAATACATGCTCAGGGATTGTATATTTAATTTTAGAATTTTTCAATTAGCCAGTATTGGGGAAATGACTTTTTTCTTGAAAATTTACTGGAAAACACACAAAAAAGGCAACAACTCCACACTTGCTGATTATTTAGATCTAAGACTTGATATATAGTCCCTCAGCATGTATTGCATGGTGTGTGTAAAGTTTAAAATATTTGTAGAGAATGGGAACGCGTCCTTTTGACTCACAAGTCTAAAAGACGCATGTGCATTTCCAACTAAGGCCACCTGACCCTTGCTCGAAGTTTACCAAATTTTCCTCACACAATGTAATACATGCTAAGGGATTGTATATTTAATTTCAGATTTTTTCAATTAGCCAGTATTGGAGAAATGACTTTTTTCTTGAAAATTTCCTGAAAAACAGACAAAAAATGCAACAATTCCACACTTGCTCATTATTTAGATCTAAAACTTGATAAACAGTCCCTCAGCATGTATAACATAGTGTGGGTAAAGTTTAAGATAAACTATGATATGTGGGTAAATTTTAAATCAGGCTTGCCCCCTTATTACTAGCTTAATAAATGATAATACTTAACCCTTAGATCAGATTGCCCTGAACAAATTAATATCCTGAGCACCACATATCAGAAAGCCTCTTATTTAGATCCCATGCTCTTGTTGACCTTGTCTATACCGTAGTCACTGAGTCAAAGAAGAAGTAGCAAAAAATCCTGTCTTATCTCTGTCTGAAATAATAAGAGCAGCAGCACAGCAGTACCATGACACGTGCTCTGGAGGCACACCACTGAGAGGTGCACATCTGAAAAGCTATAATCAGATAATATGCTCACATACCTAGAGGAGAAAGAGTGAAAAGTAAGATGCCGAGGCCTGTATGTTAGTAATCAGCTTGACAGTTTAGGGGTTATGTTTACAATCATGCAATTTATGAAATCTATCAAAAGCCTGCCTTTCATTTTCTAATCTTTAAACTACTAATTGATTCTAAAGTTATCAATATATGGTCTGCTGAAGCAATAGATGCACAAAATAAAGTCAGCTCAAAATTCCACATGTTACATTTTCATCTTTACGCGCATGACAAATTTTGAAAAGAATTTAAATTTATTTTTCACATACGCATAGAGACGAAAATGTTACATGTGAATACTTAAATCTTTTTTTAATGACGTAAAACTTTCTTTTTTTATGAATAAAAAAGTCATGATTCACCTTTATTGGTACCAGTCGACTCATAGGGTGTACTCCCTTGAAAAATCTGCGCCAACAGCTGCAACTGCATGAAAGTATGTTGACATCGCAATAACTGAAGAACTGGCAGAACCCGGGACTCTACTTGTTAACCTGTAGAAACACAGTACAGAATTAGTTTGCGTTCGTTAAAGGGCTATTGACAAAGAAAAAGCAAAAGAGCACAAAAATGGACAACTAAAGACGGTGTCGAATAGTCAAATAAACAAATAAACTGAACAAAAAGGAAGTAGATACAGATAAAAAAGAACCAGAATGCAGAAAGCCCAATAAAGAAGCAAGATGAAGAAGTAGATAGTGGCAGAAAGAAAGAAGACGGAGGCAAAGGACCCAGCAAGTCACAACCTGGTATAGAAATAGACGTGTTTGAAATTCCGAACGTTCATAATGAACGAAATATTAATTTAAAGTTCTTAGTTTTGGTTAGAATTCGTCGAAGTGTGGTTTAAGTGGTGACGGCAAGAGTGAGAAGGGAAGTGATACAGTTATTATCAATTTATTATCATTTTTTAAATGTATTAAGTTGCCAAATTCGGCTAAATCTGGAAATTGCAAAAATCTGAAAATGGCAAAAATCTTTCATTCACTATGAACGTTCGAAATTTCAAGTATCTAGAAATAGATAACATTGAAAAGAAAGTGGATGAAGAAATAGAAGACGAAGAAGAGAATGGAATTTAAAAAGTGATATAATATATGAAATAACATTAGATAGGTATAGAAAAGGCACACAAAACACAGACTCGAACAAATACACCGACACACATATACAGATAATATAACACTAGTCATAAGATGACATGAACAATTCAAATACACATACACGAACACACACATGTAAATGCTGTAGAATTATATGTATAAAAGCAACACACAATACTAATCGAAGGATAGTTAGGAAAATCAATAGTAATCTAATGAAAGTTAATAAAGGTAAATATTAAACATGCTTGTAATAAATAGGATACACCCGCTCACATTACTGGATTGTAAGTTTTTACAGAGAAAAATCAATAAAATTAACCATTCAGATAGATCTGTTAGAGCAGATATGTCCGCTAAACACATTACACATAATACTTACTTTGAGGTGACATTATCTAATATCTAATCTATGGAAGTATAAGAATAAACAAAAGCCAATCCTGTAATGCGTCTCTGACATTTCATGTATATCTTTCAACTGACTTTACTTTTTGACAATTAGGTCTGATTGACTAAAAATGGGATAAAAATGACAGTTTTTATCAGCTTTAACTTACTAAAAATACACAATTTATTAATTTTCAAAATTATTTACAACATAAGATTCATAAAAGTAATTTTTTCTGTATTTTGTATCTTCTTGTACCGCAAAACTGAGAAAATGCATAAGTAATTTCACCTCAGATATATTTAAGGAATGCATTGCTTTTTTATTGTTATAAATAAATGAGACTCATCATGATAATTTACCAGTTGACTATTTTATTTGTTGCATAAAATGATGTCTGCATTGCATTGATACTGGGCATCAGCTTCTCTGCTTTGACAATTTCCTCATCCTTCATTTATCTGCTCTGCTCAAAGATGTCCAGCTTACCATACAAAACATTTATTAATTAATGAAGACACTGCTTAAGGTCAGAGTAGCATACTAAATACATGGTGCTAAAAAAAGATACGAATGATTTTTTCAGTAAATCTAATAGTTATTAAGAAGAAACAAAACTGACTTTTTCAAACTACAACTATTTTTTAATTCAAAAACTATTAGGTTTACAGAAAAAATCATTCGTATCTTTTTTGGTTCTTTTCTTGTTTAGAACCAGCCAGTATTTTTTTTATTTCTCTGGGTTTATTGCTTAAAGAGTTGAAATTTTGGAGGGGACCGACAAAAGGAAAAAAATCAAAAAATTCTTAGTTTTTTTTTATTCTCTTTTTATGGGTAGTATAAAAGGAAAAGAATTTTTTGATTTTTTTCTTTTTGTCGGTCCCCTCCAAAATTTTAACTCTTTAAGTAACAAACCCAGAGAAATAAAAAAAATACTGGTGGTTCTAAACAAAAAAAGAACCAAAAAAGATACGAATGATTTTTTCAGTAAATCTAATAGTTATTAAGAAAATAAATAAAATTGACTTTTTCAATCTACAACTATTTTTTAATTCAAAAACTAGCTTTGCAAACATAACCTCAACGATACTTATGCATGAAGAAACAATACTTACTTTTGGCTCTGAACTATTTTGAAGAACTGTCTTCTTAATTACAAATAGTCAATCTGGAAATTTCTGCAGTCTGATCAAATGGTAAATTATCTTTCTTTTCACAGTCTGCAAGATTGATATCTGTTTGGCATTCTTGAGATATTCTTTAAATTTTATTTATAGAATGTAAACATTGTAATTCCTCAATTTTTTGCTTCATGAATCGGGACTAGTACATGAGATTTCTTTAATTGTTGGTAGATTATAAGTTCAAAAACTAAATCAAGAATTTAGTGCTCGATCACCAGCCCAAGTACGTCTTCTTTTAGCTCTTGCAATTTTAGTATTAGAATCGTCATTTGTAGTGTGGTGTAGTGCTACCCAGAGATATAATTTCACTTTTTAACAACTGTATTCGTTCTTCAAGCATCTGGTTCATTTGGTCTGTTTCTAGTAATTTTTGTTCTTTCTCTTGTAACTTGTATTCCATTTCTTGAACTTCAGCTATTCCTTTTCCATTTTTAAGTTTCTCCAGTTCTTCATTCAATTTAGATAGATGTTTTTTATAATGTTTTAATAAAGCAGCATCTGACATGACTTCATTCAATTGCGGCTTATTTTTTACACTTTTTGCTCTGGATGAAAATGATACTGTACATTGAGTTTCTTCAAATGCTGCGGGTGTTACAGTACAAATGATAGTTGTTATAGCATTTCCTCCTAGAGATGCTTGTAACAGTCTTGTCAATTTACTATCCCAAAAATTGACACATTTGTTACTATGTGAAGATTCACTGAGTTGTTTGATAACAAGTCCGAGTCTTGACAATGACATGTTTATGTGAGTTCCTTCTTTGAATCTTTCTCCTGTGGCATTTATTTGTCTTGCTCTTTCTGAACCAGCAAGATCTACCAAATTTAACTGAGAAACTTGAACTGCTCCGTCAGAATCACTGTTAACATGCTCCAGTCCAGAAATGTTCTCTCAAGATACTCTAATATCCTTGGGGTCAACCAAATAGCTAGCGATCATCATCTCAGTCAGTCAGCTGCTCCAGGTCAATGGACCTCGTAAGAGCTACAGCATCACTGGCCAGTTTACGTATCTGTTCCTCAGCCTGAAACAACAACAGCAGCATGAAAAATCGCTCAACAAAAAGTCAAACACGCGAGAGCGATAACACTCATGTACAAGAGACATAAAGAGACAAAGAAGAGTCGAGTGAGGTTATGTCACCCCAACGACGATTGACACAATCTGGATTCTAACGTTCTAACGCACTTTTTTCTTGGCTTTCCGCTTCTGCTTGTTGTCGGGATCGAGCTGGTTTATGATCCACTTCAGGCTGAAGAAACAGGTTGCGGTGACAAAAGAGAGCCTCGCCACGAGCATCAGCACCTCGTAGCGTGAGAAGCCCGGTCCACCGGCCACGTTCATCTTCCTCGGATACGAACCTCCTCGTAAGTCGTGATGTCCTTTATTCCTCGTCGTCCTCGTTTTCACGCACGTCGTCTTTTATCGCCGGGGCCGGCGCAACTTTGCGCGCGCTCTTTCTCTCTCTGTAGTCAAACGAGCAGACGAACTGCTGCGCATGCGCGTACGTGCGCACACGGGCAAGGCCAACGTCGCTGCCATCGCCGACATTACGTGACTGGCGATTAGATACTGCACATTATCCATTTGAATTAATAATCTATTGTTTTTTTTTCAAATTACGTAAAATCAAAAGTTCATTGCCCTAAGTTATATCATGATCTACCATCCTGCCAAGTTTCAAGTCAAAATGTCTATTAGTTTTTATGTAAACTTTGACAAAAAATTTGACTTTTACTCAACTCGACCTCGAAATTTTTGTCAAAGTTTACGCAAAAATTAATAAATATTTTGACTTGAAACTTGGCAGGATGGTAGATTATGATATAACTTAGGGCAATGAACTCTTCGTTTTGCATAATTCGGTCTACTTTTTTTGTTATTTAATGAAAACCAACCGCACAGGACAATCGCTGCTCGGTCGGTAAAAGTTGAGTATGGCATCCCCGACCGAGTCAATCTATCGGTTTTCATCTAATAAAAAAGAAAATACACCATATTATACAAAATCAAGAGATCATTGCCCTAAGTTATACAATATTCTACCTTCCTGGTCAAGTCTCAAGTAAAAAAATCAACTGGTTTTTGAAAAAACTTTGAACAAAATTCGAGTTATATCAAGCACGGCGTCAAAATTTTGTTCAAAGTTTACGTAAAAACGAATTGGTATTTTGATTTGAAACTTTGTAGGGGGGTCGAGTAATATGAAACTTAGGGCAATGTTCTCTTGATTTTACGCAATTTTCAAAAAAAAAAAGTAGATTTTATTATTCATACCGATGTTTATTGCGTTTTATGTATTACGGTATTGATGGTTAGATGGCGCTATAAGCGTATTTTATACTATTCGGGTTTCACCTAATAATAAAGAAAATACACTGAATTACATAAAATCAAGAGGTCATTGCCCTAAGTATTATAACAATCTACCAGCTTGCAAAATTTTAAGTCAAAATATCCATTCGTTTTTGCGTAAACTTTGAACGAAATTTCGGGTAATCGAGTGTAGTCGCATAGGCTCACGCGCATGCGTAGATGCACAGCTGGAGATGCACAGGCACAGCAGCACAGCTGTCGTCTGTCCACCTCTCATCGACAGAGTACCACGACTCGGCGATGTCTCCGGTCTCGTCTGGAAACGCGGACGCGAGTGTTTATGCTGCCTACAGGGCTGCAGCAATGCAGCAGTGTACTTAGCAGTGCAAGCCGAGGCAGTCGTAAGTCGTAACGTAACGGCTACCTCGGCTATATGGCTGTGTTTGCACACTAAGTACAGCGGAAAAACACATGATGTGACTCGCGGGACCGCTAGCGCTGTCTGTGTATAGATATATCTATATATATAGATCGCGTGCGCTTTCTGCTACTGCTCAGTGAGTAGTGTGGCGTACCCGGTGCCGTTGCGTGTATGTGTGCCCATGGTGTGTGATGTCAACAATCGCATCGTCTGGCTCCCGGGCCCCGGCGTCCCCTGCGATGACATTCATGTTCCATACGCGAAGATACGCATGACGCTTCATGCAGCGAAATTATTATATGAAAACCTTAACTGTAAAACCGAAGTTTGTAAATTTTGTAAGCAAGTTGCAGCTGACGATTTTCGTTGGAGAGTTTGTAATGTTGTTTTGCGTTTACTGATTTGATTTGTAATTTTGACTTATTGTATTCAGATTTTTTAATTTTGTTAATTAATTTTGAGATTTTTCAATCTATTGTTATTTATTAATTTGTTTCAATTTTTTTTTAATACTGGTGTTGTTAATGTTATGAAATGAAATGTATTGTTTATGAAATTTATTGTTGAATATTTTACAATATTTTGGTGCTAAAAATTAATTTCTACTAAGTCAACAGCTTTACAAACTCTTTTAAAACATTTTATTTTCTTATTCAAGTAAACAATATTATTATTCAATTAATAATATTTGTTTCTAATCCTTTGACATTCTAATTGCTGTAACTTGATATCATAAAACAATGTACCTATGTGAAAACAGTTATAAGAGTAATAAAGGTAATTTTAATAGATAACTTTAATGTATCGCTTGCAGTGACTCTGCTTTCACGATGTTAATGTAGTCGATCATTAAGAATTCTCGCATTTTCAATAACGCACTACATATGCTAAATCTTTCATTCTACATTTTGTCACTACGATCGATGCTGTAATCATACTTTGTCATTAAGAAAACTGTGAAGATTTATTTACAAAAACTCATTACAAATATTGGTACAATAAATATAAAGTTATTCATAACGTTTGTTTTTTATTTACACCTACTTATTACTTCAATAAAGCTAAAGATTTCATTATACTTTTGTATAGTACTGGCAGTTCACTTTCAGGTACAAATTCTGCTTCCAATATATTATTTGCCAAAGCAATAGTGTCTTCCACATTTGATTTTGATTTGACCCAAATTTTTCCATTCAGTCCAACTGCGATTTCATATTTTAACTCTTTAGATAATAAACGTAGTAGTGGAAAATCTGGCTTGAGAATTTTTCTAACAAGGTTCAAAGAACATGTAAACAACATACCATTTATTTGTACCCAAAACACCCAATTTTCCTTTTTTACCAAATGAATCAACGCAAACAAGTTCTGGCTCCATGTCCTTACTAGCAACCAGAAGTTTTGCGTAAACAATGTCTCCAACTTGAACATCGGGTCGATTTCTTTTACTGGCACCTTCAAATGCTAAATATGAAAGTGATGCAGGTGTACTACCTCCAATATCAACTTTGAAAACGTCACCAGCCTTTTGTACAACTACACCGACAACATTTTCACCTTGACTTGGTACGTATCTATTTTAAAAAATTGAAAATATAATATCACAAAGATTAATAAATTTGGGTTGTTGCAGTCTCGTCCAACCGAACGAACACCACGTCCCAAACCAACAGCCCAATTCTCCAGTTTTATGAAACGACGATAATAACCAAAAACAGCAGTATAAAAAGGTCACGACTAACAGATTAGTCATCGTCTCCTCGCTAGATTGTCATGTTAGTAGAAGAAGCACGTGCGAGAGAGAAAATTGCTAACCTCGTCGCCGCGATCAGCAGCAAGCCAGCAGTGTTTGCCTACGAGACCCTCGCAGCGCGCTCGAGAAAACTCATCGATCATTGTTATAGAACTAGGATATTTTTATCTGTCTCCGCGTATAGTAGAGCCGGTTGTACGCGTGCGGTATTAATCGCCATTCGCCACGCACCAGTCCTCTTCGAGCGTGTACGAGCGCTACACTACGCTAACAGCTTCATGCCCGCACGATCCCCTTGACTTTCGCGGCGGAGTAGATGATATTTTCTCGCGCGGCTGCGCAGATTTCATTGTCAACGGCGTTAAGTAACTCGCGCGAAGGTATATATAGGAAGATCCGCGAGGGGTGTATAGGTAGGATAGGTGCGAAAATAGAGTTTCGGGTACGAGAACTGTGATGTTTTTCGCGAATAGAGGTTTTACAGTTGCAGGTCTAGAGCGCACCTTGCGTCACACGCTTCTCGTTTCTATTTCACGTGGCTACTTATATGAGAGCGGAGCACGAATACATATTTCAAGCTTGCAATCAGGTGGGAATGTGCGCGTGTTTTGACTTCAGAGCGCACGCGTGGATAACCACTTACATTCGTATTTATTGCGATATATTGTTGGGATAAGTGCGGGGGTATGAAGAAACAAAAATTGGTCAAATTTACAGTACTGGAAAAGAATAATTGTTACCAATAAATATTGGAGCTGAAAGCTGCTGATTTTGAACTACACAATTAAATTTTAAAGTAGAAATTTGTAATTATAATTTTACTTTATGCTAATAACTGAAATTGAGCATAAAATCTAAATAATCAGCAAGTATTGAGTTATTGCCTTTTTTATGTGTTTTTCAGGAAATTTACAAGAAAAAAAGTTATTTCCCCAACACTGGCTGATTGGAAAGGTCTGAAATTGAATATACAATCCCTCAGCATGTATTCCATGGTGTTTGTAAAGTTAGAAATATGTTTAGAGAATGGAAACGCATCTTTTGGTCTCAAAAGTCGAAAAGGCGCATGTGAATTTCCGACTAAGACCACCAGACTCTTGCTCAAAGTTTACCAAAATGTCCTCACACAATGCAATACATGCTGAGGGATTGTATATCCAATTTCAGACCTTTTCAATCAGCCAGTATTGGGGAATTAACTTTTTTCTTGAAAATTTCTTGAAAAACACATAAAAAAGGTAATAACTCAACACTTACTGATTATTTAGATCTCAAATTCGAGATACAATCCCTCAGCATGTATTGCATGGTGTGTGTAAAGTTTGAAATATGTTTAGAGAATGGAAACGCATCTTTTGGTCTCAAAAGTCGAAAAGGCGCATGTGCATTTCCGACTAAGACCACCAGACCCTTGCTCAAAGTTTACCAAAATGTCCTCACACAATGCAATACTTGCTGAGGGATTGTATATCCAATTTCAGACCTTTTCAATCAGCCAGTCTTGGGGAAATAACTTTTTTTCTTGAAAATTTCTTGAAAAACACATAAGAAAGGCAATAACTTAAGACTTGCTGAATATTTAGATCTCAAATTCGAGATACAATCCCTCAGCATGTATTGCATGGTGTGTGTAAAGTTTGAAATATGTTTAGAGAATGGAAACGCATCTTTTGGTCTCAAAAGTCGAAAAGGCGCATTTGCATTTCCGATTAAGACCACCAGACCCTTGCTCAAAGTTTACCAAAATGTCCTCACACAATGCAGTACATGCTGAGGGATTGTATATCTAATTTCAGACCTTTTCAATCAGTCAGTGTTGGGAAAATAACTTTTTTTCTTGAAAATTTCTTGAAAAAAACATAAAAAAGGCAATAACTCAACACTTGCTGATTTTCCTTATACAATCTGAAAAAAATATAAAAAATCAACACAAAGTATCAATGTTCATCTCTAACTGATATTTTATATTTTAAAAATAGACATTTAGTCATTTAATACTTATCTGATTATTTTTGTTCTTGATGTACACAAATCTTGTAGTTAATAATATATAAACTTGTGTTTACAAGGACTATAAAAATTCCATAAGTCTTCAAAAAAATTCACTAGCTCTAATATGATTTTCAACTAGATAGATATAATCAATTAAAATCACAATTTTCTTTTTCTATTGTGAAGAACTAACTTCAAAACATAATACTTTTTTTATACTTTCAGTGCAATACTTTTTTATTTTTTTATTTTATTTAAACCAGAGTAAAGTACAAAAAATTACAAGTTTGTAACCATTATACATAGTTTACATTACAAAGTAAGTACAATGTAATCCAGCAGAGGAAAAATTCCTGTTCGCTGGTCCGGCATACTAAAACTAACTTAACCTAAAATTCATTTGGTTAATATTTACTTATGATTAATAATTTGAGTAGTAGCTATGAGAGTTGCTGCAGCTTAATATTCCTAGGAGTATTAAGCAGAGCCCACTCTCATTTTTGGTATGTGTTTATAAAATTTGTATGAAAATTTAACAGTGTTTAAAATTAGTAACAATTTATATATATTTTTAACATTAATAACTATCAAAATTTTTATACTCTTGATGCATCAGGTACATTCTCGTATCCATTGCTTTAGTTTTAGTTTTCTGCTTAGTTTGTTTCTAATTGTTTTGAAATCATTTGGTAGGTTATTGAAATGTGTTATTGCTCTAATATAACTGTTCTTAATGCTAACGGTCAAGTATCTTTTTGGAATCTGTATACTTCTGTTTCTAGTGTTGCTATTGGAATTTATATATGCTGACTGTAAGACTTCGTAATGATAAGACAGTGATTCATAAGTAAAAATTTGATCTATGCTCATAGGATTTTTGTCGACTGCAAATTTGTTTTTATTGATTATTTTAAGTATTCTGTTCTGTAGTTTAATGAGCAGGTTTTTACTGTTAGAATAAGCTCCTCCCCATGCTATAATTCCATATGAAATTATGCTGTGAAAGAGGGCGTAATAAATCATCCTTAGAGTATCAGTCGTCATAAGTTTTGATAGCTTATAGAATACGAAAATGAGATATTTCGTTTTGTTGTATATATATTGGCAGTGTTCGTTCCATCTCATGTAACTATCGAAGATTATACCTAAATATTTGGTATTATTAACTCTTTTGATTTTTTTGCCTTGTATATTTATGTCTAAATTTTTTGGTGTGCTGTCAACTTGATTCCCAAATTCAATGTATACTGTTTTGTCCGTGTTTAAGGAAAGCTTGTTAAGAGCTAGCCATACTGATATTTTGAGTAGTGTTTCGTTCATTTTGGTTTCAACTTCTTTCCACGTCTTAGCCGACGTCACTACTGCTGTGTCATCTGCGTATGAGACTAGCGTATCTTCCGGGATATCAAGTAGCAGGTCGTTGATATATAGTAAGAAGAGCAGTGGTCCCAGAATTGTTCCTTGTGGAACACCGACGTTGACAGATTCGAGATGACTTGTTGCATTATTTAATTTTACTTTTTGTAGTCTGTTATCTAAATAACTTTTTATTAGATTATGGGCACTTCCTCTGACACCGTAATTATATAGTTTATCTAGTAATATTTGATGATTTACAGTATCAAAAGCTTTGGCGAGGTCCAAAAAAATTATGGCAATTGGTGTACTCTTATCTAACTTACCATATATTACATTTGATATTAGTGTTAGCGCATCTTTTGTACTCTTGTTTCTCCTAAAACCATATTGATTTTTGGCAAGTATTTCACATTTGTTGATAAAAGTAATTATTCTTTTATGAATTATTTTTTCTAGTACTTTTGCTATATTAGAAATAAGAGATATAGGTCTGTAATTATTGGCAATATGCTTTTCTTTTGATTTATGTAAGGGTATTACATCTGCTATTTTCAAGGCATCTGGCCATATGGCCTTATCTATACAGTGGTTAAAGATGTGGGTTAGGGGGTCTACTAAGAATTCGACCAGGGTTTTTAATGTCTTGGCATTAATATTATCATTTCCTCCATTTTTGTTTTCCATGTTATTTATGATATTTTCTATTTCATGCTGGTTTGTTGGCTCAAAGAATATACTTTTGCTGTTCATTGGAGGGAGTTTAATTTTCTCATTTACCGGGGGATTTATTTTATCACTTAACTTTTTGCCGATGTTACAAAAATATTTGTTCAAATGCTCAGCAATTTCTTTAGGCTCTGATATTTTCTTGTTGTTTTCTATTACATAGTTGATGTTATTTTTCTTTTTACTATTTTTTCCAAGTTTTTGATTAATCGCATTCCACATACTCTTCATATTATTCATGCTTGATTCTATAAGTTTTTTGTCATACAATTCCTTTGCTTTAATTATAATATCTTTAAAGATATTCGTAAATTTCCTATATTCTTCTCTTTTTCTATTATTATTAGGATCTTTTTTCCATAATTTATATAGTTTTTCTTTGGTTTTACATGATATCATAATTGCCTTTGTTACCCAATCTTTCCTTGGTTTCATGTAGTTAGTATTATTTGTTTTTTTGGTAATTTCAGCTTTGCTAAGACATATTTTTATTTTATCAATCAGGTTATTTAAAGCAATATTCGTGTTGTTTATTTGTGACAATTCACTCCAGTTTATAGTGGAGGCAACTGCCTTGAGTTTACTGTGATTTATGCTATTTCTATTATGTACATTTTCAATTGTTCTCATCTTATTTAATGACATAAATAGTGGGAAATGGTCTGTTAGTGGTACTCTGAGTGTGAATGTTTTATAGGCTATTTTATCTAGTTTAATAAAAATATTGTCTATGCAAGTTCCTGAGTTACCTGTTTTATCAGATGGTCTGGTAATATTACAAAAGCCTGGACAATAACCATCTTCCAAGAGTATATGTAAAAATTCTTGATTAATTGTTTCTTGATTTAAAATGTCAAAGTTAAAATCTTCCATGATCAGGTTATTTTTATATATTTTGTTATGCTCTATTAATTTTTTGAGATTTATAATGAATTCAGTCTTTTTTATATTGTGGCATCTATATAATGCAGATAATATTATTTCTTTATCATTTTCTATTGCAATTTTTGTATTAATTATTTTGAGGTTATTTATATCTAAAATTTCCGTAGTTTCATTAATGTATTCACTTATATAAACTACCAGGCCATCATTTTGATTAATATTACCGTGATTATAGTACATTTTGTACCCTGCTATGATAAAAGATTCAGGGTGTTCAAGTTTTCTGGTTTCACTACAAACTATAATGCATGACTTTATAACAAGGTTTTTAATGAATACAAGTAAGTTATTAAAATTTGCATTTAGGCCTCTAATATTTACATTCAAAATTACTTCCTTCTCTAAAGCCATACGTTTGTTTAGTTCACCAATGTTATCGCATTTATAGTCTCTATAAATTATATTGTTTTGTAAATCATCAATTATATTAACACTGCTATCCATTTTGGTTAGTTGAAGTTGCTGTCACCAGGTTTCGTATTGGTGTTGTATTCTCCATGTTACGTGATGCTTGCGAAGTTGACGAGTCAGTACTCGTAAGTCTCGCTCTCCTAATCGGTGCCGTCCGCTGATATTGTAGTTTTTCTACCTTACCAAAGAATCTCGGGTAGGTAGGTTGCGTCGGGTAATCAGTCATTTCAATGTATTTTTTGATTTTTGATTTTAATATTTCACAAAGCTCACTATCAATTGCACTGTGGTTAATATTATATTTGGTATTGAACTTTTTATTACTATAGTCACAGTTTGCACATTTATTTGTTATACTTGCGCACTTAGAGGTTTCGTGGGCTTCTGCACACTTATTACACGTAGCACTGTTGGTACATTTTTTACTGCTATGCCCGAATCTCGAACATTTATTGCACGGAGTAGTGTTTATTATGTCATAAACTCTACAACTTTGGTGTCCGACAAATAATCTGCTCTTGTTATCTTTAATAAGTTTATAAATATTAGATGTTACCTCAATAATTGCACATTTTCTATTTGTTCTTTCGTTCTTGTGTACGTGAAGAACTTTGCATTTGTCTTCAATGTTATTAAAATTTCTCTGATTAATGTCTAGTTCGATCTCACTATCATCACTATTATCAATATCAATCTCAATTACCTTTAGTTTAGGTTTGTTAATTTGCTCTTTTTCTATTTTAAAATTGCTTGACAGTTTTTCTCCCAGTGTATTCACAAGTGAATTAATATTTTCCTCATTCATGCAGTTTATAATAACTGTATCATTGTTCTTGCATACTACACTTTTTGTTTGAATTGTTTTATCTTGAGTTAAATGTTGTAAGACTGTCTTTTCTAAGTCAGTGCTGTCTTTCTTGTCTGTTTTTTTAATAATCAATTTTGGCACTCTTTTGCTTTTTGGTTTTTCCTTAAATGTAACTTCTGCGTAGGTCTTGGACTTATTGTTTTTGCCCTGTTTTTCCTTGGTAAGTAATTCGTTTAAGATTTTGTTTTTATCTTGTAATTCGAAGTTTAGCTGTTTTAGCAGTTGGTTTTCTATTTTTAGCGATTCAATTTCATTAAACTCTTCGTAGATTGTCTCGTTATGGCCTTGTTGTTTGTTGTTGAGTGCTTCCAGATTTATTTCACTGATTATTTCTTGTTTGATTTGCTCCTTCGTTGTAAGTTTGATCTGTGCTATTAATTGCTTGGCCTCGCTGCTTAGCGCGCCATATGGCAAGTTTGAGGTTAAAGCCACGTTGGGATGGTCCTGGCAAATCATTAGTGAATTACTAATGAGTTTCACTGGACATCCTGCATTATACTTTGTCACTATTTCATTAGTGTGATAAAAATTTTCACACAATAAACACAATACCGCTCCTACTTTTAATGTTGGGTGGCATTTGTAGAATTTAGTGAGGATGGTATGGGGCGGCTCCTTGCCTCCCGGCGCCATGTTGGAAATACTGTTGAGAATACCTTGGTTTTTGCTCTTTATCAGCTGATTACAATTTGAGAATTTATTGGATCTTTTATACACATTGGAGAATCAAATCAGGATATTTCTATATTATTGTCTTGTAGATGACGCTTGTAGATTTCCATTTCTTCAGGCAGTTTTTAGGCACGACCGCTGCTCGGGAGAGCCTTATAATTTCACCAGAGCGAAATTTGTCTGACTTAAATAACTCATAATTTGATACAAGAAAAGTCTTTTCCAGTTAAAACCAGACAACATTTCCACGCCCAAGAAACAGTCTGCAGCAGTGCCCGTCATTGACACTACTCTCCCTGCCACAGATACCTGCAACAAGAGAAAGTACCATCAACTCACCCATCAGAAAGATTAGCAACGAGAAAGAGCTTACCGAATCTGCTCTCGCCGTTGACACACTGCCTTCCCATCTCCGACGAAGCATCGTTATAATCGGCTAACACGATTGAAGGGACGACATTCACCAGCGCGGCATATTACAGAAGCCACTGTCATCGCAGGGGACGCCGGGGCCCGGGAGCCAGACGATGCGATTGTTGACATCACACACCATGGGCACACATACGCGCAACGGCACCGGGCATGCCACACTACTCACTGAGCAGTAGCAGAAAGCGCGCGCGATCTATATATATAGATATATTTATACATAGGCAGCGCTAGCGGTCGCGCGAGTCACATCATGTGTTTTTCCGCTGTACTTAGTGTGCGAACACAGCCATATAGCCGAGGTAGCCGTTACGTTACGACTTACGACTGCCTCGACTTGCACTGCTAAGTACACTGCTGCATTGTTGCAGCCCTGCAGGCAGCATGAACACTCGCGTCCGCGTTTCCAGACCAGACCGGAGACATCGCCGAGTCGTGGTACTCTGTTGATGAGAGGTCAACAGACGACAGCTATGTTGCTGTGCCTGTTCATCTTCAGCTGTGCATCTACGCATGCGCGTGCGCCTATGCGACTACACTCGATTACCCGAAATTTCGTTCAAAGTTTACGCAAAAACGAATGGATAGTTTGACTTAAAATTTTGCAAGCTGGTAGATTGTTATAATACTTAGGGCAATGATCTCTTGATTTTATGTAATTCAGTGTATTTTCTTTATTATTAGGTGAAACCCGAATAGTTTAGTTTAAATAAATTTTTATTGGCATCCAAATAAATACATAGCCAAAGTACAAAGTGTGTAGAATTACAGAGTAGAAGTATTTTACAAAGGTAATTTACATAATTGTAATATAAAAAATAAAAGGTTAAGATATATGGTAGTAAAAAAGTACAAAAATTTAGGTATTTGACAAGTATATAAGTACATACAAAAATAACATATTTATTAAATATTAATATTAATTTTGCTTAAAAAACGACTAATTGCCTCAATTACACCCGGATTCAATTCCAATAGGAGAGAGTAAATAGAATAAGGACCAATAATCCTTGATCTGTTTAGTTTACTAATAACAGCACTTCTTTCCTTAGAATATAACTCACATCTCCAAAAGATGTGATCGGCAGTATCTTGGTCCTTATTGCACTTACAAAGATTATTACTAACACTTTTAAATCTAAAAAGAGAAGAATTTAATGATGTATGATTACATCTAAGTCTATTAATAGTAGAAACAACATTCCTATTAAAGTGACATTTATAAAACCATGGATTTTTGCATTTAGTATAAAAATTTTCAAAATAGAAAGAACCAGCAGTTTTACTATTTACAACAATTTCTTTGTGATTATTCTCTTTACAAATAGACTTATATAAAACAGAGTATCAGAGAAAGGAATCTCAACATTTGCTAGACTGCCTGCCTCAGCAGCAGCCTTAGCATCCCTGTCAACACGCTCATTACCACCAATACCAATATGCGAAGGAATCCAAAAAAATTCCACGTTAATATTAAGATTGTGTGCGGTATATAAAACTTGCCTTATTTGCACAACCAAGGGAGATTCAGAATCAAGACCTTTGATATGAGCAAGAGACTTAATGAGGCTTTGAGAATCAGAGAAAATTCTAAAAGAACCAAAATTGACATTGTGAGATTCATTAGCCATACTAATAATCTTTTTCAGAGCAAATAAAACCGCGAAGCATTCGGCTGAATAAACCGAGGCTAAAGAAGGGAGCTTAAAATCTCCTCTAAGTTCGCTTATGCTAGACCAAAAAGCACAACCAACTGAAGCTTCATTATCCTTTATAATTTTGGAGCCATCCGTATAAATATCTACAAAACCATCAGTACTAATTTTGTCATGAAAAAACTGGATAGGGCTATCGGATTTTTGAACTTCGATGCCTAAACTAATGTTACAATTAGCTGGAAAAAATAAGGAGTTATAAAAAACAGTATATTTAAAATATTTATCAGTTTTAACAACCAAGCTTTCTCTGAACCAGATATTTGCAAAGCAGTTCACTATATTAGTTTTAAAAAAGTTATGCTGATAAATAGGGTGTTCAGCCAATTGATAAGTACATTCAATACATTTGATAATTTGAGTTGGATCAATTGAAAGGTTCTTTAATAAATATTTATAACCTAAGTATTCAAATCTATATTTAAGAAGCTCAATTTTAAACTCAGCAGTAAGCACAGATATAGGAGTTGAATTACGATAACCCAATGCGAGTCTAATTGAATTATTTCGTATTCTTTGCAGAACATTCAAATGATTAGAGACCTTAGGTGAGATCAAAAAACCTCCGTATTCAATTCTAGATCTGACTAGAGCCTTATAAAGTGTAAGCAGGGTGTTAGGATCAGCACCCCACCAAACACCTCTTAAACACTTTAAAATCATTAGTGGAAAAGTACACCTGAACTTAATATCTTTTATGTGGGGAAGCCAAGATAATTTACTGTCTAAAGCCATACCAAGAAATCTAACTGTCTTTGAGGAGAAGACATCAGCTTGCCTGATTTTGACTTTTTGCTTTTTAATGTTATTTTTATTAAATACAACGAGACAGCATTTTTCAGGTGCAAGAATAAGATTCTTCTCTTCCAGACGATCGTAAAGCTTCTCAACAAACTCCTCTAAAATCTTTAAAGCTTCTTGTAATTTAGAACTACTAATATAAATCACAATATCATCAGCAAACATTAAAATTTTAACTTCGATTCCACACGAGATAATCTTGGCAATAAAACTAGTATAAATAGCAAAAAGAATAGGACTAGAACCAGCCCCTTGAGGAAGACCTTTATCAACAGTGAAAGTGACATTATCATCGCAATTAATATTAATTGGAATAAGTTTTCTTTCGTAGATCAAATTCTTATAAAATCTAATATATTGCAAAGGTAAATCCAGCTCGTACAAATCTTCAAGCATTAGATCTGGAATGACGTTATCAAAGGCACCTTTGATATCAAGAAAAAGAGCAACCAGTGAGTCATTTCTGAAAAAGGCCTGGTGTATCTCATTAGTTAGAACAGTTAAGTTATCAGTACAGGATTTATTTTTTCTGAAGCCATATTGAAAAGACGGTAGTAGATTTTTGTTTTCGATAAACCAGATAGTTCTATAATTAACCAATTTCTCAAGTAGTTTAAGTAAACAAGAAGCAAGGGCTACCGGTCTAGCCTTACTACTATTATGCTTAGGTATAAAGGTAATTAAATATTCATTCCATTGAGAAGGAAATTTTCCTTGTGACATAAAGTCATTGTAAATATCTAAAAGAATTCTTTTAAAGAAGGCAGGTAATTCTTTAATACTTTTATAGCTAAATTTATCTTTACCAGGTGTGGAATTGTCTTTAACTGACTCTAAAGCACAAGTAAATTCTTCATAAGAAAAAGGACTTAAAAAAAATCATCATGTTGATGTGAGTATTCCTTAGACTCGAAGTCAAAGGTATTGAACTTGCCATCTTTAGGTATGCATAGGTCATTTAAACACTTTTTTGCATTATTATGGAACACACCATTTCCTACAGAAGAAATAGACTTCTCACAACCATTTCTAAATAACTTAATCTTATTCCAAATGTTAGTCATAGGTTCACCAGGCCTAATGGATTCAGCAAATTCTTTAAAAGATTCTCTTTTAGTTCTCCTCAGTAAAGCAGTAGTTTCAGCAGAAATCTTTTTATATTCAATAATAGATTCAATATTGCACCTATACTTAAGAGAACTCCAAAGAGTCCTTCTCCGGCGAACAGCCTTATCACATTCATCATTCCACCAAATTTTCCTTTTTTTAAGTTTTTTAGGTTTTTTAAATTTTTTATTACTATTATTATTTCCCATACTATTACTATAACTATAACCATAGCTATTATTAACAGAATTGTTTTGTTCATTGCGCACTAAGTATGAGTTATTTATACATTTGTCTAAAAAAGAAACAAAACTATTATATCTATCAACACAATCCATATTAATAAAATCAAAGCTGAGAAAATAACTTTTATTACCTATAATTTCAGAATGAAACTTATCCCAAAGTAACCTATTTAAGTTATACTTAAACTTTTTTCTATTAGATATTCCGGTTGGACATTAATTTCAATTAAAATTTGAAAATCGTCACTTCCTCTAGGGTCATTAAGAACAGTCCAATTAGACAAAATGGCGATCTGCATAGAGGCGAAGCACAAATCAATGTTAGAGTACTTAATTTGAGAATCGTTACCATAATCAAAGTAAAAGTGAGTAGGATCTCTATTATTGAGTAAGAAGAATTCATCGAAGTCCAAAATATCATAGATAGTGTTACCATTATTGCAACAGTGATCGCTGCCCCAAGCCACATGGTGAGCATTAAAATCACCTAGCAATAAAAAATTAGAGTGTTTACCTATTTCTCCCGTTAGTAGCCTCAGTTCATCAGCCGTAATACAATTGCCCTGAACTGGTGACCTGTAGCAGGCAACTATAATTAATTCTTCCTGATTGATACAAACAGAGACAACTCCAATTTCGAAACTATCTAGTTTTAAATTCCAGTCGAGTCGATCAAAAATAATATTATTCTTTACAAATATTGAGATTCCTCCACCTCTGCTTCTGTCATCCTCGTTTCCTCTTAACCTGTCAAAATGCACAGAATTAAATCCATTAATCTTAAAATTATCTTTAGGTTTAAGCCAAGTTTCTACTATAACCAAAATATCAAAATCATTGCAATAATCACAAATATCTAGTTTGTTTCTTAACGATCTAGCATTCCATTGCAAAACCTTTAGATTACCGAGTGAAGCCATTTTTAGTTAGTTATTAAAATTAAAGCGTAAATCACAGTATAAAATTACCTTTTGAAATTTTTTTCCTACCATTACCTAGATCTAAACTCCTAGATTCTTTAAGTTTTTCTCTTAGTTTGTTAGTAGTCTCAACGAGTTTCGGATCTTTGTAACGTTGAGATTGGGAACCTTGAGTATCAAATAATAAACACGGGAGCTGCTGTCTTGATATGTCTTGAAGTCCTAGTGACGAATTTTGATTAACTGCAGTAGATTGTTTAGATTGGTCCTGTTGCTGGAGCAACATATAATCCTGTTGCTGCTGAGATTGATGGGGCTGATTTTGTTGCTGTTGGTGTTTCTGTTGTTGTTGTTGCAAGTGTAAATACTGTTGTTGTGATAAAGGCTATTGATCTGGAAACGTTGAATAATTTGCAACTTCACTATATTTTTTTATCAAACTGTTCTTTCTTAGCTGCTGTCGTTGATGATGTTGTTGCTGTGTAAGTTCTGGAAAATTTTCCTTAGTTTTGTCAGGAGCATCGCTCCAATTACCAAAAACAATCTTTTTAGCGTCCATAAAAGGAATGTTGTCAAAGGCCATGTATACATTTACAGTATAGTAATCCTTATAGACAGGACAACTCTGATCAATACTTTTGTGAGCTCCTTTACAGTGGATACATTTAGGAGCAGGAGATGAACAGGGCGAACCATCGTGTTTCAACTCCTCACACATTATACAGTTAGTTTTGTCTCTGCACGTTTTACTTGTATGACCAAAGTGGAAACAATTATAGCATATAAGAGGCTTGGACACATACGGATCAACATAAGATTTAGCTTGATACGAAAATACTTCACTAGGCAATATTTGACCTTCAAAAGTAATCAAAACTGACTGACTAGGTATCCATTTATTATTGTCATCATTAGAATCTCTATTTCTTCTATTTAGCCTCCTAACTTCCAAAACCTTAGCCGAGGATTTCAAATCAGCCAAAATTGCTTCCTCTGGAATATCTACTGCTATATACCTAATAATACCTTTCCTTTGCTTTCTGTGACCGGGGATAAAAACTTCCCAATTATGCTCGGCTAAACGCTTGTCAGAAACAAGCCGGTTGGCTTCATCCGCAGATTTAAAAATAACTTCTACTCTGAATTTACTCTTTCTAATAATACTGATAACATTATTATACTTTTCTTTGTGCAGAACATAGCCAACCTTATGAGCGTTTATTTCTTTGTCGTCTTGCTTAATCTTCTTAATCCATACACCATATAGTCCTTTATTATTTTTATTAAAAGTATAGTTAGGAAGTATTTATTCTTAGATTGATCTTGACTAGAAGCCAAATTCTGTTGACTAGAAGATTCTTTGGATAAATTACTTGCATTAGCATTTGAAATTCTAGTTCTAGTCTTACGAGAAATCGAGTCAATATTTATCTTTTTGTTAGAATTATTAGAAGCATTAAAATAGTTTTCTCCAGAAATATCACTTTCAGTATCAAGCTTCCTTTTAATATTGGCAGATTCATAAATCATTTCATCTTCGTGATCAGCATTCGAAAAATGACAGTCATGCTTTTTGGAATTATCTAGATCAACATCCGAAGCCATTTTGATAACGACTACCCGCAAAGCGGGAGCCGATTACAGCTATGAAAGAAAAGCTTACCTTCAGTCCTTCCAGTACTTCGGGTCACAAACGCAACCGCAACAACAGCAGCCAGTCGGCTACGCCGACTACGTCGATAAAAACACAAACGAAAGCAAATAACAATGCAAAATAAGAGTCAAGCTGCGGAGCAAACTAGTACTCGATCCAATCAGCTCAACGGCTCGAGCGAAAGTCCGAAACCCGAATAGTATAAAATACGCTTATAGCGCCATCTAACCATCAATACTGTAATACATAAAACGCAATAAACATCGGTATAAATAATAAAATCTACTTTTTTTTCTAAATTGCGTAAAATCAAGAGAACATTGCCCTAAGTTTCATATTACTCGACCCCCCACAAAGTTTCAAGCCAAAATATCAATTCGTTTTTACGTAAACTTTGAACAAAATTTTGACGCCGTGCTTGATACATCTCGAATTTTGTTCAAAGTTTTTGCAAAAACCAGTTGATTTTTTGACTTGAGACTTGACCAGGAAGGTAGAATATTGTATAACTTAGGGCAATGATCTCTTGATTTTGTATAATGTTTATTTTCTTTTTTATTAGATGAAAACCGATAGATTGACTAGGTCGGTAAAAATTGAGTACTGTAGTCTGGTTGAAATAAATAAATAAATACATTTTTGAATGACTTACTTTTCTGTGATCTCCTCAAAGGTCTTCTTTATAGTAATATAATCCATCATCAAGATCCTGTGTCATTTTTATTTCTGTAATTCAGTTACCAATGCGATCATGTCCTTCTTGTTTTGTAATTTTTAAAGAATCCCAACCAAGGGACAAATTTTTAAGATTACAGGGCACCTCATTGTAATCATTTTCCTTCGATTCACTTGCACTTGCCGCAGAATCAGAATCTCCACGTTCGCTTTCAGTTCTAGCTTGCTTCCTCTGTACATTTTCTTTTGTGGCTACTCTCTGATTAGATACTATTTGAACAATCTTGCTACTTCCTTTTGCTGTTCTACATTCTTACCCCTGCCTGGTTTCCCTTGATTCTTCTTTGCCAATAAAATAGGATCAAGTGTAGCCTCTTCCTTTGTGTTAAATAATCTTTGATGTTTTTCTTCCAAAGTATCACCGCATTTCAAACCAAGAGCCATGAGAGCAGACTTCCATCTATCCCAAAATGAGAAAGCACACAAATCTAAGTGAGCTCCAGCATTGATTAAAGCACTGCCTGTTTCTTTAGGCCAACCGGGAAAGGTCCTTGTTTCTAGACTGCTACTCTCTATAAACTGATCAAGCAGCATTTTCAGCCGCTGCTCCGAGTTTATAGTTTCCCGATGGCTCGCTTTTTTGTGCAACTTCTCCTTGACCATCGCGTCGGCGAGACGTGCGCGCTCCTCGTGCAGCCGGCGCTGCTGTTCCAGGAGGGTCTTCTTCGTCAACGGTCGTCGGCAGGACGACCGGGTGTTGACGCACTCGGTTATTTACGTTTGGGGTTAGGATATAGGTACGGCAGCCCGCGACGCGATGTACCTAACTCGACGACGCGCGCGCAGCTGTGCTGCAGCCTGCAGCGCATGCATGCGCTTGGGCGTACACGCACACGGGCACGGGGCAAGGCCAACAGTGTCGCCGCCATTGCCATCGCTCTGCGGCGATGTTACACATTACCCATATGATAATAGGTAATAATCTATTTTTTTTTTTTTGCAAATTATGTCAAATCAAGAGAACATTGCTCTAAGTTTCATAATATTATACCCTTCTGAAAAGTTTCAAGTCAAAATATTAATTCGTTTTTGCGCAAACTTTGAACAAAATTTTGACATCACGCTCCGTCCACCTCGAAATTTTGTTCAAAGTTTATGCAAAAACGAATTGATATTTTGACTTGAAATTTTGCAGGAAGGTAGAATATTGTGAAACTTAGAGCAATGTTCTCTTGATTTTGCATAATTCGGTGTATTTTCTTTTTTATTAGCTTCAAACCGCTGAATCGACTCGGTCGGTAAAAATTGAGTATGGCTAATTGTCAGCATACATGATACTTCTCCTTGTTCATTTTTGAAGTTCTGAAAAAGTTTTGCTTTTGCGTGTCCAATCCAAGAATCAACAATAATATGTACAGAATTTGCCAAGTGGTAAGCTTCCGCTATTTTTTGTCATGTGTGCTCTAAGGTACAGTATACATTTACTCTATACTCACACCCCATCTGATCTATATTTTCAACAAAATTTAGATTACAATCAGCTGCAATTTCTCTTATCTCTGCTTGAAAAATTGCCGTTGAAGTTTCAATTTCTTCTGCTGATATTCTTTCAATCTGATTAATATACTTTGTGACTCTTGTTTGAGTTCATTCAATAATCCTTATCAAAGTTTCTTCTGATTCTGGACTGGAATTAACTGTGCATATTTGTTCGCAATCATTTACTTCATTGCTTCCAATAAGCTCCACACTTTTAATTTTTACGCATTTAAAATTTTCAAAACAATGAATCACTAAATTGGTTATTTCCTCTCCTACTTTGTGTGCATTGTCAGATATGTGCCATTAAATTCATCATAATGAAGCCTTTACTTTTTAGAAGTTTAATACACTCAAAAAAACTTTCTATTATGAATAACCTTTTGAATCGTTCTGAAGTTTCAAAATCCTCCTCCATCCCCATAATTTAAATAAAAATATAACAATATAAAAAGTAATAACTATTAATAATGCATTGTTAAAAAGCTTTGATCGCTATTCTATAAATTTAAAATGATTTAATTAAAATTACAGGTTACAGCACTCTTTTATCTACCAAACGTGAACTATCATTGATATAAGGGTACAGGTTGATTCAACACAGCTATTATCAGTTTAGTAAACAGCATTCATTTATATACCTGTTTGTGTATAGCTTCACAAGAAAATTTAAAAGAGCTTGGTAGAAGAAGAGACACCAGATAACTATATTTTTTTTCTGTTACTACAGTTCATCGAGAAAAAAGAGCATCACTGGGGCAGTTTTTATCAGATAAGTATAAGTAACCTCAAAAATGTTGTGAGGAAACTTATTTATTAACATATTATGGCTTACTTTTTATTTAAAAAATAGGTTTTTTGTGTGTTTTTTTTTCTTCTTTCTAGGATGCGAGAGCAGCAATAGCATTGAGAAATTTATTGAAAAAAGAGTATTATGTGGATTTTAAAGATCAATCCTCTTAATGTATCATCAATAGATGAAGCTCCGTGATTTGATTTAATATTGGAGGTACAAAACACAAATAATGGAAGTATCGCAAGAAATTGAATATATTCAGGTAATATAATTTTTGTAATGAATAATTTGATTTCATTCTTTATATTTTACATAATTTATGTATATTGTAACAGTATAAGGCATTGAATATATTTTTGTTGCAGCAAGTGAGGAGCTGGATTAGGAGGCAATATTGGAGAAGTGAACTTCTTCCTAAAAGAACTGGAAAGAGGTGCACCCGGAGTGAATTCGATTATCTTCGAGGAAAACTTTATAAGAGATTCATATGGCACAAGAAGGAAACAATAAATAAAGAAGGTATTTATACAATAGACGAAGTTCTAAATATGGAGGAGAGAAAGAGAAGATGGAAGTCGAGAGAAAGAGAAAGGATTAGGAAAGAAAGAAAAATAAGAGAAGAATGGGAAAAGAAAAAGCAAGAGAGAGAGAGAGAGAGAGAGAGAGAAGGCCCAGAAGAAAAACCCGAGGAAGAAAGCGAAGAAGAGAGACAAGAAGAGTAAGAGAAAGAGAAGTGGAAGACAGATGAAGAACACTTACACAGGCAAATAAAAGTACACACACGCACACACGCTAGATAGGGACAAATGAGAAATGTATTTTTTATTTTTGTTATTCTTAATAGTTACCTTACTTCTAAAGATAAGAAAAATATGTAATTTAATAGTTGCTTTTTTTCTATCAAAGAATATATATTATTTAGATAGGGACAACAACACAAATATGAACACACACACAAACCCCAAATAAAAAACCAAAGCGGAGAAAAACATTGGACGAAGATCCAAAATATATTTTTTTTTATATTTTTGTAATATGAACAAAAGTTCAATAAAGCACTTATATTATTATTATTGTTGTAGCGCAAACACTGGTGAAAGGGAAACATTGAATATTGTTTAAATTCTTTAATGTCACTAACTTTTTTCTAGGAAAGCGATGGGGTTTATAACTCCACAGAGCTTTATTATGTGGTATTAACAACAACTTCTGTAAGTTTTAGGGAAATTGTTGTTCCGGAGGCCTGAGCCTCTCTAGTTAGTATAATAATCTTTTATAGTACAATTTTATACATATTTAAGGTAGTTATATCTCACGATATAGTCCTTCAAGAAAATAATTTTTATTTTTATATAATATCTGATAATATGAGGAATTACAGATGATAAATGTTTCGAATTTTTTAAATTTTAATGCAATTTTTATGTTCAAAAGCTTATTTTCTTTGAATAATTATCTAAAGATCCACCGTTTACAAATTTTAAAAGAATCAGATGTAAGAAGAAAAAATTCATCGTTATTTTAAAAAATGCGGTAGAATATTATGATTATTTCAGAATTTTTAATCAGTGGATAACTAGACACTTGATAAACAAGTAGTAAACATAAAAATAAATCCAAAAAGGAGGCTACGAGGGAAGAGCAACGATATGCGTTCATTTCGTGCCCCCCCCCCCCCCGCCGGTAAAGTATGAACCACTGAAATTATTGCGCAAGATAAATAAATAACTCCAAATGAAGTAATCACTATTTTATTTACTACTTGATAAACAATGTAAGCTACTGCTCTGCCAGACATCTTTTTGTTGTCAAAAATAAAAATAAATCCAAAAATACTAATTTTGTCTTTTGAGGTTATGAACGCAATTCACCACTACTATTTACTTTCCATTAATTTAATACATAATGTAATTAGACGATTTTTAAAATTGAAGTATATTAATTCCATTTTATTTCAATTATTATTATATAATATAATTTAGAATTTTATTGTACAAAAGAATAATCATAGCGCCATCTAGTATGGTTTATGAAAACAATATAACGTAAACAAACATGGGGCGTCGGAGTAAGGTTAGGTTAGTATGATTGCCACCATGCGTAATTGTATTCTGATAGTGGTTCTGCCAACCTTCAAAAGTATCATCAAAAGATAAATTGTAGAAAATAATAAAATTATACTTTTTGAAGAATTTCACGAAGAACGTCAGGCGCTCACAAATTCTATTTTGAGAAGGTGTGCCAAATTTCATGCAGATCCCATGTATATTCGAGCTTATATCCATGTTTTAGATAAAAAATGTGACTAGAACATGAATAACTCAATGACAGTTATCATTTCAGTTCTGAACCTTTGGCATAATAATCTTTAAAGAATTTTCAAGCGCCTGACGTTTTTTTTTGTCATAAAAATTGTTGTTGATTTAATTATTATTTAATATATAGAATGTTACCGACGTATCGGTAACGTAGGGATTTACACTTGAGTATCACATGGCCTTTTAAGTGTAATTGTAAAAAAAATAATACATTTATATAAATTATTTGCGCATTTTTTATTAAAAATAAATGATAAAAGAAATAAAAACAAAAGCAAAACAAACAACAAAATATATACCAAATTGTACATACTGAAGAGTTAATAAAAAATTACTTGATTGGAAAAAAATAAGTTTTTTTCGCAAACTTTATTTATCAAATACCGTCCTTCAACTGAAATAATGTTTATGCAAAAGGAGTTGTATGGATAGGAATTGCATGATGTGATTATGGACGATATTTGAGAGAGATGAAGAGAATAAAAATTATACTATAATTTTTTTTTTTTTATAGTTTGTAATAATAAATCGTATACATTATTTACAATATCTTTGGTCAATCAATACTGTATTTACAATATCTCTGGTAAGATATCTCTAAAAAAGCAATATTTTCATGCACCAGGCTTCAACTTAGTTCTTTTCCTTCCATTGTGAATATCTTTTCGTTTTGTATGTTGCGGGAATCCAGACTCTGTAAGAATCTTGCCTACCTTTGAATTTTAAAGAAATACAAATCACAAACGATAATTTACTTAATATATGCTAATATACAAAAACGAACATGGTAGTTTTAATTCTTACATTATTGATAGTAACCATCTCACATGAAAGTATAAAAAATACATTGACACACTCAAGCTTTGAAACCCATATAGCGTACTAATCAGATTCAAAATTACATTGCCTTCGACGAAAAACTAACTTACAGCACATATTAAAGTGTTTATTGTACTTTTATGTGAGATGACTGGCTTTACAGAAGAGAAAGCTTTATTCGTGTTCTTGACTAGCTCTATATGATATGCAAGCACACAAATAAACATTTCCTATAAAGTTAACCATCTCACAAAAAAGTATGATAAATACATTGATATTTACTGTCAGTTAGTTTTTCCACGAAGGCAATGTAATTTTAAATCTGATTTTTATACTACATGGGATTGTGATCCTCAGTGTATCAATTTATTTTATGTATTTCCATGTAAAATGTTTGACTTCACAGGAAAGAAATCTTTATTCGTGTACTTGACTAGATGTATGTCTTATGCAAGTACACGAATAAAGCTTTCCTGTCTCACATGAAAGTATGAAAAGTACATTGACCATTGACACACTCAAGTTTTGAAACCCATATAGCGTACTAATCAGATTCAAAATTACATTGCCTTCGACGAAAAACTAACTTACAGGACATAAGTGTTTATTGTACTTTTATGTGAGATGACTAGTTTTGCAGGAAAGAAATCTTTATTCGTGTACTTGACTAGCTATATGTCATATGCAAATACATGAATAAAGATTTCCTGCATAACCAGTCATCTCACATAAGAGTACGATTAAACACTTTAATGTGTTTAATGTTAATTAAATGTGTTTTCTCTTATGAAATTTGAACTTTCATGTAGTGTAAGTCTGTTCGAAAGATCTATAGATCTGTAGACCTGCTTGTAACATGCCATTTAATATTTACTTTGAGTGAGTACGATTGAATAATAAATTTGGAAACGTGTCAGAATTATGAAAAGTTAACTATAACCTCTAAAAGTCAATTAATGGTGGTAATTAATGGATAAGCCACGTCATTATTCATTAACTACTACAATCAAACTGAATTTCACAGGTTAAAATAACTTTTTCACAATTTTTACATGTTCTCAGATTTATTGCTCAACCATGCAATCTTAAATTGAACATTGGATGCTTTGAATTTTATGAACATAGCTGTTGAGCAGGGCTAACTATACATCTATAGATCTTTTAGATACACTCACACTACACTACACTACATTATATGGGTCAAAATTAAAAACTTGGAAAAGAAGTTCATCCTGCTCCTATAATATAAAAGCCACCTGTTAGATTTAGCAGGTGTATTCAATTTAATCGATATTTACTTTGAGATGATGTGTCCGTACTTAATCGAAAAGACTGTAAGAATGATAAAAATCTGCTTCAGTAATGCATCTCCGACATCTCTTGTATTTTTGAGTTGACTTTATGTTTCTGAAAATACATATAATTTAATAAAAAAAGGAAAATATGTAATTTTTCAGTTTGACAGTTCTAAGAAATACACAAGCAGTGCCTCAACTAAATTTGAAAAATTGCATAACTTAATTTTTTTTTCATTAAATTATACCGAGTTACAGAAAGACGAAATCAGCTTAAAAATACATGAGATGCCTGAAATGCATTATAGAAGCGGATTTCTATCATTCTCATACTTTTTTAAAATAAGTACTAAAACTGAATAATGAGTACACCTGGTAAATCTGACAGTCGCCTCTATATTGGTGCTTCTTTTTCTGGAAGGAAAATGAAAACCCTGAAACAAAAAAAAATAAAGCTGTAGCAAATGTCAAAAGCAATAGATTACTGTAATAATAATTATTCAAAGAGACCACAAAGTGGTCACAGTGTATTAAAATAATTACAGACTAGATCAGGTTCCATGGATAATCTAGAAAATGAAGCTGTCAAAATGCATGTATCAGGAAGCCCTTTACTTAAGGTTGCCCACTGTAATGCCATTGTTGAGTTTGTCAAAGTTGCAGTTCCCAATTTGGTGCTATTTTCTTAAAAGTCTCCTGCCTTATGATGGTCATATTAATAGTCATATTGGGAGTTCATTATAACTTCTAATCGATGAAAAAAGAAGGAAAAATCGATCGAAAAAAGAAGGAAAAATCAGAAAATTTTCTATCAACATGGTTTCTTCTGGCGGGAAAAGAAAACAAAAATAAAAATTTTTTAGGTTCAATATGAAAAATAATTACATTAAATAAAAAAAAATAAAGAAATGGATTATGAATAATAATTTTACAAAATTCTGCTTAGAATAAATGATCATACTGTCAGATATGGATTAGAAAATCTAGTACTATTTCTACAAAATATTTAGATGTTAATATAGGTTATAAGCTTTTGCCTATAAATAATATGAATATTATAATTTCTTTTTCAGTTTTAAACAATCATCCTATTTACATTACAAAACTGAGTTTCCTCTTTTGATGTAAATGCATATACAATAACTTATAATTATAATTATGTTAATAATAAGTATCTTTAAATAAGAAAAATTATTTATTAAAAATAATACCTTTCAATTCAATATTTTTTTGAAATATCTTTTGATCCAAGCATAAAAGCATCAAATATATGCAAACCATAAGTTTTTGCCTGACTTCTTTCTTCTTCTTTTTTCAATTCTATAGTCAATTCACCATAGACTAATGTATGGCGTGGTAATTCAATTGATGGAGATCTAACTGGTTCCCACCAACCTCTTTCACAATATTTGTATACTTGAGATCGCCCCATCCCAAGATAGAATGTTGGTGTCTTATCCTCATTTCCTACAGTAGACAAATCCTCTCCAGAAGAGCAAGGCATGCAAAACCAATCATGTTCATTTACTAAAATTGTGTTAGATATATTTTATTTTGTCAGTTTTATTGTATCTTTATAAGAACTTTTATTCAGTAAACTTAAATCTTGTAATAAAGTTCGTGCTTTTTCATTAGCATTCATTCGACACAGCAATGTTCGGGCTTCATCTGGTATTTCCCAAAACTGCAAGCATTGCTCTCGCATTGACTTCTGTCTTGTTTCAAACAAATTTTTATCTACTGTGTAAGCAGCTATTTTTTTTAATCCAATAATTGGTTTTTGACCTAATATTTCATTAGATTCTTTCAAATATTTTCCATAAACTTTGTATCTAATGTTAATGTTTCTAATGGTACTAATTCATGAATATCATTCATTTTATCATTTTTTAATAGTTTCTTGTTAGCTTTAAATAAGTAATCAGTAATATGATTAATGTTAGTTCTTTTTCCTTGGCATATCAAATACTTCTCAGAATTAGCTGGCCTAGACATAGTAGGTTTAAAAATACTAATCTGATTAAAACAGCGTTACATTATATACACAAGTCGTGCACTAAATGGAGTAAACAGATGAAACAGTTTTTGTTATAAAATTCTTGAATATTTTCTTGACCTTCTACTAAAAATCCACCATCAGCCATCATAAAATAAACTCCTTGATCTACTGTCTGCGTCATTACTAAATCTCTAAAAGGCTTTTCATTTTTAGGATCATACATATCACCATCATCTTTTGGACCATAATAAGGATGAAAAGTTTCACAAAGTTCACCATGAAAATTATAAAGCTTAAAATCATTTTCACTTTTGAATGTGAAACCAAAACCTTTAGCATGCCACTTTTTTCTCCACAAAATGTATTCACTAAATCCTCCAGGACCTGCACAAACATCTGCAAAATATAATAATTCATCTGGATGCAAATTATATGGTTGAGTAAACATAAAATCACAGGCTCTATCCATATTAGCCATTTTAACTGCTGCTCTGTTGAGAAAAATAGCAGCTCCCCGAATTGTTTCAAATGAATTAGATCTTGTTCTTGCTTCACGCATCTCATTTTTTTCAAGTCTATCAAATACAGATTTTGAATTAATAAGACTTTTAACAACAACAAGTCAGCCAGTCGACGACGACGAGTACGAGTGTACGTACGATGGTACGACAGTCGAGGAGACGAGCAGACGAGCTGCACAGCTGCACTGAAGCGCATGCGCATGCGCACGCACACACAATTACGCTTGTAAACTTGTAAGGCTATCTTACGATTACGATGAACATCGCGATACAATAGATACAAAATCTATTATTTTTATTATTTATGACTTTGTGGCGATGCAACCAGCGCGTGGCGGTTCGACAGTGCTTAGCGTCATGCATAAACATCACATATACTTATATACATAATTATACACGAACAATCAGAAGAATATGACATGACCTGGTGATCATTGCGCGGTAACATGTCCGTAAGAGGCGGTCACTAATGTCTTTTAGACGGTATTAATTTTTCGCTTAATAACTTTACTATTTACCGCATGATAACAAAAACTACTTTTTTTTATAAAATATTTTGCAAAATCATGAGTGCATTGCCCTCCGTAATGACATTATTAATCATTCTATTAAAATGCACAAAATAATTTTAACAAAACGAAATACTTATCTAATTTTATATTCGTCGATGTTTAAATGTATTTTTCTATATCGCTAATGTTAACAAATTTATTTAATGAACGGCTGTGCACGCGTGTTCCGAAAAATATCTTGGCGCACTCCCGAACATATCTGCTCTAAAGTTGACCAACACCCGCGGAGACCATTTTTCATTTTCAAAGAAGCATACTACGCGCGCGCCAACTTTTATAGTATTGAACACTGAACGGAACACTGGTAGCGCCATCTATTGCATTGAATAATGACATATTTAACGCTCTGCATAGGTTATGTATACATATATAGGTATAGCCGACTGTATAACAAAATTTACTAAAATATATAATTGAACTTTTTGTACGTTTTCGAAAAAAGGGCTCTGGTACACCGTAAGTTAGTGCAAAACAAACATTCCATTCAATTTTAGGGCAAAACTGTTCATTATCTTGGAAGATTTTCAGTTCCCCAAATTGGGGAACTGAAAATCTCTGACAATAATTAACAGATCTTGTTGTTAATTTATTTAATTATTCCTCATTGACTAACTTACAATGTACCAGAGCCCTTTTTTCGAAATATTTAGTCTTTAATGACTGAAAAAATTAAAATTATGAAAAATGAGTATGTCGGTAAAGTAGAGTCAATTGGTCGTGCTCACATGGCCTTAATTTATAATTTGTGGTATAAATAGAACATGTAGTCTTCATACCATTAACGATAAATGTAGCAGATATCGGACAAGCGTGCACTGATAAAGAATAAAAGAATGGCTCTAATATGAGTGCTCCTCAGCATGATCGGAACGCCACCGAATTGTAAGACAGATTTATGTTAATTTAAGCTTTTTGAAGCTACTAAATATTGCAAATAAAATTTTTTGACATTCAATAATTTTTTATATGCAATGTATTCAATTAAGCAGGCTATTATTCTACACTTTTGATAGCTCATTATCTTTTTACGCTCATAGATTCTAACGCACAGAATATAGATAGGCTCCAAAGTAACGTATTTCATAAACTTTTTATGCCAAAAGGAAGCTTATGAACTCAAGTATAGTAATTAAACAAAGCTTGGGGGCAGGACGAAACTTTGTGATGTTTTTCTACTATGTTTAAACTAATTTTTCCGATTTTTTATATTAAGTTTGGTGCATGTAGAAATTGTTGACAGTGGTGCCAACTTGGCGAGGTTCTACAAAAATGGCTACCATTAAACGGCTGTTACTTTTGTAAAAATTGACCAATTTAAACTTTCAAAAAAAGAAATTATAGCTCTTGATATAACGAAGAGAATGCGACCAGAAAATTAAAAATCCGTTTGTAATTCATGAAATGGTGGGCATTCGAACACAACCTAAAAAACACTGAATTTTACGTTCATATTTAGCCCTATAGAGAAGGTCTATGAAGATCAGATCAAATCAAGTATTTTTTTTTTTAAGTTGACGCAAAAACAAAACAAAATCTTTTTTGAAAATTGAAATTGGTCAAAATTGAAGCCCGATAGAATTTTTTGAAAATAGCCGTTTTTTGGCTATTTTTTAGCATTTGAAAAATTCTAACGAGTGCTGTAGGGCACATAACGAGCTGAAAATTGGTGGAAGGCCATATTTTGGTATGTACTTTCATAAAAAAAATTGGCGGAAAAATTGGAGGACCCCCCCGAACCGCGTTTTTAAAAAGTTAGAAATAATTACCCATATATATATATATATATATATATATATATATATATATATATATATATATATATATATATATATTATACATTTCTCGAAAGGGGTTTATAAAGCCCGTTTTTTTATATATAGGGATTTATCGAGCCCGATTTTGATTATGCAGCCCGGGCTTCATAATATTTTTAAATATAGGGGTTTATGCGGCCCGACCTAGACGGAGAAAAGTGGGCAGGTCCAGGGATCGAGCAAAGCGAGCGCGCGAGCCGTGTGCTGTTTGCGTCGCCGAGCTGCGTGCGTACAGGTCTATACACGAAGCATTTGACGCGTGGATTTCAGCTGCATTTTGCACGCCGTATAGCCTTGCATCTTGGTCGAGCCAGCCAAACTGCGCGTCGCGGCGGGCGCCCGACGGCGTCCAACGACTCAGGGCAATTAAATTCTGCTCTGTACCTTCTTAAATATAAAGTTTAGCGAAAAAAGTTATTGACAAAGGTTGTTTATTATTAAATTATCTACAAAATAGTCAGTACTTTTTTCGTTAAATTTTATACTTAAGAAAGTACAGAGCAAATGAAGGGAAAGTATCATCGACAACACGAAACTCTTTATGGTTTTTCTCAATTTGCTAATAAACTATTGCACTTGGAGATTCGTCGTCACTGACTTTTTTGTAGATAATTTAATAACAAACAGCCTTTGTTCATAACTTTTTTCGTTAAACTTTATATTTAAGAAGGTACAGAGCAGAATTTAATTGGCCTGAGTCGTTGGATGCCGTCGAGCACGCGCAGTTTGGCTGGCTCGACCAAGATGCAAGGCTATAGAGCGTGCAAAATGCAGCTGAAATCTAGACTGAAAAAAGATTGGCGCATCGGCAGCGCTCTCTGCAGTCTAACGGGTTCGCTGTAGGTTAAGGAGTATAGACCGCCCGTTTAGCGCCTATGTTGTCCTTTTCAGCGCACCTCGCGTCCGTGCAAGGGCGCGCACTGCCTCACGGGTCTGTTACACTGCTCGCTTTGAACAACTCGTACGCCACGCGTGCGCTGCAGTCGCGCGGTAGAGAGCGGTATACGAGCAAAGACGACGGGGCGTTAGACGCCCTGTAAACAGGAGGAGCTGAGAGCTACAGAGGGCAGCCGACGCGCCAATCTTTTTTCAGTGTACGCGTCAAATGCTTCATTTATAGACCTGCACGCACGCAGCTCGGCGACGCAAAAAGCACACGGCTCGCGCGCTTGCTTTGCTCGATCCCTGGACCTGCCCACTTTTCTACGTGTAGAGTCTATAACCCCAGGGTCCATTATTTCTTTAGTCACTTACCATAGGGAACTCTGGGCTGTAGGTACTAATATACAGTCTTGGGCTACGTAAACCCCGATAAGTATATATATATATATATATATATATACACTTATCGGGGTTTATGTAGCCCAGAACTGTATATTAGTACCTACAGCCCAGAGTTCCATATGGCAAGTGACTAAAGAAATATTTATTGAAGACGCTAATGGTAGTAGTGATAAGTAAATGTTGATTCCATCTAATGGCCAAGGTTACTACCAATATTTGTTGTACGAGATGGTAAAAAATAAATAAAACAACAAATTTATTTCACATTAACAACGTTTCGGGCATTTTTTATTTGTGAATGTCCCTCTTCAGGTAAAACGTATATTTTTGATATATTGCGAAGTGACAAACGAACAGCTCTCCGCAATATATCCAAAATAGACGTTTTACCTGAAGAGGGATATTCACAAATAAAAGATGTCCGAAACGTTGTTGATGTGAAATAAATTTGTTGTTTTATTTATTCTTTACCATCTCGTACAACAAATATTGGTAGTAACCTTGGCCATTAGATGCAATTAACATTGACTAAAGAAATAATGGACCCTGGGATTATAGACTATAGCTCGGGCCGCATAAACCCCTATATTTAAAAATATTATGAAGCCCAGGCTGCATAATCAAAATCGGGCTCGATAAACCCATATATATATAAAAAAACAGGCTTTATAAACCCCTTTCGAGAAATGTATAATAAATATATATATATATATATGCATTCTCGTCTCTTAAGCCACCTGACACTCCTTTTCGCCCTTTTCCCACCCTGGTAAACTCCTGAGCGTCCGGCAGAGGAGAAGCAACCGTAACAATATTAAGTCTGTAAATTGTTTAAATGAACTCAAAGCGAGCAAAATTACGCTATCGGATTACAGTCAAGATAATGAGTCAATTGGGCTTTTGATCGGTGCGATACCTAAAAAACGGGCTAACTGCAATTGAAACCTATTTTGGATGGACGATTATGGGGAGCATAATTTGCATTTGCAGAGCCACGCGATGTGACGTTATTACTGTTGAATATGCTGGCGTTAAAAGAGACGTCTGTTTCAGATTTATGGCGTTTGGATATACTAGGGATAGAAGATCCACTGGAGTGCAAGACCAAATAAGAGCGTCAGAATGATGTGATGAAAATGTTTAAAGAAGCTACTTATATCAACGATGAAGGCAGATATGAAGTTAAACTATCCTGGATCGCGAACCACCCACCGATCTCATCTAATAGAATCGCTGCTGTTAAGAGATTAGAGAAAACAATTGAAAATTTGAATAAAGACAATCTTTGTCAAGAATAAAACGAAATTTTCAATGAATGGGAACGGGACGGTGTAATGGAGCAGGTGCCTGAGTCTGAACTGGGAGTCATTGCTGATGTAAAAAGAGCCTTCCCGCAAATAAGTGTGGCTTCTGAAGTGAGGGATTACATGCGTTTCTTATGGGAAAATAATGGGAAAATAGTAGAGTACCGCCACAAAAGGATAGTTTTTTGTGTTACGTGCAGCCCTTTTCTGCTTGGAGCGACAATTGAATTACATATTGAGAAAATTTTGCAAGGTTTTATAGCTGTATCAGCAAGTCTAAATACTGTACAAAAATTGATGGAATCATTTTATTCAGATAACTGCGTTACAAATGTTGATTCACAGCAAGAATTATTAGCATTTATGAATGGATCAGTGCAGGTGTTGAAAACGGCTGGATTTAATTTAAGTCGCTGGAAGTACGCAAGAGATAACCATCCGGGAAATACCAGCGTTCTTGGTATGCTGTGGGACAAGGAAGCAGATACATTGTTTGTCAACCTATCATTTTTGGAGAACTCCCAGACGGTCGCATTTACTACCAGGTTAATGTTATCCATCGCTCAGCGAATATTTGTTCCCGTTGGGTTTACGTGCCCTGTGACACTACATCCTAAGCTGTTGCTTCAAAGAGCCTGCAAGGAGAATGTAGTTTGGGATGACAAACTATCGAATGAGATCAAACTGGAATTCTCAAAATGGCTGGAAAATCTTAATGTCTTAAGCAATATAAAAATACCTCGAAACATTGTCTCATTAAATGACTGTAATATAACGATTAAAGGTGGCCTACGCTGCGGCGGTATTCATGCGTGTGGAAGTAGTAGGCAGAGTAGATGTGCAAATGATCAGAGCCAAAGCTCGCATCGCACCTACTAAAACCGTGAGTATTCCACGTCTTGAATTTTTGGCCGCTGCGAATACTACTCGATTGACTCGATCCCTGGTGCAGGCAGCCATCTATGAAAAAAACTAGCTAATATTCTGGTCCGGTTCCACCACTGTTCTGTCGTGGATTAAATAGAGAAGCACAGTGGTGAACCTTTGTATGGAATCGCGTGCAAGAAATCAAAGTTTTAAGTGGCGAAGCAACATGGCGCCATGTTCCCGGAACGCAAAATCCCGCAGACCTACCTTCGGGTGGATGCAGCCTTGTTCAGCTTGCTGCCTCCAAATGGTAGGAGGGCCCAGAGTGGCTGCAATTAGCTCGGAGTGAGTGGCCAGCCGTCGATGAACCGATTAACGAGGAAGAAATTATTCAAGAAATGAAGAAATCGTCCACTATTGCGATTGCGATGCTTTGTAAAACGGCTCCTAATGAATCAGGTTTATATTAGCGATATTTTTCGAGTTATGCTAAAATCGTTAGAATAATTGCGTGGATGTACAGATTTTTTGTAAATTCGCCAATTCGGGACAAAGAAAAAAGATATTTAGAACCTTATGTTAATAGTAGAGAAATTAATTTTGCTGAAATACTTTTGCTAAAATTAGTGCAAAGTGAAATGTTTATTAATCAGAAAGATGATAAATTAAAATCACTTAACATTTTAAAAGATGAAAATGGAATTTTAAGGACAAAAACAAAAATTTTCTATCGCGATGATGACAAAAATTTCCTCTGTCCTATATTGTTAGATTTTGCTCACTCTATTGTGCGATTAATAGTAGAAGAAGAACATTTAAAATTAGGTCATGCTGGTGTGCGAACGGTATTGTCTAGTCTTCGCGAAAGATATTGGATTTTTTCCGCGCGGCGTACTATTCGATCAGTCTTAACGAAATGCGTCAAATGTAAACGATAAGATAGTAAGCGCATGGAAGCGAAATCGATACCACTGCCTATAGAGCACGTGAGGGATGCAATAGTTTTCGAAATTGTTGGGGTAAATTTAGCTGGTCCATTGAATTTAAAGAGCGATCAAAAGGCTTATATATGTATTTTTACTTGTGCGGTTTACCGCGCGGTTCATTTCGAACTTTTATCTTCTCTATCAACTTCGGAATTTGTAAAAGATTTCCCTAGATTTATCGCGCGACATGGTCGTCCTTCGATTGTGTTTAGCGACAACGGGACTAACTTTGTAGGAACTGAGAATTATCGTAAGACTCTGAATTGGAAAGGTATTAGTGAATATAGTTCTGCCAAACGCATCGAATGTCGATTTAACCCTCCATCTTCGGCTTGGTGGGGCGTATGGTGGGAGCGTATAGTTAGGCTAGTAAAGAATTTGTTGCGTTAAATCTTGTCGAGAGCTTCGACAGGATATGAGGACATGCTTACAATTCTTTGTGATTGTGAGTCTACTATTAACGCTCGACCACTAACTTATGTATCTTCAGATTTCGATGATCTAGTTACTATAACCCCTAATATGTTTCTTCGTGAGATTCGTGAAATAAGCCTGCCAGATTTAAATGCATTAGCGAGTATTGATTTGCGTGAAAAGCAAGATACTGTCAAAAATTAAAGAATGATTTAAAAGGTTTCGTCCCAAATATCTTGGACAACTCCGTGAACATTGTCAATTAAAAGCTAGTGAGAATCATAAGTCGTGCGTGGGAGATTTGGTTCTTATAGGTAGCAATGATAGTAAGTGTATAGACTGGCCCTTAGGTCGTATTACATCGATATTTGTTGGGCGAGATGATCAAGCTCGGGTGTATCGGGTTAAAAATAAAAATGGGGAGCTTACTAGACCTATTCAGCGATTGTACCCGTTAGAGATACAACAGGTGGCTTTTGATGAACCTAATGTTTTACCCGATCATGTAATTGCTGAAAAGATCAATGTAGAGCGTGAAAGGCGTGGCGCGTCAATAAGAAAAGAATGAAATGGCTCTGTACCTGAAAAATTGCGAATTTTTCCGGAATATATAACTCGTAGCGGGCGGAAAGTAAAGAGAAATCGACGTTATGAATGAGAGAAAATGTGTGTTGAGCTTGTAGCTCAAGGTGGGTGTATGTTAGAAGAACTAATGCTTTTTTATAATTTTTATAATGACCGAGTGATGGCGCGCGCGACTTTAATATATTGAGACGCTGTGGAGCGATTAAAAGAGAACACTCACTGCGCAACAAGACGGCGACACGTTCAGATCGGACCGTCACGTTACTTACTGTTAACATCCAAATTAAATAAAGTTTCTTGTGTTTTACTTTTCAACAAAATCATTGTTTTTGTATTTTACCTCGAACGTTCTTCTCTGCCACTTCGCGTTACCCAATTTGTAACAACATCGGTCCATTACGAAAAAAGATATTAGAGATTAAAAATTTATTTAAAAATTTCGAATTGCGTTTTCTAAGAGAATACTTGATTTATCAACTTAAAATTTTAACCACTTATTAAACTCATTGAAGACTATATTTGGTTAAAATTTTAAGAGATTACCTTCATTTGTTTTTTAGAAAAATATTATTTTAGAAAAAATTTGTGTTTTCGTTGTCGCACGATAACAAAAGTAAAAATTATCCAATCGTCCTGAAATTTAAAGATATTTGAGGTTAAACATTTTTTTTTAATTTTCGAATCGCTTTTACTCAGAGAATACTTGATTTATTAACTTGAAATTTTAACCACTTATTACACTCATTGAAGACTATATTTGGTTATAATTTTAAGAGATTATATTCATTTGTTTTTTTTTTGTTTTAAATTATTTTAGAAAAAATTTGCATTTTCTTTGTCGGGCGATAACAAGAGTAAAAATCATCCAATCGTCCTGAAATTTTGCACAGATGTAGCTTTTACATATCGTCAGATCGAGTTCGCTGCACAAAAAATCGGTCCATTATGACCAAAAATATTTGAAGTTAAAAATTTTTTTAAAAAATTCTCGAATCGTGTTTACTCAGAGAATACTTGATTTGCTGACTTAAAATTTTAACCACTTATTGATCTCATTGTAAACATAAAATTGTATAATAATAATTGTTTTTAATGATAAAAAATAGAATGAGTAAAAATAAAAAATCACAAACCATTTAACATAGTTTCACCGTACAAAATAAAGTATTAAATGTTAAATATTGGAATTAAAAAATCATTAAAGGAATCGGTAAATTAAGTTTGAAGGAGCTACGTGCCAATGAATTGGCAGCGGTTTTTTAATTCCATTTATGCAAATGTATAATAATTGATAAGATTATAAAAAATTATAAACATGAAAATTTTAACAAATTTTAAATTTTGAATTTTTTTACATAAATTCGATAATTATATATAATTTATATATTTATATACAATTTAATAATAAGTTAAAATTGAAAAATTTAAGAATTATTTCCAAAATAATTTTTCAATTTAATCGTTTATAGTATCGTAAATAGTATTTTGTTCTGGCGGCAAGGGCCCAGTTACTACTAAACAGGGTTTCAGATTGGACAATAACTATTTTGAGCATTTGACACAACATAATTATTGTATGTAAATGAGTGAATTCAACAAAATGTGTCATCTCCTCAGTGGTTTTTAAATAAGTAATTGTACTTTCTATTTTATAAACGTTATTTTGTGTGTGTGAAGTTAACTTTGGGAATATCATACCGAACGTGCATGTTAGACTAATTATATTTTATATTTCTTCGACGAGAAAAATGTTTTTGTACAGACAAGCTTACTAACCCTGTCGTAAATTATAAATGTTAATAAAAGATAATGACTGTTAAAATTTTTTTAAACTGTTTAGAACTGTTTAAAACTGTTTATAAATCTTACAAAATGTCTGATTCTAGACACATAATTATAATTATGATAGTTTGTAACAGTTTCAAATAGTTTCAAATAGTTTCTAGTAGTTTTAAACAATCTGAAACAGTTTCAAATAATTTTGAATTTGATATTTAAGAAAAATTTTAAAATTAATAAATTATTATTATTCATAATATTCATAATAATCAATTACCATCAATTATATTAGTTAATACTTTTAGTTTATATTTTTTATTTAATTAATAATTAGTAACAATTAATTCTTATTTTATTAATAATAATAATTAATAAATATTTAATAGTTATTACATTATTTAATAACTATTATCAACTGTTACAAACTGTTGAAAACTGCTAAATAATGTTACAAACAATTATAAAACCACTAATAACGTCCAAAATCCGGCATTTTATAACAATTTTTATCAGTTTATAAATCTTACAAACTGTTTTAAACATTTTTGAACAAAAATATTACCTCTAGGGAATTAAGTCATTAATCAATTTATAACAATAAAAAGACGTGTGCATAACTAAAAGTTATTGATTACTTACATTTTATATTTTGTACAAAACAACCATCCAATTTTTGACGTAGTCAAAAACTAGTATCGTATTGAAATAAAAAGAAAAGATACAAATTTTTTATATTTGAGGATGATTATTTTCTAACGTCTTTTCAAAACATAAACAGATAAGTCGCATAATCAGATACAGCTACTATTAGGTTCAACAAATTGCGGTCAAGCTTAAATGCCTGGTGTTAGCAGACTATTAAATAATGCAAAACCAAAATGGTGTACATATCTAAAAATAGATATATTTTCTTAAAAATTTTCAGGTATTTAATAACGTTAAAAGTGTGGAAATTGATAGTGCAAAGAATATTTGAGAAAGGCAGTTTTGAAGTGACCGTAAGTTTTCGAAACCTTTACCCGTAGTCAATAATCAGTACGCAAAGGAGACTTATTTGTTTTTTCTAGAACACGTTGAATAGATGTATGTACATTTGAAGACAAATTATCTTAAAGAACATATTGTTCGTTCCGTTTATTTTGTCCGGCTTCCTCGACCCAATTTTCTTTCTTCGAGTAAAATATAATAATCGCAGCAGCGACTGAGGTTCGCAAAGAAAAACAACAACTATTTTGCTGTCACCATTACATTATACCTATATTTTTCTAAACTGATCGATATTCTTCTCAAGTTTTCGGTACTTAAAATGGATCTTACACAGTAACAAAATTTGCATTAAAGTGTCTCCCCCATTAAGTAGGTGGAATGTACACTTCCCTACAGAGTCACAAAACTGCCTTTTCTAGATAACTATAGTAAAATTGTCTTAGTCGCTTTGATTTTTTTAGTGGTACAATTTGGATACCTTTAGGATGAGTTGTTTGAGCAACAGGATTGGTCAATAAATTTCAGAGATATTTGAGGTTAAAATTGTTTTAACCTTTCATTCAAATCGTAATTTCTCGAGAATGGCTGGATGTATCAGCTTCAAATTTATAGACAGTTTTATATGTGATTATTGGCAATATTTATGCACAATTTTATCAATATCATATGATTAGTAGCTGTATAACATCGCTCGGTAACGCTCGCTCGGCATGAAAACAATATGAATGCATAATAAAATTAATAAAAGCGATAAAATAAAAATAGAAAAAGATAGTAAGAAGTAGAGTGTAGATAAATAGCGATACCCTGGTAGAAAATAAACCAATTCGGATGGCTTATCTACTAACTGTTGGCCAATAATTTAGGCCAACGAATAAGAAAAATATTGACCAACGGTTAACCAACGGTTGGTGGACTATCAATCAATAATAAAACATTGAGTAACTCATAAAACAATAATAGAAATTAATAAGAAATTTAGATATGTAAAAAGATTTTGATACATAAACAATAATAAAAATTATTGTAATGCATTAAAAAAATATTTAAATGAAGTTGGAGTAAATTTATTTGAAGGTTAAGTAGACAACGTAGCACGTGGGCTATGCTCCGAAATTACTGTCCGCATCCCGCTTTCCGCAAGACAAGCACACATGCACATAAATACACACATATTACATACACACGAGTGCGATCGCAGGTTCATGTGTTATGTATAGGTAAAAGTATTTAACTGCGCAGACTCATACGAGTCACGTGACGGGATTACCGGGATCGCGTGGTTTTGCTCCACTGTACTGCCGCCGTAAGCAAGAAGGTCTGTAACTTCAAAATTTCACTTTCACCGCAATTTCGATATGACGCCTGAAAGTATGTCGTTTTCTGTTAAATGAACGATTTTTATGAGAGTAAATATTTTTGAAGTTACAGACCTTCCTGCTTATGGCGGCAGTGTAAAGGTCAGATGGTAACGGAGCACCGTGTAGAAAACGGAGCAATACGAATACGAAGAATTTATGCAGGATACTTTCAAATTTTAAATGTAGAATACCTTTTATGTAGGATTCTTTCAAATTTTAAATATAGGATACTTTTAAATTTAAAAAAATGTAAGTATCCACATGTACATGTCCTGACTTACGTCAAAAAGTCACGCACACTACACATTAACACGCCCTAACCTCAATTTGAACAAACAAAACTATACCCGTTACCGATTTAACCATATTTATCTGAAGAAAAATACTATTAATATGTGGGTTTTGATTATTCTATGAATAATACAAATTTTGAGAGTTTTATTTAAATAATAAGTTGTGTAAATGATTTTTATTTAAGATTTTTAATATTAAGCATTCATTGACCAAGCGCAAGGGTGATTCCGTGACGAAATAAGCGGTATTTATCGCTAACTGTTGGTTAAACGGTTGGCCAAATCCTTGCGATTTGGCGAACGGATGGCGTACGGTTGGTTACAATTTCTACCAGGGTAATAATAAATTTATTAAAAAAGCACATAACGAGAGAAAACCCTATAAATTAATAATTAATAATTAATGATGTACGAAGTATAAGAGGAAGAACGAAATATCAAATGAGTATGGATAATAAAACGAAAAAATGGAGTAAAAATTTCCCAAAATATTTTAATGCAGTAACTGATTATAATACAACAAAATATTCTATTTATCGACGAAGAGGCGATGGGAAAACGACATTAACAGCATGGTTTCACCTAAATGATAAAGATCCTGAGGCTAGACAGTATCTACATACGGATATACCTAATGCATCTGTTTTTGATGAAAATTTTAGAACATGGAATATAATTATATATATTTTGTTTCTGTATGTGAATTCTGTAACGCTGAACACGTTTTTTTCACCAAATTTTCAAATTGTTGTCTAAAAGGTAAGATCAATTTATTATCCCCTTATTATCCCCTTATTTAGCGTATCCAACACGTTTCAAAGAATTAGTTATAGGGAATACAAGTGAGAAAAGATATTTTAAAGAAAATATTAGACAATACAACAGTGCGCTTTCTTGTGCGAGCATTCGTGCTAAATTTGATGCACTATTTAGCAGAGGACCACAGATTATTAGAATATGCGGTCAAATTTACCATAATGTTTATTCATTACACCCAAATGAAAACGAGGAGCGCGACAGCGCTCCGAAGGCAAGTATAGAAGAAGCCTAAAGGAGCGACCCGTGCTAAATTATATACGGCCGAATCCATTTCAAATCAGGTGGACCGCGTATGCCTATGTCACCGATCATTTTTGGAATTAAAGTATTCATGTTCTTCTCCAAAAATTATTTGACCCGTATATTTTTATTTTTTTTTTGCATCAAAATTTCATGCGTTCAGCAATGGCAAAAAATTCCGAGAAAAACCTTACTTAGAAAAAAAATTTTTCAATGTAATTTTCAAACCGCTACTGCTTCACCAGTTTTTTAAGCTTTTTAGCGTGTAACACATAATTTCACTAAGGTTTGAGCCCTCTTTCACGTTCTTTATGTTATTTAAACAAAAAAAATAAAAACTGCACGAGTTATGTAGTTTTTACTGAAAAATGCACTTTTTAGAAAAGTGCATTTTTCTCAAAAACACCATTTTTTTTTTGTTCAATTTTTTTTTGTCCTGATAGAGGACCTAAATATCTATCTAGACGTATTTGTGAAATTCCCGACTCGTGCCCAGGAATAGCGATCATTAATGAGATAATACACAAACAAATTTTTCACGCTTAACCCTTACATATAGTCAATGGTATAACAGTCAATATAAAGGTTTTTATCTTTGTGCGTAAGCAATATACAAGTGCACATAGTATCTGTTGTATTTTTTATTTTTGTCTTTTAGATTTTTTATTTTTATATCTACCTTTCTGCTTCATTGTTCTTACTTCAGTAAGGGGACAACCAGCGGTCTTTGCTGTTAAACAATGTACTTTATGATTGCACGTTTCTTTAATCCATAAATGAGTTTTTTTAATTCCAGGATACCTAGGAGTAGCAAGCTAATCAACACTTTTTACTTTTCTAAACACTTCTACGTCAACGTCTTGTAAATGGATTATTTTAATTGCATGTGTATATTTTTGAACGTGCTCTACAAAATCATTAGCATTTTGAATGGATTTTTCATGGGGATCTCGAAGATTATGTGAAGTAGCATAATGCTTTATAAGTCCACCGACACCATCTACAGCTCCTTTGCCGTGCCCAGTAGCAGAGAACAACCATTTTATATCAAAACGGTGCTCGTTTTAATTCGTATAACTGAAACCGATTTTTAAAGTGGCTATAGTGGCACCGTCTGATACAATGGTAATTTTTGTTATTGAATGACAACAATTATCTTTCAAGTAGGTTATAATGTTTTCTACTGATAGCAAAGTATACATTTAAAACATTGAGTTAATGATTAAATTTCTATTTTCAGAGCAGTGTCTTTTCAAGGGGATTCGACACGAAGTTACACAGTCATAAGCAATGACTGAAAACATGATTCAGCGTATGCTTTGCTCGCAGTAGCAAACATTATAACCTACCTGAAAGACAATTGTTGTCATTCAATAACAAAAATTACCATTGTATCAGAAGGCGCCGCTATAGCCACTTTAAAATTGGCTTTCAATTGTACGAATTAAAACGAGCACCATTTAATATAAAATGGTTGTTCTCTGCTACTGAACATGGCAAAGGAGCTGTAGTTGGTGTCAGTGGATTTATAAAGCATTATGCTACTTCGCATAATTCAAAATGCTAATGATTTTGTAGAGCACGTTCAAAAATATACAGATGCAATTAAAATAATACATTTACAAGACGTTGACGTAGAAGAGTTTAGAAAAGTAAAAAATGTTCATTGGCTTGCTACTCCTAAGTATCCTGGAATTTAAAAAACTCATTTATGGATTAAAGAAACGTGCAATGATAAAGTACATTGTTTAACAGCAAAGACCGCTGATTGTCCCCTTACTGAAGTAAGAACAATGAAGCAGAAAAAGAAAGGTAGATATAAAAATAAAAAATCTAAAAGACAAAAATAAAAAATACAAAAGATACTATGTGTACTTGTATATTGCTTACGCACAAAGATAAAAACCTTTATATTGACTGTTATACCATTGACTATATGTAAGGGTTAAGCGTGAAAAATTTGTTTGTGTATTATCTCATTAATGATCGCCATTCCTGGGCACGGGTCGGGAATTTCACAAATACGTCTAGATAGGTATTTAGGTCTTCTATCAGGACAAAAAAAAATTGAGCAAAAAAAAATTGTGTTTTTGAGAAAAATGCACTTTTCTAAAAAGTGCATTTTTCAGTAAAAAGTACATAACTCGTGCATTTTTTATTTTTTTTTAAAATAACATAAAGAACGTGAAAGAGGGCTCAAGCCTTAGTGAAATTATGTTACACGCTAAAAAGCTTAAAAAACTGGTGAAGCAGTAGCGGTTTGAAAATTACATTGAAAAAATTTTTTTCTAAGTAAGGTTTTTCTCGGAATTCTTTGCCATTGCTGAACGCATGAAATTTTGATGCAACAAAAAAATAAAAATATACGGGTCAAATAATTTTTGGAGAAGAACATGAATACATTAATTCCAAAATGATCGGTGACATAGGCATACGCGGTCCACCTGATTTGAAATGGATTCGGCCATACATTGAAATGGGTGTGTCAGAAATTCAATGCACCTATACACGTCTGCATTAGTTTAAACTATATAACATGTTATTCTCAATTGAAAGCCATTTTATTGCTCCACTCAAATCAAAAGATTATATTTAAAAAGATTATCAGGTTCAAAAGATATAGAGAGCTGAATTTTTTTATGTACTGTTTCATTTCCGAACTTTTCTTCTCGTTATTCCGATATCCGGTTTACAGATCTTACGACACTTCCAGTTGTCGTCTATCTTACGCTTGTATATCTATATTTATTTTATATATATAATTACAGTATCGCAGTACATAGTATAGTATATCGCAGTAATATAATATGAAACTCGAAAAGAAAGAGAGAGAGAGAGAGAGAGAGAGAGAGAGAGAGAGAGAGAGAGAGAGAGAGAGAGAGAGAGAGAGAGAGAGAGAGAGAGAGAGAGAGAGAGAGAGAGAGAGAGAGAAAAAAACTCACAAATAAATTGTGGTGCTTGAAAGGGTATAACGAAGAAAAATAGAAATTGCAATTCTAAAATAACCTCAACGTATCGGCTGATGATAGTGGCATTTACATACTTTTATATTTAGATAACTATTATTTAGATAAGTATTATTTACGTATATGCTATATATATAACGTAAAAAAGTATAATAAAATAAAAAATAGATACTTTGTGTAATTTTTCTTTTTCATTTTCAGATTATTATACAACTCATAGTCTTTGGTGAATATACTTATATTCATACTTAAATCATTTTGGAAGGAGGAAAAAGTGCAGCAGATAATTTATGAGCAGATTATTCTTTGACACCTAGTACAGCAGTGATACTCGAAAAACTACAGCTGCTGTGGAGAGAGTTCTTTAAGAAGCACATAGTGTTATGATTCTAACTCATGTTGGTACCAGTGATGGCCCCCGATCCTTCAGAACGTGGGAAATACCTAGATTCCTACAGTGGGTCGTGGGAAATGACTAGATCTAGTATTTTCCCAGCGGCGGAGACAACACGTCTCACAGCCAACTTCACGTTCGTTCGGCTAATTTGAAATTGAAACGGAGCATTCAAAGCAGACGAAGCAGAAGCTTATGTAGGTTATGATTTTTGTACTCCAATTGAATAAAATCGCACAATGAAATTAATTAAAGTCAACAATAAGCAGAAACGCATTTTAACAACGCGGGAGAGAAAATTAAATAAGTATTACTTATGGTTTGAATAATTTTGTGTATTTGAATTTTTAATAATTCTGAAAGAAATAAAATATTTTTTAAAAATTTAAATACTCAAAATATTTTATGACAAATATCCATTATTTCTTGATCAGATACTTTGTATGCGTATTTCTTTCTATTCCAGAAGATTGTTCATTCATGCAACATGGATGAAATAAGTATGAGTAAAGCTTATAAATTCAAACAGACAATCAGACATAAACAAGAAACTTAGGGTGGTCAAGTTTACAGTCAGCACATAAAAGAAATTAATTATCAAGTGCAGTTGCAACGTCTACTAAAAGTGAAAAGAGGGTTTATACTCTGTGCTGTGTTTCAGCAAAATAAAACGATCAGTGATGTAGCAGGCTCGTCTACATGTTCAGACTTAGACTCAGTTCTCATATGTAAGAGTATGTATTGCATATTACAACAAGATATCAACGATGTGAAAGAAGTCAGTCATCAAGTACAGTTGCGATATCTAATCAAGTGTAAAGTAAAAGTCGAAAGAATTTTATACTCTCTGTTACAGCAATATCTATAAATGAAATTGAAAAGCTCATAAGTGGTGTAGTTCAGGATTGGACTGAGTTCTCATATGTAAGTTGTTTATATGAATATAAAAGAGTATGCTGTTTTATATGAATATAAAAGAGTATATATTGTATATTACAACAAGATATAGACTATATCAAAGAAGTCCATCATCAAGTGCATTTGCGATACATAATAAAAGTGTTAAGTAAAAGTAAAAAGAATTTTATACTCTGTACAGTGTTATACCGAAATCTATAAATGAAATTCAGAAGCTCATAAGTGATGTAGCAGGCTCGTCTACATGTTCAGGCTTAGACTCAGCTCTCATATGTAAGAATTTGCATTGCATATTTCAACAAGATATATGCCATATGAAACAAATTAATCATCGAGCGCAGTTGCTATACATAAAAAAGTATAGAGTAGAAGTGAAAAGAATTTTATACTATGTGCAGTGTTACAGCAAAAGGAATAAACAATATTCAAAAGCCCACAAGTGATGTAGCAGGCTCGTCGACAAGATCAGGTTTGGACTAAACTTTAACGTCCAAGTGTGTTTCTTTCCATTTTGTTTTTATAAATGAAAATTAATGTAGTAAAATCATTATGCACATATTTCTGAGTATAATACGCACTGTTGTGCACTTGACATTATAATCTTAGCACTAATATTCTTTTAATGACATTTTTATAGTTCACAGTACGTTAATACATAAAACAATACACTAAATAGAATAGCTTGTTTGCATTACGGTAATAGGATAAAAATGTGCAATAAATATAAATTCATGACCTCTAAACAAATAATGAATTTCCTGTATCCTATTACTAAATAGTTCATTATTTATTTTGAACTCTAACATTAAAAAAATATTATTTTTTATTACTCCTATTGTACAAGATATATATACAGTCTATAAGCTACAACTTTCAAAGCAATTCTCTTTAATTACTTAATAATAATAAATAATTTGCTGTAAATAATACTTTTTATTCATTTGAGTCCAAATGACCTACATAGTTCATGAATTTGTGATTTAGCGAAACAGAAATATTTATTTCCCATGTCACATTCGATATTTCTATTCCGACCAAAATAAATTAACTCGAATAAAATTACAAAAATTAGCTACAAAAGCGATTTATTTTTATTATTTTTTATTTATTTTTATTTGTATCAATTTTTGACCGTAAAAAATAATTTACTCAAATAAATTTGATACATGAGCAAAGCCCAGAATCTTTTCAAATTTTATGTAACTCAAATTTTATATTTAAAAGGCTATAATTAAAGGTCTTTACGAAGCACATGACTGAACACCAAAAAAATGTTCATTTTTCAATAGAGTAATAACAAAAGAATGTTAGAGCTTTTTCTTTATAACAAAAGCTTTAATTTAAGACCTGGTAGACCGATTTGCCTTGAAAAATAGCCCAAATACAAGAGATTTTATGGTAGGGTGACTACACCAGTATTGGAACAGTCACCAGTGAATGAACATTTTTATATAACATTTAAAATTTTAAAATTTCTTTTCGTTTTACATATTATACATGCTATATGAAATGAATTGCCTTGGATGAAAAACATTCTTAATATTATGCAATACCGTGGTGAGACTTAAATATACGCCATTCGCTGTAAGGGTGACGCAGATGCACTGTAGGCATATGCTGAAGTTTCTTCAAAATCTAAAGTTTTTGTGTTAAAATCTTACGTCTAAATGAAGTTTTATACTTATTCGTTGACGATTCGACATTATTTTTAAGAAAAAAGTTAATTATTTAAATATAATTTACGTGTTCCAACTTTGGTTCGGCAACCCAGTGAAAAAACGTTTTTCGCACCTCATGCTGTACTATATGAAAAATCAATAATATTTAATATTTAATGTTTATAAGTTTTAATACATAAAGTGTATTATTATCATTCCGGTGTCAACTTTCAACATTCAGATTCTAAAATTACTGTTACTAAACTTACATAAGTACCCTAGTGGTAATGAAAAATGTATATAAATTGAAATAAGTGTATATTTCTGTAAAAAACGTATATAAATGTAAATAAGTGTATATAAATGTTGTAATTGGAATACGCATTTACGTTTATTTCCATTTATATACGTTTTTTTACATAAATTTATACTTATTTACGAAACTATATTTTTTTTACACATTAAACATCACAAATTTTAAAATGTATATAATTTTTTTACATTTATATACATTTATATACACTTCCATTAAACTTTTAAAAAAAGTCTTATATAGCAAAAATTAAAAAAAAAATCATATAAAATGTATATTAATGTATACAAATGTATAAATCTGTAAGTAACGGTAAATAAGTGTATTTACAGAAATAAAAACTTCCAATACAACGTACTATACAAAATGTAAGAAAAAGAAATATAAATGTAAATAAGTGTAAATATCTGTAAAAAAACGTATATAAATGTATATAAACGTATATAAATGTAAAAAATGTTTTAATTACAATTTTTACATACACTTATTTACATTTATATACAGTTTTTTACATTTACATACATTTTCCATTTCCATCAGGGTACATACAAAGTAAGTGTTCATTCACTGGTTTCAAAGTGTTCAGTCACTAGCACCACGTATTCATTTACTGGATTTTAGGAGATAAATGTACGTATATAAAAGTATATAAACGTATATAAATGAAAAAAATGTTCTAATTACAACTTTTACATACACTTATTTACATTTATATACAGTTTTTTACATTTATATATATTTTCCATTTCCATCGGGGTATACGAGGGTCATTTGACAAGTACCTAGCCTCACCGCCAGATGGTGCCACTATCGCACCAGAAATACACTACAGTGCAGTATCTTCCTGTAAACGGTTACAGACCAAATTTCAGCCGGATCGGAGTTGTAGTTTATTTTTGAGAGCGTGTGAAAGCAAATGTGTCCGTTGATTTTTGAAAAAATGGAGAAAGAACAATATAGGTCGGTGATTCGATTCTTGTTTTTGGAAGGGAAATCGCGCAGTGAAATTAAAGAACGCTTGGATGCAGTGTATGGGGATGCTTCTCCTTCGATGGCGACCGTTAAATTTTGGTATAACGAGTTTCAACGTGGTCGTACGTCGGTTTTTGATGATCCACGCCCAGGTGCTCCGAAAACAGCCACTACGGAGGAGAACGTGACAAAAATACACGATCTCGTTTTGTCAGACCGCGGATTAAAGGTGCACGAGATAGCTGCGATAGTAGGCATCTCAGAAGAACGCGTGTGGCATATCCTACATGAGATTTTAGGCATGAGAAAGCTGTCAGCAAGGTGGGTGCCGTGTTTGCTGACTGCAGACAACAAGCGCATCCGTGTGACCAGTTCAGAGCAGTGTTTGGAGCTGTTTAATCGCAATCCAAAAGAGTTTTTGCGTCGTTACGTGACCGTCGATGAAACATGGATTCACTACTACACTCCAGAGACCAAGGAGCAGTCAAAACAGTGGACCTTACCCGGTGAACCTGCTCCGAAGAAGGCGAAGACGGTCCCGTCGGCCGGAAAGGTGATGGCCACTGTTTTCTGGGATTCTCAAGGAGTGATTTTTATTGACTATCTGGAGAAGGGCAAAATGGTCACAGGACAGTACTACGTCGAACTATTGAGCCGATTTGACGCCGTGTTAGAAGAAAAACGGCCCCATTTATCTAAAAAGAAAGTGCTTTTCCACCATGATAATGCACCGGCTCACACTTCTGCACTCGCCACGGCTAAATTGGTCGAATTATGCTACGAACTGCTGCCCCATCAACCGTATTCTCCAGATTTGACTCCGTGCGACTTTTTTTTGTTTCCGAACTTAAAAAATTCGCTCGCCGGGAAGAGATTCCACTCCAATAACGAAATAATCGCCGCCACGGAGGCCTATTTTGCAAACCAAGAGAAAACATTTTTTTCAACGGGGTTAAAAAAATTGGAACACCGCTGGACCAAGTGTATTCAACTAAAAGGAGACTACATTGAAAAATAAATTTTATTTTTTGTAAAATTTTGGTGTTTTCATTTGTAGGCTAGGTACTTATCAAATGACCCTCGTATATACAAAGTAAGTGTTCATTCCCTGTTTTCAAAGTGTTCAGTAACTAGCACCACGTATTCATTTACTGGTTTTTAGGAGATATTTACAGATTTATTATTAATTAGCCAAGTCCTTATTTTTTTTTTTATACTTGCCATGTTTTTCTTTCCAAAGTTCTCTCGATAAATTTTTATCGGTTGAGAAATGAGATGCACTTTTATTAAAATGATAAGCTTTGTAATAATTATCCATGTTATTGGTAGTATGCCCTAAAAAATGAGAGTCAATTTGTGAATCTTCTTGATCGACAGTTGGGAGATTTAGAGGATTGACCTTCAATTTGGCTACCATTGCAGATTCTTTTCGCTCGGCAGTCTTATATTGCTCTCCCATTACATTACTAGCATTTTTAACTTCAGAAAGGGCATCTTTCAATCCTGGAAATACTCTTGACGGTTGTTCGAACATTCGTGAAATAAAATTATAATTGTTACTCTTTAGTTTCCGAATCGACTCATTTGCGCAGTATAGCTTGTTATCAGCACTCGAATGTACTATGATCATTCTATAATTTTCCAAATCAGCTGAATTAATGCGATTTCCATTAGGATTTTTTCTAAACAGCAACTGTAATGAGCCCTGAGTCAGTTGAAAAGTCAATTGAACACTTTTTCATAGGAGGAGTGACACATTTTTCTTAGGAGGAGTAACACCTTTTCCTAAAATGTGTCATAGGAGTGACACTTATCGATAGGAGGAGTGACACTTTTCCATAGAAGGAGTAACCCTTTTTCATAGAATGTGTTATAGGAGAGAAACTTTCTCGTAGGAAGAGTAACACTTTTTCGTAGAATGTGTCATAGCAGTGACACTTTTCCATAGGAGGAGTGAAACTTTTTCATAGAAGGAGTAACACTTTTTCATAGAATGTGTCATAGGAGTAACACCTTTTCATAGGGGGTTAGCGCTTTTTCATAGGAGGAGTAACACTTTCATAGAATGTGTCATAGGAGTGACACCTTTTCATAGGGGGAGTAGCGCGTTTTCATAGGAGGTGTAACACTTTTTCATAGAAGTGACACTTTTTTGTAGAATATGTCATAAGAGTGACACTTTTTCATAGGAGGAGTAGCGCTTTGCGCAAAATGTGTCATAGGAGTGACCCTTTTTCGTAGGAGGAATGACACCCTTTCATAGGAGTAACACTTTTTCATAGGACGAGTGACACATTTTTCATAGGAGGAGTAACACTTTTTCGTAGAGTGCATCATAGGAGTGATACCTTCTCATAGGGGGAGTAACACTTTTTCCTAAAACGTGCCGTAGGAATGTCACTTTTTCGTAGAATGTGTCATAGGAGTGACACTTTTCCATAGGAGGAGTAACACTTTTTCATAGAATGTGTCATAGGAGTAACACCTTTTCTTAGGGGGAGTACCGCTTTTTCATAGGAGGAGTAACACTTTTTCATAGCAGTGACGCTTTTTCGTAGAATGTGTCATAGGAGTGACACCTTTTCATAGGGGGAGTTACGTTTTTTCATTGTGGGAGTAACACTTTTTCATAGAATGTGTCATGGGAGTGACACTTTTTCGTAGAACGCATCATAGGAGTAACACCTTTTTCATAGGAGGAGTAACGCTTTTCGCAAAATGTGTCATAGGAGTGAACCTTTTTCACAGGAGGAGTAACACTTTTTCATAGAATGTGTCATAGGAGTGATACTTTCTCGTAAAATGTGTCATAGGAGTGACACTCTTTCGTAGAATGTGTCATAGGAATGAAAAATGTGAAAGATTTGGCACTAAAGTATTGCATTATCATAAGTATTGATTCCGAAAGCGAATATGTTAAAAGGTATTGGTTGCCTGTTGATTCGAATAGACTACCAACCCCATATCAAACTAATAGCAATAGCAATATATATATAATTATCCCCCCATCCGTTTATGGAGCCCATCCCTGTATATTAGTACCTACAGCCCAGAGATCCCTATGGCAAGTGACTAAAGAAATAATGGACCCTGGGGTTATTATAGACTCTAGATCGGGCTCCATAAACGCCCGAGAAAAATATTTTATGGGACCCGGGCTCCATAAAAGAAAACGGGCTCCATAAATATGCTCATGTGTACAAAAGGGCTCCATAAATCTGTTAAAACAAATGTATATATATATATATATATATATATATATATATATATATATATATATATATATATATATATATATATATATATATAAGTATATATATATATATATATTTATATATATATATATATATAAACTTGTATAACGTTAGTTCCCAGGACCCCATGTTACTGTATACCTATACGTGACTAAAGAAATAATATCTCTTATGGGGGCCGATGTCCTCAAAACTGACGTTAAACATATGTAGATTCAGGGACTGTCCCCAAAACTAACAAATGTCCCCGAAACCAACGTTAAACATCTGGAATGTCCTGGAAACTAACATAAAACATAAATATAATATATATATATATATATATATATATAATATATACACTTATCGGGGTTTATGTAGCCCAAGACTGTATATTAGTACCTACAGCCCAGAGTTCCCTGTGGCAAGTGACTAAAGAAATAATGGACCCTGGGGTTATAGATTCTAGGTCGGGCCGCATAAACCCCTATATTTACAAATATTATGAAGCCCGGGCTGCATAATCCAAATCGGGCTCGATAAACCCTTATATATAAAAAAACGGGCTTTATGAACCCCTTTGAAGAAATGTATTATATATATATACAGCGTGTCCAAAAAGTCTGGAAACACCCAAATAATTTCTCAGCTGAATTACTATTGGAAAATGTTAAGGTCGCCTTTGTAGTAATTTTTTACGAGGAATCCAATGGTGACTTTGGATTCGACCTTGGACCTCATTTTTGAGGTTATTTCAAGGTCAACCTCATTTTTTTAACTGGTAACCCCTATTTTTTATAGCGGAATCTGAAAGAGCGGAAAATTTTACGTCCGGATATGTATTAAGGTATGAGGTTGAGGTTACCCCCAGAGGTCAAATTGAGGTCAAAGTATGATTTCTTAAAAATTTCGCGAGTTCAGTGGTAAAACAAAACAAACAAAGGTAAGGTTTGGTAAGTTCGAACGAAGACTTGAAGGTGACCTCTGATTCGACCTTGAACCTCATTTTGAGCCTCATTTTTGAGGTTATTTCGAGGTCAACCTCATTTTTTTAAATGGTAACCCCTATTTTTTTAGCGAAATCGGAAAGAGTGTGAAACTTTACGTCCAAACATGTACTCAGAACATAGTTCAAGAAGGACCTTGACGTTCATTTGAAGGTCATTTAAACTTAATGACGGTCTGATCTTGTGTAAACTTTTTATCACACTGAGCGAGGTTAATTCTTTAGTAGTTTTCAACGAGAAATCTAATGGTGACCTTGACATTGTCCTTAAAAGTCATGTCAAGTTCAATTTTTTTACATTTAGCGTTACCCAGGAACAACGACGTGGACGTAGTAAAATCTGTTCCCTTTGGGGTGCTTGATTTACGTGAGTCCCCTTGTCTCTCACGATGGGGTGCTTGATTTACGTGAGTCCCCTTGCCTCTCACGATGGGGCGCTTGATTTACGTGAGTCCCCTTGCCTCTCACGATGGGGTGCTTGATTTACGTGAGTCCCCTTGCCTCTCACGATGGGGCGCTTGATTTACGTGAGTCCCCTTGCCTCTCACATTTGATTTTTTTAAACAGTATAACATCTTATTTCAAGTGCTCGAACTGTTCTCCATTCATTTCTTGACAGTAACCTAATCGATGATAGAAAGCACCAACAGCATTTTCAATCATTTCAGTAGGAATGAGAGCTGATTCATCAATGATCCTTTCACGTAATTCATCTAAGTTTAAGGATTTTGTTTTGAATACACGATCCTTCAGATAACCCCAATAGAAATAATCTAGAGGCGTTAAATCGGGGGATCTAGCTGGCCATTCAATTGCACCTCTTCGTCCTATCCATCGATTAATGAATACTGTATCTAAGTATGTGCGAACGTTTCGTGCATAATGAGCTGCTGCACCGTCCTGTTGATACCATGTGTTATTAAAGTCCTCTCCAGCTATTTCTCTTATAGCAGGAACAATTTGATTCCGCAACATAGTTTCATACTTTTCTGCATTTAAATTGCCATCAATAAAAAATGGTCCTATAATCCTATTATTTAATATTCCAACCCAGATATTTAATTTTTATGGACATTGTGACTTGGCTTCTCTTGCCCAATGAGGGTTTTCAACTGCCCAATATCTACAGTTATGTCTATTTACGCTTGAGTCAAGTTGAAATGTAGCTTCATCTGAGAAGACTATATTTGATGGAAAATTTGGATTTTGTACGATGCGTGCCATCATATCATCACAGAATTCAACGCGACGATCGAAATCATCTTCATTTAACTTGTGTATTAGCGTTACTTTAAATGGATGGAACTTCTCTCTCTTTAGTATGTTATGAATAGATGATTTACTTATTTCGTGCACTTGAGCAGCTCTACGAACGGAAGTATGCGGATCTTCGGTGAATGTTAACACAACATCTAAAGATTTCTCTTCGTTACCTGCTGACATTGGTCTGCCTGATCGAGGTAAATCGCTGATAGTGCCGGTATTTTCAAACCTTCTAACAGTTTTTTGAACTGTTGAAAATGATAGTGGAGTTCCACCAACCCTAAATGAAGCATTAAAAATATCTCTTACGGCCCTATAAGATCGCTGCATGTGTCCCCAACCTCTCATCATGAGAATCGTTATTCTTTCTCTATCAGTGAGTTTGTTCATTTTTATTACTCTTCGTAGTAGACCTTATCCAAAAATACTTTTTGAGTTGAAAATAAAAAGAACTTTTAATTTTCAAAAAATATGTTTGAAAGATGACCAACCCTTTTCTGTGGTGGTTATGGAATGAATAATAGTTTATTGTCACTCTAACCATACGAAAAATAACAAGTAACAATGTTCAATATTTAAACGCTTCAAAAAATTTTACAATGAATCAGCTCTCATTCCTACTGAAATGATCAAAAATACTGTTGGTGTTTTCGATCATCGATTAGGTTACTATCAAAAAGTGGATGGAAAATAATTCGAGCACTTGAAATAAGATGTTAGACTGTTTAAAAAAATTAAAAAGTTTACACAAGATCAGACCGTCATTAAGTTTAAATGACCTTCAAATGAACGTCAAGGTCCTTCTTGAACTATGTTCTGAGTACATGTTTGGACGTAAAGTTTCACACTCTTTCCGATTCCGCTAAAAAATAGGGGTTACCATTTAAAAAAATGAGGTTGACCTCGAAATAACCTCAAAAATGAGGCTCAAAATGAGGTTCAAGGTCGAATCAGAGGTCACCTTCAAGTCTTCGTTCGAACTTACCAAACCTTACCTTTGTTTGTTTTGTTTTACCACTGAACTCGCGAAATTTTTAAGAAATCATACTTTGACCTCAATTTGACCTCTGGGGGCAACCTCAACCTCATACCTTAATACATATCCGGACGTAAAATTTTCCGCTCTTTCAGATTCCGCTATAAAAAATAGGGGTTACCATTTAAAAAAATGAGGTTGACCTTGAAATAACCTCAAAAATGAGGTCCAAGGTCGAATCCAAGGTCACCATTGGATTCCTCGTAAAAAATTACTACAAAGGCGACCTTAACATTTTCCAATAGTAATTCAGCTGAGAAATTATTTGGGTGTTTCCAGACTTTTTGGACACGCTGTATATATATATATCTATATATTAAAACGAATGAAAGTATCATTAGTCAGAGTTCTTTTGGTTCACAGTAGAGTTTAGCTGAAGTGTTGATGCATAAACACCTCAGATTTTGTGATATCTGTGCCGCGAATGGATTTGTCTATAAATAAGAGCTGCAGCTTTAATATATGTTTAGTTCGAGCTGAACTCTGAAAGAATAAACATGACATATCCTCAGCGAGAAGCGGACAATCTTCGTATATTCAAAGATGCTACCAAGCAAAAGTCTACGTCTTTGAAGAACAGCATCGACAATTCTCTTGATAATGTGAGAAATGATGTCTCTTATTTAAAGATGACGGCGAATCTAGATAGTACTGACAGTATTACATATACCAGAGCTGTTGACGCTGATAAGAAAATGGTTTCACTTGTCAAGAAATATTTATCCAAGCTCAAACGTAATTCAAAGAGGTATCTTGATAATGTATACGATGTTTACAAAAAAGCAAATGTTCTTATGATTGGTAATTCGCCAATAGAGTTTGAAGGTAACACCGTGAAAGTATGTGGTGCAACTTTTCAACTGGCTGACGGCTTACTACAGTTGCTGTTTAGAAAAAATCCTAATGGAAATCGCATTAATTCAGCTGATTTAGAAAATTATAGAATGATCATAGTACATTCGAGTGCTCATAAAAAGCTATACTGCGCAAATGAGTCGATCCGGAAACTAAAGAGTAACAAATTTTATAATTTTATTTCACTAATGTTCGAACAATCGTCAAGAGTATTTCCAGGATTGAAAGATGCCCTGTCTAAAGTTAAAAATGCTAGTAATGTAATGGGAGAGCAATATAAGACTGCCGAGCGAAAAGAATCTGCAGTGGTAGCCAAATTGAAGGTCAATCCTCTAAATCTCCCAACTGTCGATCAAGAAAATTCACAAATTGACTCTCATTTTCTAGGGCATAATACCAATAACGTGGATAATTATTACAAAGCTTATCATTTTAATAAAGGTGCATCTGATTTCTCAACCGATAAAAATTTATCGAGAAAACTTTGGAAGGAAAACATGCCAAGTATAAAATAAAAAATAAGGACTTGACTAATTAGAGATGTACATCTAATAAAAGACTTCGGTCTAGTGATGAGGAGGAGGAGGAAGAAGTTGATTCGTCATTGCAAGGCAATATTGCAACTGCATATTAACTCAATGTTTGGGATGACCCTAACAAATTAATTGACCGCCTTCGAGTACTTATTTTTGAGCAAAATATGGTAAATAACTCTGCAGAAATCTATTTTATTATTAATGAACTTCGCGAGGCAAGGCTCATATATTAAATGGTAAGGAATGTTGATTGATTGAGAGGTAATTGTATGTGGTTGTACCTCACAGGGAGGAGCGATTGTTGGGGCTCTTACCATTTAAAAAATACAAATTTTTTTTAGGTTAGCATACATAGATGTCTGGGAAAGCCAGTGTAGTAGTTGATCAGCTGACCGCTAGGTTGCTTTAATATGAAAGTACTCTCGCAAGCGGTTAGTCGAGGTTTCGGTTATATCAGCCTGCTGAGGTCTTCATTACATAATAATGGGTTAAACTTTCCAATAATCAATCATCAGGTCACAACCTGCGGAAAGCCTTCTGATTGGTTGAAGTAGCATACAGTGCGATCATTGAGAATGGAGTACGTCGTGGACCTGCAGGGCTTCAAGCAACCAGTAAACGATTTCATTCTCAAGGAATTCGCCATACTTCCTTTAGACGACAAATCAGAACCTCTGTTGCTCATATTTCGAGAGCCGTATCCATGGCCTCGACTCACGGACAAGTACCGAAGCGAGAATACCTGGTTGGAGCATTGCTATCACGGTCTTGCATGGAAATCTAAAGACGTTTTCTACACTGACGTGGAGAAAATCATTCTAGATAGTCTGTATGATGCGAGGAAGGTATTTGTCCATAGTGAAATCAGGAGAGAGTGGTTAAGACGCTTCAAAGTCAACGCTATCGACGTCATCGAGTACGGCTATCCAGGCTTTGACGGTAATAACAAGGCGGTGACTGTTTGCACCAATCACAATGGAGCATATTAAATATAAAGCTGCGTGTGCAGTTCACAACGTCAAGCTGATGAAAAATTTTTAGTTCAAATACATACATATGGATTATGAATAAACTCTATTAATAAATGATGGAGAGGTAATGAATGTACCTCACAGGTGATGGTTAGGGCTCGACTCAACATTAAAAAAAATTTATCGTTCGATGCTCCACGAATTCCCGCCGGAATGGCGAAAATTTTGTCCAGCCTCTTAAATTTCCCGCCCTTTCAAATTACCCGCCATTTTTAAATTTCCTACCATTTTGTATTTCCCACCCACTGTGTCGCTAAAATAGATTCCTACCGTATCAATCGTTGGTAATGACATCATGGTGGGGGTAGAGCGATCGGGGTAGAGTGCTAGTATGTATAGTATACATAGTATATGTAGTACACATAGTATATTTAGTACACATAGTATATGCAGTATACATAGTATATGTAGTACACATAGTATATAATACATTCATTGTATGTGATCTTAAAAGTTAATGTATTACAATTACCGATGGAGGTAATCAGCTCTGTCAATAAGGTAGAAATGCCGTAGGGTTCGTATGTAATATAGTGGACTGAGACGTGAAGAAACTTAAATTTCGAAGAATTTCGGACCTCATCGTTATAGTGATGGCGACGCTCTACCAATCAGAGAGCTCCATACCATTTTTCCAAGAATTCTATGCAAAATTGAACTTGCATCAGCGAGCTCCGTCTCAACCTGTCCAAAACGTTTTTCCAAGAATTCTGTGAAGGTTTGAAGATGCGAACCCTATTGAGCGGTGGCGAGATATAGTATGCATGCTTCGTGTGTTATCTATATATGGATTGGGAGTATATGGTTGTGTCCCTAACATCATATGAATCAAAACTCAAGCGCTTATGGCATCTTGTTGAACAGGAGAAAAAAGAGGAGAAAAAATGAAAAAAATGAAAACAAAAATAAAAAAATAAATTAATTAATCAATTATTTAACAAACCACCACCCACCCTCACACGATGTGTGAGTGTAGGTAGTGCTTGTTGACGGTTTGCACAACCTGACTTATAGCTGGCAGTACGCCTACGCAGCAGTGGGCAGCGCGACGACTCCGGCTCCGCGCCTAGTGGAGCGCACAGTATATATAGTGCATGTCGTGTATGTCATCTAACAAGTATCAGAATTATTGGTGAGTTTGGAGCTATCTCATACGGCTCTGTTTGTAAAGTTCGATAGCCTATCTGATGTTACATACCACTTTGTCGATAAGGTAGAGATGGTTGATTCATCTGCAGATGGCGCTACGAAAGAGTGGATATCAATGGAAACATAACCTCAAAATGTTCACAAGGCAGAGTTGGGTATTGCATATTGCTCTGTCGGAAAGGTAGAGATGCGTGATCCATCTACAGATGGCGCTACGAAAGAGTGGGTATCAATGGAAACATAACCTCAAAATGACAACATAACCTCAAACGTACACGAATTTTCAGAAGTCATGCTACTGTAAAGGGAAAAATCGAACTGCGAAACGGACAAAATTTTATGAGTTATGGTATGACTTTATTAGAAAAAAAAATTAAAAAAAAGGAAAAAAAGGAAAAAAATGAAAAAAATAAAAAATGAGAGAGTGAGATATTCCATTAAACCTTGGAGTAACCTTCCTAGCAAGAATTTGGAAAGCATTTTAAAACGATTTTTTATGTATGACAGAAGTCCTTTACGAATGTCATAACGAAAGTTTGTTGGAGAATTCCAAATCAATGTTTTAAGAAAGCTTCCTGACAGATTTGCGAAAGAATAGAAAAAAAGATTCGAATTACTCGAATGTGAAAAATAATATGAAACCTTTAGGGAAGATTGTAGGAATCTCCTGAGTAATATCAAAATAATCATCGTATACATTGAAAATTGAGTTTTTCCAAAACACTGTTCAGAAATTTTTTAATTAATAAATCGTTGTAATATTGATAAGTAGGAATCTGCATTTTTGTTATTTTGATTCAATTTTTCAACGAGTATATTTCATGATAGTACTAATAGAATCGTTAAAAAAGATTCTGAATACTTATTGTATTTACATATAGGTAGGACGCGTGTTTTTCAAAATAAATTTTTAAAAGTTAATTTATTAAATAATAAAATTGGGTGGTTTCTTATAAAATTACTTTTTGTAATCAACATAATGAAATGCCAAGTTTAAAAAAACGTTTATTCGAAGTAATAATAACTAAAGTTAATATTTTCTTTATTTCGTAAAATATATTCAGTACATTGATTTTATTTCTACCTTACCGACATTATTTTTTTTTAATTTATGGAATTATATATAGAATTTTTAAATACCATTAATATATAAGATACAGTAATCAAAATAATAACATTTGAATTATCGTGGAAACTGCACCTTATTTACATGAAAATGTCTGAACTCCTTTAAGCGAGCGATAGCGTAACGGATAGCATGCGTTCGTAGTAACCCAAAGGTTGTGGGTTCGATTCCCGGTCAGGTCGAAAAATTTTATATACAATTTTTTCTGCGATAATAAAATTGCGATCAATATAGAAATAAGTTAAAAATAATATGCGAGAATTGTAATACTTCTAGAGAATTGTTAATATTATTTATAGCTTTATGTTACTCTTTCAAGATATTGAGAAAAGATTTCTAGAAAGATTACTAGAATCTTTCATGGAAGCTTTCTGCCAATGAGTTGCTCCAGAAATTTCGATCTTCCAGAAATCTTTCATGAGAGCTTTCTGAAAGATTTTAATGAATCTTTCTGAAAAGTTTCAAAAATTCGTTCACCTACGTTACGGAAGTCTTGTTGAAACATTTTCTGAAAGCTTATGGTTCTCATTTGTGAAAACTTCTCGTAATATTCTCACGTTATTTATGAATTTTTCAACAACTTTTTCAAAAACTTGAAAAAAAGTCCTTGAAAGGTTTCCTAAAAGAGTATTAGAATCTTTCATGTAAGCTTTCTGAAAAATTACGAATCTTTCTTGAAGACTTTCAGAAAGCTTCTAATTATCTTTCTACAAACCTTAAAGATACCTTCCCGAAAGGTTTCCTGACAGGTGACTGCAATCATTCAAGGTATCTTTATGTTAATCATTTGTACCAGACATTTTGAACTTCCGCGAATATTCCGTGAAAGCTTCCTAAAAGATTCTTGAAGGTTGCTGCATTCTTTTACGGAAGCTTGCTGAAAGATTTCCTCTTCCTTCAGAAAGCTTTCAGTTACCTTTTCAAAAACATTAAAGAAACCTTCCTGAAAGGTTTTCTGAAAGGTTGCTACAATCTTTAAAGCAATCTTACTGCCAATTATTTGTCCCAGACATTCTGAACTTTCGCTGAGATTTCATGAAAGTTTTCTGAAAGACTGCGAAACTTTCTTGCAAGCTTGCAGAACGCTTCTAATGATCTTTCTAGAAACTTTAAAGAAACCTTCCCGAAAGGTTTCCTGACAGGTGACTGTAATCTTTCAAGGATCTTTATGTGAGTAATTTGTCCCAGACATTTTGAACTTCCACATAAATTCCGTGAAAGCTTCCTAAAAGATTCTTGAAGGTTGCACGTAAGCTTGCTGAAAGATTTCCTCTTCCTTCAGAAAGCTTTCAGTTACCTTTTCAAAAACTTTAAAGAAACCTTCCTGAAAGGTTTTCTGAAAGGTTGCTGCAATTTTTAAAGGAATCTTACTGCCATTGATTTGTCCCAGACATTCTGAACTTTCGCGGAGATTTCATGAAAGCTTCCTGAAAGACTGCGAAACTTTCTTGCAAGCTTGCAGAAAGTTTTCAGCAATCTTTCATGCTATGTGGGAATTACTATCATTATAACATTTTTAGAGCTTTTTCTTTTTAACAAAAGCTTTAATTTAAGACCTGGTAGATCGATTTGCCTTGAAAAATATTCCAGATATAAGAGTTTTTATTTTCCAATATTCAAGAAGTAATAAGGTGACTTCACCAGTGAATGAAGAAATAAGGAAATAGTAATTTTTGTTATTCAATTAAGAGTCTTAAAAATGGATTAAAAGTAAAAATCTTTTTCAATTAGTATTTTAAAATCTTCAAACTTTACGACAGTGACAAAATTGTAGATAAAGAATAAAAGTAGAAATTTTGTTAATAATAAATCTGTAAATATCTCCTAAAAACCAGTAAATGAATACGTCGTGCTAGTTACTGAACACTTTGAAAACAGTGAATGAACACTTACTTTGTATGTACCCTAGTGGAAATATATTCGAGCCAAAAAGTGTGCCAAAAGTGTTCTATGATATATAGAAAGTGTTCCCATGGTGTTTTTAAAAGACAGATTTCGGACATTTCGAACACTATTGGAACAATTTGGAACACTTATTAACACGATATGATACACTTAATAACCACTTCGAAACATTTCTTAGAAAATAGACTGAATTAATTTTTCATATTTTAGTGGAATACTTTTTATATGACCCGGCACACTTTTGGAACAGTTAGGAACATTTTTTAAAATTTTCATTTACAGGGCCCATTTTTAGTCAAGTAAAACAAAATGTTTCTTGATACATAAAATATGTTCCAAACTATAGATACATTTTTCACCTATATTTGTAGTTATTACGTCTTCTTGGAACACTTTTAAAGATCATTGGAACATTTTTTAAACACCATTGATCATTCTTAGAACATTTTTCGAAAATTTATTAAATTTGTTTAAACCATTTTTATTAACATTTCTTAAATACTTTAAAAACATTTTTAAATTTTAGATTTCTTTATGTTCCTAAATGTCCCAGAAGTATTCAGAAAGTGTTCCTAAATATTCCAAAAGCACGGACAATTTTTTCTTTTAATCCGTTATAGATAAAAAATGTTCCAAATAGTTCCAAACAGTGTTCGAAATTGTTTTAAAAAATACGAAAAATTTTTATATTTGTTACAGAAGAGAATTAAAAGTTTTCCAATTTATTCAAAAAGTATGCGAATCATTCCCAAAAGTATCCCAAAAGTGTTCCGCTTACTACCAAAAGTATTCCGAGTAAAAATAATATATAATCGATTTCATCCTATTAGAAATTTTTGAGTCTAAAACAGTCATAAATGTTCCAGACTGTGTCCTTAAGTGTGCCAAAAGGGTTCCAAATATCCGAAATCTGTCATTTATGTACAGCTAGACACAGATTTCAAACAGTTTGGAACACTTTTAGAATAGAAAGGTACATGTTTCGCATAGTTTAAAACACCGGATTTTTTCCACTAGGGTACCCCGATGGAAATGGAAAATATATATAAATGTAAAAAACTGTATATAAATGTAAAAAACTGTATATAAATGTAAATAAGTGTATGTAAAAGTTGTAATTGGAACATTTTTTTTCATTTATATACGTTTATATACTTTTATATATGTACATTTATCTCCTAAAATCCAGTAAATGAATACGTGGTGCTAGTGACTGAACACTTTGAACCCAGTGACTGAACACTTACTTTGTACGTACCCCGATGGAAATGGAAAATGTAAGTAAATGTAAAAAACTGTATATAAATGTAAATAAGTGTATGTAAAAATTGTAATTGAAACATTTTTTACATTTATATACGTTTATATACATTTATATACGTTTATTTACAGATATTTACACTTATTTACATTTATATTTCTTTTTCTTACATTTTGTATAGTACGTTGTATTGAAAATTTTTATTTCTATAAATACACTTATTTACGGTTACTTACAGATTTATACATTTGTATACATTAATATACATTTATATGATTTTTTTTTTAATTTTTGCTATATAAGACTTTTTTTAAAAGTTTAAGGGAAGTGTATATAAATGTATATAAACGTAAAAAAATTATATACATTTTAAAAATTGTGATGTTTAATGTGTAAAAAAAATATAGTTTCGTAAATAAGTATAAATTTATGTAAGAAAACGTATATAAATGGAAATAAACGTAAATGCGTGTTCCAATTACAACATTTATATACACTTATTTACATTTATATACGTTTTTTACAGAAATATACACTTATTTCAATTTATATACATTTTTCATTACCGCTAGGGTACTTATGTAAGTTTAGTAACAGTAATTTTAGAATCTGAATGTTGAAAGTTGACACCGGAATCATAATGATACACTTTATGTATTAAAACTTATAAACATTAAATATTAAATATTATTGATTTTTCATATAGTACAGCATGAGGTGCGAAAAACGTTTGTTCACTGGGTTGCCGAATCAAAGTTGGAACACGTAAATTATATTTAATACTTAACTTTGTTCTTAAAAATAATGTCGAATCGTCAACGAATAAGTATAAAACTTCATTTAGACGTAAGATTTAAACACAAAAACTTTAGATTTTGAAGAAACTTCAGCATATGCCTACAGTGCATCTGCGTCACCCTTATAGCAAATGGCGTATATTTAATTCTCACCACGGTATTGCATAATATTAATAATGTTTTTCATCCAAGGCAATTCATTTCATATAGCATGTATAATATATAAAACAAAAGGAAATTTCGAAAAGATTTCAAAATCATGATTATATTTGATACTAAAAATGTACAAATTTTAAAATTTTAAATATTATATAAAAATGTTCATTCACTGGTGACTGTTCCAATACTGGTGTAGTCACCCTAACATAAAATCTCTTGTATCTGGGCTATTTTTCAAGGCAAATCGGTCTACCAGGTCTTAAATTAAAGCTTTTGTTATAAAGAAAAAGCTCTAACATTCTTTTTTTATTACTCTATTGAAAAATGAACATTTTTTTGGTGTTCAGTCATGTGCTTCGTAAAGAACTTTAATTATAGCCTTTTAAATATAAAATTTGAGTTACATAAAATTTGAGAAGTTTCTGGGCTTTGCTCATGTATCAAATTTATTTGAGAAAATTATTTTTTACGGTCAAAAATTCATACAAATAAAAATAAATAAAAAATAATAAAAATAAATCGCTTTTGCAGCTAATTTTTGTAATTTTATTCGAGTTAATTTATTTTGGTCGGAATAGAAATATCGAATGTGACATGGGAAATAAATATTTCTGTTTCGCTAAATCACAAATTCATGAACTATGTAGGTCATTTGGACTCAAATGAATAAAAAGTATTATTTACAGCAAATTATTTATTATTATTAAGTAATTAAAGAAAATTGCTTTGACAGTTGTAGCTTATAGACTGTATATATATCTTGTACAATAGGAGTAATAAAAAATAATATTTTTTTAATGTTAGAGTTCAATATAAATAATGAACTATTTAGTAATAGGATACAGGAAATTCATTATTTGTTTAGACATCATGAATTTATATTTATTGCACATTTTTATCCTATTACCGTAATGCAAACAAGCTATTCTATTTAGTGTATTGTTTTATGTATTAACGTACCGTGAACTATAAAAATGTCACTAAAAGAATATTAGTGCTAAGATTATAATGTAAAGTGCACAACAGTACGTATTATACTCAGAAATATGTGGATAATGATTTTACTATATTAATTTTCATTTATAAAAAACAAAATGGAAAGAAACACACTTGGACGTTAAAGTTTAGTCCAAACCTGATCTTGTCAACGAGCCTGCTACATCACTTGTGGGCTTTTGAATATTGTTTATTCCTTTTGCATGTAACACTGCACAGAGTATAAAATTCTTTTCACTTTTACTCTATACTTTTATTATGTATAGCAACTGCGCTTTATGATTAATTTGTTTCATATGGTATATATCTTGTTGAAATATGCAATACAAACTCTTACATATGAGAGCTGAGTCTAAGCCTGAACATGTAGACGAGCCTGCTACATCACTTATGAGCTTCTGAATTTCATTTATAGATTTCGGTATAACACTGTACAGAGTATAAAATTCTTTTCACTTTTACTTAACACTTTTATTATGTATCGCAAATGCACTTGATGATTGACTTCTTTGATATAGTCTATATCTTGTTGTAATATACAATACATACTCTTTTATATTCATATAAACAACTTACATATGAGAACTGACTCCAAGCCTGAACATGTTGACCAACCTACTACACCACTTATGAGCTTTTCAATTTCATTTATAGATATTGCTGTAACAGAGAGTATAAAATTCTTTCGACTTTGACTTTACACTTGATTAGATATCGCAACTGTACTTGATGACTGACTTCTTTCACATCGTTGATATCTTGTTGTAATATGCAATACATACTTTTACATATGAGAACTGAGTCTAAGCCTGAACATGTAGACAAGCCTGCTACATCACTGATCGCTTTATTTTGCTGAAACACAGCACAGAGTATAAACCCTCTTTTCACTTTTAGTAGACGTTGCAACTGCACTTGATAATTAATTTCTTTTATGTGCTGACTGTAAACTTGACCAACCTAAGTTTCTTGTTTATGTCTGATTGTCTGTTTGAATTTATAAGCTTTACTCATACTTATTTCATCCATGTTGCATGAATGAACAATCTTCTGGAATAGAAAGATATACGCACACAAAGTATCTGATCAAGAAATAATGGATATTTGTCATAAAACATTTTGAGTATTTAAATTTTTAAAAAATATTTTATTTCTTTCAGAATTATTAAAAATTCAAATACACAAAATTATTCAAACCATAAGTAATACTTATCTAATTTTCTCTCCCTTGTTGTTAAAATGCGTTTCTGCTTATTGTTGACTTTAATTTATTTCATTGTGCGATTTTATTCAATTGGAGTACAAAAATCATAACCTACATAAGCTTCTGCTTCGTCTGCTTTAATGCTCCGTTTCAATTTCAAATTAGCCGAACGAACGCGAAGTTGGCTCTGAGACGCGATGTCTCCGTCGCTGGGAAAATACTAGATCTAGTCATTTCCCACGACCCACTGTAGGAATCTAGTTATTTCTCACGTTCTGAAGGATCGGGGCCATCATTGGTTGGTACACCGCTAAAAGGTTATATTACCATATTATTAAAATCTTAATACTTATTGCTTCCTCATAGAGGAAGCTTTGTAATAGTAAAATTTTAATTTTCTTTAAATTGCTCTAGAAACATGAATAAAGGTGTTAGAAGTTTGTGTCACATGATTTTAGAAAATGTGTGTGTGTGTGTGTGTGTGTGTGTGTGTGTGTGTGTGTGTGTATACCGCTTTATTTTCGGATATACGCGGTCGATTTTACCCGGACGGGTCTCATTTTTTTTTGTTTTTTGATTCCGAATTCGGGAAAAAAATAATTTTGTACGACTAACTGATTAGTTTTTGTTTTATGTCGAATTTTTTATTTTCGAAAAATTTATTTTTGATTTTTTTAATGATTGGATTTAAATTTTATAATCGGATGGGTAGCGTTCGAAAGAGCATAAGAAAACCTCTATTTAAAAAAAAAATTTCTCTAGCTATCACGGTTATTTTGTTATTAACAAAAACGTGTTTTTTTTTAAATGCTTATAACTCCCAAACTAAATGATCAATTTTTGAGAAAAATCATGATAATGGATATTATAAATTGCTATAATCTGTATAAAATTGAATCCATTCTGTTGATTAGTTTTTGAGAAAAAAATTAAACAATGAAAAAAACGTGTTTTAGGTGGCGACAATTTACGGGAGTAAAATTGTGTTAATCGCTTCAAAATTCCTTGTAGAGATAGATTTTTGGTTGCCACCTGCACCGTTCTTTGGGATAGATGATTGGTTCACAAATTTCAGAGATTTTTGAGGTTAAAATTTTTGTAACCTCTTTTTCGAATCGTAATTTCTCGAGAACGGCTGTATGTATCAGAATGGGATAGGTAGCATTTAAAAGAGAATTAAAATACCCATATTTTCTAAAAAAAAAGTTTCTAGCTATCACGGTTCTTTGGTTATTAACAAAAACGTAAAACATGAAAAATGAAAAAAATGAGCTTTGTATGTCCAACGATCCCGGAGGGAAAATTGTCGTAATTTCTTCAAAATTCCTTGTGGGGGTAGATTTTGGATAGCTCTTGGTCGAGTTCTTTGGGCAAAATAATTGGTCCATAAATTTCAGAGATATTTGAGGTTAAAATTTTTTAAACTTTTTTTTAAATCGTAAATTCTCGAGAACGGTTCTATGAATCAGCTACAGATTTCTGGACAATTTTATATGTGAGATAGATATTATGTATGTGAATTTTCATCAAGATCGTATGATTACTTTTTGATATTCAAAAGATATTTGAGGTTTAAAATAAAACTAATTGAACATGTAATAATACTTTGAAAAAATTGATTTATAAAAATATCGGGTTGTCGCACGAGAAAAAGAGTAACAAGAATGAATTTTCGAAAAATATATATTAATTTATTACGAATATTCATAAAGAAAATTGGGTATAATACAATTAATTATTGTTATAAAAAATTTAAAAAAATGAATAAATACATTATTTTGAGGAAGCTAAGTGCCAATGTATTGGCAGCGGTTTTTATATGTATGCAGTTAGATGTGTACTATTTTAAATTAATCGTATAACATTAACGCATTTTTTAGGCAAAGGAACATTTAAAGGCGAGTATAAGCCCTACTGAAAAATCTCAGGTGAGATCTCATGTCAAAATCTCACCTGAGATTCTGCTCCAGATGTTGCGGAAAACTTACCTAAATTAAAAAGCAGCTTTATCAGTACTGGAACTTGCCTATTAGGATGTTTTACCCCCAAGATGAACTCTAAAATACACGTTTAGAAACCCTTTACAGAATTCTTCAATTTTTACAAATTCGGTACATGAGTTAGTTCTCAGGTGATTTCTCAGATGAGATCTCGAGTGAGATCTCAGATAAAATCTCATGTACCAATTTCTAAAAATTGAAAAATTGTGTAAAATGCTTCTAAACGTGTATGTTTGAGTTCATATGGGGGGGGGGGGGGTAAAACATCCTAATAGGCAATTTACAATACTGATAAAGCTGCTTTTTAATTTAGATAAGTTTTCCGCAGCATCTGTAGCAGAATCTCAGGTGAGATTTTGACATGAGATCTCACCTAAGAAATCACCTGAGATCTCACCTGAGATTTTTTAATAGGGAGTGCATTGCTAGCATCTAAAAATGATTATGAGATTGTTGTACCAGAAGAAGAAATGAATGAAGAGGAAACAATTCTTTTGTAGGCAGAAGGACTGGTAAAGGAAGAAATGATAACAATGATGCAGTTCGATTCAGTCCAAAATCCTGATCAACCAAACAGCAAATGTGCTACTTCTATTTTTAATCAAGCTCAGAACTACTTACTAGGAGAGGCTCAGGGTTCCATAACCCCAAGTTTCTTGAAACTCGCAGAGGTTGTTGGTAATACATCACCATGAACCTCTGCAGACTTATAAAATGCCTTTCCAGAAAAAAGCAGTAGCCATTGTAATTCACTTTTTTTTCCATTTTCGACTCATAATTATTCCTGTTTGGAATGGAAATATTGCAAAAATGGAATATATTCAGGTAATAAAATTTTATTAAACTAATTCTTTGACTTTATTCTTAATATTTAACATAATTTATGTATTTTTTACTCATATAAGTAATTGGATACAATTTTTTGCAGCACAAACAATAGATAATGGAAAAATATGAATATCGTACACATTTTTTTACTTTTTTTTTTAAATTAGAAAGGCCGCAGCTTTTTTTGGGAAGGCATTAGGGTCTCTAACTCTGCAGAGGTTCATGGTGGAGTATTACCTACCTCTGCAATTTTGAAGAAAATTGGGGTACCTGAACCCTGAGCCTTTCCTAGTTAGAAAAACATCCATATGAAGAATTTTATATGGATGAACTTGAAGAGGTAAATTTTCTATTTCAATTAAATATTTTGTGACTTTTTGTTTGAATATGTATGCAAGTTTTTTATTTTATGTTTTCGTTAACAGGTTAAAAAACCGCTGCCAATTCATTGGCACGTAGCTTCCTCAAACTTGATTTACTGATTCCTTTAATTAATTTTTACTTCCAATATTTAAAATTTCATACTTTATTTTGTACGATGTAAACGGCTTAAAATCGTTTTTATAAGTCTAACAACTCGTCAGGAGTTGATTTTACACGAGAATATTAAATAGTAAAATTTTTTGTTTTAATATTATCCACAACTTTTGTATTTAACATTTTCGTGTAAAATCAAATCCAATCAAGTTATAGCCAAAAATCGCCCATTTTATTTATAACTCCTCAAATATTTTAAATATAAAAGTTGTCGATAATATTGACATAAAACTTTTTCCCATTTAACATATTTCTGTTAAGTTAAATCCTATCAAGTTATATAAAAAAATAAGAAGGTTCTACTTTATTTTTACTCTTTCATACATAGAGCCATCCTCAATACATTTTAAAAAAAAGGGTGCCAATTGCTTGATGCCAGATCTCTATACTCATTTTTTTTGTATATGTAGGTTTGAATGTTATGCATTTTTAAGCATGAAAATGGGTATTTAGAGGGTACATTGTTTTCCAAGGGTTACCACATTTTAAACAGCTTTCCGCACCACCACTGGGGTACTGTTATAGGCGCGTTGAATTTTTGATTTTATTGAGCTTAGGTTTTATATATAAGAAATAATAATAATTATATATGATTTTGGGACATGGAAATTATATAAAATTACACAATAATTTTTTATATAATGACCCTAAACACAACCATGGAATTCGCTGCAGCGCATGCGCTTGGGCATACGCGTACCTACACAACACACACGGGGCCCTTTCTACATATGTGTGTTCTGTCTGTTCTAGTGTTCTAGACAACTTCTCTCTATGTCTGTCTCTGTATTACATAAACGGAACAGATCCTATCTGTCTTTGTCGGGAACACACGGAACACACAGAACACACATACTTATGTAGAAAGGCCCCCGGACACGAGCTGACGGACAAGGCCGCAAGGCCAAAAGTGTCGCCGCAATTGAGTCTCTGAGTCAATGCTATAAGTATTAGAAAATATTAATATTTTAATTCTCTTTCAAATGCTACCCATCACATTCAGATACATAGAGCCATCCTCAATACATTTAAAAAAAATTGGGAAAATTTTATGGAAAATATTAACTTGAAATTTTTTAAATATCTTTGAAATTTAAGGACCAATCATTTTGCCCGAATAACTCGACCGAAAACTATCCAAAATCCACCTCTACGAGGAATTTTGAAGCGCTTAAGTCAATTTTTACTCCCGCAATAGTTGGACATACCAAATCCATTTTTTTCATTTTTCAATGTTTACGTTTTTATTAATAACAAAAGAACCGTAATAGCTAGACAAATAATTTTTTTTAGAAAATATAGGTCTTGAAATTCTCTTTCGAATGCCGCCCACCCGATTCAAATACATAAAGCCGTTCTCGAGAAATTACGATTTAAAAAAAAAGTGAAGAAAATTTTAACCTCAAATATCTCCGAAATTTATGGATCAATCCTTTTGCCCAAAGAACTCAATCGATTGTGATACAAAATGTACCACTAAAAAAAATTTCAAACTGATTAAGCCAATTTTACTCTAGTTATTGAACGACAAAAAAAACACTTTTTTTTATAAATTATTTTTTTTTCTCCAAAAATAATGAATAAAAAAACCTAAAAATTTACTAAGTTATAGTACTCAGTATTCTTTATAACCAAAAAAATATTCATGTTAATATCTTTTTTTAATTTTGAAATATAACTTATTTACTAAAAATGACGTTTTCATGAATAACTTATGACGAAATATAGCTAACGGCTTTTTTTTTTTTTTAAATTGTAGAAAATTTTATTCTGCATACAGAGAATTTATCGTATATAAATAATATTTGTTCTAAATATAAAAAAAATTGAAAATAAAAATTTTGAAAATTTAAAAATGGCGATAAAAAACAAAAAAATCGATTTTGACAAAAATAAAATATTGACCCCAATTGTTGAAGCAAAATCTGAAAAAATGATCACTCTCTCGTTAAAATCGGTTGAGTAGATCATGAGATATCAGAGTATACGGACATACATACACACACACACACACACACACACACACACACACACACATCCATACGGACACTTTCTAAAAATGGTGTATTTCGATTCCAAATTTTCTATACAACATTCCTAAGACATTATCTCACAAACTTTTTTTTTTACTATCACAAAGCTTCCTCTAGGAGGAAGCAAAAATTCTGTTTTGAGGTTAAGTCAAATGAAAGATATTTTTAATAATGTTTATTCATGTAACGTATGGATTTGTTAGAAACTTTGGATGTCTTTTAATATTAAGTATGAAGTATTCATTTTAATATAAAAAGAAGTCAACTAATGATGAGAAGAATTATCACGTATGTATCAATCAACGGGGAAAATAACTTTTATCAGATAAGTACTTATTCAATCGCTAAATATTAAATGGCTAAAATCATTTTAAAAAAATTTATACTTTGTGTGATTTTTTAGTTTTACAGATATTATACAAGATTTTTTTGGAGTCATTTTGAAGATACTGTACATATATATATATATATATATATATATATATATATATTATTATATATATATTATAATATAGCAGCTGATCTAACATCTAACAAATGATGAGGAGAAAAATGTAAACTTGTAAGGTAAAAATAGGTAAAACAGCGTAATGACAATAAAAAAATTTGTTTATTACAACTATGAAATTATATTATTTTATTTTTGTTCAAAGTTAGGTGTTATAATTAGAGTTATTCAATTAATGTGTTGAAAATTAATTCTATAATATTAAAAAATATTTCTTATTTAGGTTGTGAATGTGGTTTTTCTGAAACATTTTTTGTAGCTCATTTTTATGGATTTTTCTCTCGTCACCCTAATTTAGACTTCATGCTACTGCTGTTTGCACATATTTTGGCAGTAGAGAAACATACTTTTGTATATTATAAAAAACTGCCTGCAGCAATGGAAATCTAGAAGCGTCATCTACAACAAAATAATGTAGAAATTTCCTGATTTGATTCTCCAATATGTATAAAAAATCCAATAGATTCTCATAATGTAATCAGCTGATAGGAAGCAAAAACCAAGATATTTTTAACAGGATTGCACTCAAAGTACAAAAAAGTATTATGTTTTGAAATTAGTTCTTCATAATAAAAAAAGAAAATTGTGATTTTAATAGATTATCTTTCTAGTTGAAAATCATATTAGAGCTGGTCAAGGTTTTTGAAGACTTATGGAATAATGTGTGCTTTTCTCAAATAAACTCAAACAAAGAATGTAGTGATCTGCCCGGTACAAGTGTATTATTGTATGTATTTTCAAAAAGTGACATCTAATCAGTGTTTTGTGTTAAGTAAAATAAAGTACCCATATGATGTGTTACATGATATCAAATCAGTGTTTATAATTAACAATTTATATAAGTAGTGTAAATAAATACTGTTTATTATCAACAATTAAAATAGTGATCTTGCCGATACAAGTGTATTATTGTATTGTCAAAAAGTGATATCTAATCAGTGTTTTGTGTTAAATAAAATAAACTACCGGTACGATGTGTTCCATGAAATCAAATCAGTGTTTACAATTAACAATTTAAATAAATAAAAAAATAAAAAAAAAAAAATCAAATTTTAGAACTTACTACTTAAAATCAGTTTCAAATATTTTGAGAATAGCTCAAGTGTGTATTAATAAATAATTATGTGTTATGAGGTTCATAAACTTTATAATAAGCTTTTGCATAGAAGAAAATATTGGTGAGTGGCATGTGAGCAAAATATTACAATATAATTTATGATGCTGATTTGAAATATTGGTCTGAGCCAGTGTGGCCAGGTAAACAATATATATCGTAATACTACGCATGTAAAAGTGACGATTTATCGCCACAACCTGGTCACACTGGTCTGAGCCTTGGTTTAAACAACATTTATCATCTTCACGAAACTTAGTCGATATCAGTGCTGTGCTGTTGTATATATTTACTCAAGAACCAATTAAAATATTATAACAAATGAACATTGAAATACTAAAAAAAGGTGAAAATGATTTGTTATTGTGAAAATTTCAACGAATAAAAACGCTCAGTTAATCTAATTTTTCAGAGAAGTTCTTAGTAAATACTTTTCTATACAAGATTCAGAAAATAATAATTCTTAGTTCATCAACTGGTTGTGTTTTTAATTTACAAGATTAGTGTGACAATGATCGCCGGTTATTAATTTAAGTAGTTTCAATCAATCATAATTTCAAGAACCTATATCTACTATAAAAGAATAGTTCAAATAAACTGAGTTATATGATAAGGGAGTTATTACGTAATCTATGGATCCAGAATCAATATGAAAAGAATCCAGACAACAAGTTTATATATGAGTGGAAATGAAAGATCGTGTAATCTCATGAAATAATTTAGTTTTGTAACATAAAATGATGATACTGTCCAGTGGTATCTTTGGTGTATAAACTGCATTGTCAGTTGGGTTCTTTATTGGGACTTTCTTTAGCAGTCACAATTTTTGCAGTTTCCTGGACTTCTTGTTACATATAACTCGCATGACAGACTATCTAGATTTATAAATAGGCTACAGAAAAAGATGCTACTTGTGACAAGAGAGAACAATAGCTACAGACAACAGCTTGATGATACATATGAAAAAGAAATATGTGCATAACAAAATAACGAAACTCCCAATTTACTTAGTGAACAAACTCCAGCTTTAATAAAAAGAAATGAGTGATGTTGGCGACTAGAATGCTAACAACAGTAGTCTCACTGGTGAACAAGCGGTTTATATGCATCTTTCCTATGATGTTTATGCTTTTATTCTCATTTACCACCAGGGGAAACTAGAATATTTGTTGTCATTGTTAATTCCGCCCCCCCCCTTTCACGGCCACTCTCGCCCTCCCTCTCTCCATCTATTTCTCCTCCTCCCTCTCAACATCCGTCAAACTCTGTATCAAAAACTTTAATCAGAGATTAAACATTTTTTTAAAACAATTTTAAAGTACATTCTAACAACACAATTTGTCTAGTTCTTTTATTTCTTCTAATCTCATCTATTCAATAAGCACTGTCCACAGATGGTAATAATTTTTTTCATGACGGCAAAAATAGTAATATTGGTAATATAAAACATCCTACGAAAGTATAAAATAAGGCAATTATAGAAGTTTTTTCTGTATAATCGACTCTGTATAATCCGTCAAATTCTGTACCAAAAACATTAATAAGAGCTTAAATATTTTTTTAAAACAATAAACGCACCTTCTTTAAAAACCTAATTTTTTAAGTATGTTCTAACAACACAATTTGTCTAGTCGTATTATTTCTTCTAATCCCATCTATTTAATAACCACTCTGTACAAATGGTAATAATTTTTTTCAATACTGTACAAATAATAATGATTTTTTAACAGAAATCGAATAAATACTAGTGAAAAACTCTTTTACTTCTTCGAGTCAATGTATTCTGAACAGATTATATGTAAGTACATTCAAATTCTTCACTGGAAATCAAACAAACGAAAGTTGTAAAATCAATTATCGATAATAGTCAAGTAATGTAAACAACTCTCCGAAACACTATATGACTGTTCTCAGAAATGTACTCAAATTTGTTCACCCTTCTATACAAATTAAATACAAGAAAGTACTGAATTCAACTTATTACAGTGAAGTACCCATAAGTTTACTCGACTGACGTAATAAAACTTTTCATACCTCGCATGTAAAAATACCTTTTACGCCCACATTGTAACTTCGAAATTATTCAGCTAGCAGGTATAAAGTACTACTTAACGCCGAAGAGATGTAATAGTACACATACTCCTACAAAACTTTATAGAACCTATGCACTTTATGTCCGTGTGGGTGTAAATTATTTTTATTATATAACTATAATGCCTTCTTTTTATTTCTAACAATCATAAATTTTTTCAGATATTTATGAAAAATCAAAGCTATATAAAAAACCGCTGCCAATTCATTGGCACGTAGCTTCCTCAAACTTAATTTACTGATTCCTTTAATTTATTTTTAATTCCAATATTTAAAATTTAATACTTTATTTTGTACGGTGAGACTATGTTAAATGGTTTGTGACTTTCTATTTTGACTCTTTCTATTTTTTATCATTAAAAAGGAATTATTATTATACAATTTTATATTTTACAAACAAAAAATTCATTGCCCACAAAAAAAAAACAAAAAAATGATCATCACGACCAGATATTCGAGATTAAAAATTTTTTTTTAATGTTTTTTAATACTGATATCTCGGAGAATATTTGATCAATTTGAAATTTTAACCAATTATTACAATTATTTATTACAATATATTATTATTTAGTTAAATTTTCAAGAGATTACCTTTATTTCTTTTGATAAAAAAAGTTATTTAAAAAAAACTTGTGTTTTTATTAAAAAAAGCAGAAAATTTTGTTATAGCTTTGATTAAAAAATTTTCAAAGTTAAAAAAATTTATTTGTCTTTGAGAATTTTCCATTTATTTTCCATTTATTAATTAAAAATTCAACGCTCATCGTTCGTCATCGCCTTCAGCTTAGAAACATCCGCATGGAAAATATACGTTATTATCATTTATTTATTGTTTTGATATCATTTCCACACCACCTAGCGGTAGATATCATGGCGCGTTTTTTTTAAAAGAAAATATAAAGCTTTTGTATTTTGAGATTAATATTAGTTTTTGTTAGAAGAGCGTAAAGTTGAACTTTACGTCCGCTTTACGGTCGTTTTGCGAGCATTATTTTTCGTTATATTAGACCTAAACATAAAGTAAAACGCGAATATGTGTATGGGTTGCTGAAAAATTTAATTTTACGCTTATAGTACGTAAATAAATATTTTACTATTTTTAATTTACTCCAACTAAGCGTAAATTTCAACTTTATGCCTGTAAATCATAAATATATTCGCTTATTTTACGCATAGTATTACGAAAATTAATTTATGCGTTTATATTTCCTGAAAGCAAGGTTTTATATGTTAGAAAATATGATTTATTTGAAATGAATTATTTAAATAAAAATAATATATAAAACATATTAAATAAAAATAATATAAAATAATATTATATGAGATATATAAATTTTACAAATTAATTTCAACATTTAAAAAAATAATAATTATTTCCATCTAGTGCTCCCAAACAATGCGGTAATTGCCATAAGTCTTGATAACCTTTTGCTATTTTTAACCAAGTTCTTCTATTTAAAGGAGGAAAATAAAGTGTCACCAGTTTTTTTGAAACTACCGAGCATACTTCATCAATTATCTGAAACATTGTTGATAGTCCAATCCGGTAAAATTTTGAAAAGAATTGAGGGTTGCCCCCGTTATGTAGAAAACTAAAAAGTAGAGATATTTTTTATTAACTATTAACTAGGATTAAGTATAGTACTATAGTATAGTTGATAGAGGTTTACGTGGACCATGTTTGGTTAATTTTCTTTTTACTATTTTAAAAAGATAATCCAACGATGCAACAGACATTTCAATTAATCTATAGAACTCTTCATGATCTTCAAGTTTGTCATAGATAAAAATCTTATTATAACCACCTATTGCATCTCTAATGTTATTTCTAAGGTGTGGTTTCACCCACCATCTTCTAGAACATAGAACAGCTTTCCGTAATTTTATTAAACGCTTTAATTTTAGCAACAGTAACAATGTATAAAATAGATTTAAAAGTTGCAAAATATCCATGTTGCTAATAGTTAGAATTCTATAAAAAATAAAATTAAGTTACTGAAAATTATCTATTACTTGCATTCATAATTTTCAATAAAAAATAAAATTAACTTACTGAAGTCTAAGTATAATCCATTTTTTAATCCATTAACGGCATTCTAAGTATAATTGCAAAATAATGATGAGAAATTTGCCACTGATCTGCTTCAAAGTCCAATGTAATTCTTGTGCATATAACCTCTCCTTTGTACTCCAATACTCCAAAACAAGTATAGGTCTGTTCCACTTTAGCCTCTGACGCTGACTTTAATAGATGTCGAACAACAATTTTTTTTCGGTTGCTCACATGTCACAACTCACAGCGCACAAGGCACGTAATGTGGATTCACGGTAATGCAAATAGGGAAATGTACTATAGGTGAAGCCAATAAAGTGTTCAAAACTAACTGAAAAAATTCTGCTATTCGTAATATTTTAACTTTTACTCAAAATTTCTTAAAATGTTATTACACTTTTTCTAATGTTTTCAAATTAAATCTTATTCTAAAATAGAAATTTTTCTTAACCAAATTATTACATTTCTGAAAATTATACTTTAACAATGAACATAATTTAAATTTAAGATATATGTTTCTTACAAGAGATATATTCATTTTTACAAACTATGTACACCCAAATGAAGAATATCAACGGGCAAAAATGTTCCAGGTTAAAAATAATATATACATACAACACATCATCACATCACATCACTGTAGTAATCTCTAAGTGCGCTTAGCACGCTGTAATTTTATCAAAACTGCACCACTTTTTTTTTTAACCTAGCAACCCATTACTCCCACCAATCAAATCACGAATAAATTGATATCATAACTAATCCATTATTTTTAAAGATAAGTGATAGGATTAGGAAGTTATAACCTTTTTTAAAAAAAGCAGGTTTTTATTTTTGTTAATAACAAACGAACCGCTACAAGCTAGGAATAAATTTTTTTTTTAAATATAGGTATTTTAATTATCTTTTGAATGCTACCCATCCGATCCAGATACATAGGGCCGTTCTCGAAAAATTACGATTTGAAAAAAAGGTTAAAAAAATTTTAACCTCAAATATCTCTGAAATTTTTAGACCAAATATTTTGCCCAAAGAACTCGACCGAGAACTATACAAAATCTACCTCTACAAGGAATTTTGAAGCGATTAAGTCAATTTTACTTCCGTAAACGTCGGGCATAGAGAAAGCGTTTTTTTCATTTTTCAATTTTTTTCTCAAAAACTAACCAAAGAAATGGATTCAAATTTTTACAGAATATAGCTATTTATATTATGCATTATCGTGATTTTTCTCAAAAAAATGGACCGTTTAGTTTGTGAGTTACCGGCTTTAAAAAAAAACACATTTTTATTAATAACAAGAGAACCGTGATAGCTAGAGAATTTTTTTTTTTAAATTATAGGTTTTTCTACGCTCTTTCGAATGCTACCCATCCGATTCAAAAATTTAAATCCGATCATTAAAAAAAATCAAAAATAAATTTTGAGAAAATCGAAAATTCGAAATAAAACAAAAACGAATCAGCCCAATCGAAAACCGATTTTTGACCCGCCATCACACAAGAAAAAAACAAAAAAATGAGACCTGTCTGATTACAATCGATCGAGTAGAAGCTTAGATCCAGCTATACACACACACACACACACACACACACACACACACACACACACACACACACACACACACATACACACACACACACACACACACACACACACACACACACACACACACACACACACACACACACACACACACGCACACATACATCCATACAGACATTTTTCAAAAATAATGTATTTTGGTTCATAACACCTCCAATAACACTTATAACATGTTTTTACAACAACTCAAAAAATTACTGTCACAAAGCTTCCTCTCGGAGGAAGCAAAAATGACATCGTTACCAATACATCCCTATTTTTCATTATTTTTTCTCAATTTTGAACTTTCTATAATATTACGTATCTTGGGAGGACAAGAGAAGTCTACTGCTGCTCTAGCAGGGATGGTCCTCCGACCTCTCATACATACTTGGCGGGCCCGACGGTTTGCAGTTCAAGCTGTAGACACATAGTCATTTTCTTATAAATAGTCATATGTTTAGCTTCTACCTATTAAATACTTATTCGTTAATCTATCACTCTGTTCTTAAATAGAAAGTGCAAACCCGCGTGAAAATATCATATGAGATCTCATATGGAATCTCATATCAGATCCCATAATATATAAAATTGCATATGACATCTCGTATGAGATCTCATATGGAATCTCATATCAGATCCCATAATATATAAAATTGCATATGACATCTCGTATGAGATCTCCTATGAGATCTGATGTCTGTAATTCTCATATGAGATCTTATATCAGATCTGATGTCTGAAATTCACATATAAGATCTCATATGATATTTACACGCGGGAAAATGATACGAAATAGGTTGCTAATAAAATGGTTAGGGAAATGTAAAACATTTTGTGTAGACTATAAATTTATATGATAGTTTAAAAAATGACGGACAAGGAAAAATATTTTGGGTAATGGCAGTAAATTATGATTCTGCACATGAAGGGCTATTGTACTTAAACGGTATCAATTAAAAATTAGAGTCAATGTAATTATTTATAGTGGACTTATAGGTAGGTATAAACATTGTTGATTAATTTATGGAAAAAAATTAGTATTCTACATTTAAATAGCCCACCGGTAAACTCCAAAACGTCGGGCCCGCCAAGTATGTATGGGAGGACGGAGGACCATCCCCGCTAGAGCAGCTTTAGACTTCTCTTGTTCTCCCAAGATGCGTCATATTATGGAAAGTTCGAAATTGAGAAAGAATAATGAAAATATAATAGACAATGAAGTTGCAACGCAATACAATATCAATCTAATGTTTTGTGTTCAATAAAACTGTTACAGGAATTAGATACCATTCTTACAGAAATTATTATTTATGCAAAATCGTATAAAATAATGCACGAAGTAGAAGTAGAAGAACAAAAGCGTCTTAACGGAAAAGAAAATTATGTTAATGACATTAAAATATATATAACTCGAATCTCAAATTTGGATAAAAATAGATACAACTATGCAACATGTAACGAAGTAGCCATAGTTTTTGTTGACGATGAAGATTTACCTCCAGCAGAATGCGATATATACGTTTATTCGAAATATAAAAAATCCGTAAATATATCTTATATTAGTAAACATGTAGATCCTATGTCATACTAGTAGATAGGCTATGCTGGTTCTGGACCACCACGTGGTGGTCTAGAACCAGCATAGCTTTTTTGGGATCCCCTCTCCTCCCCTCTCCCCCTCCCACCATTTCAGGGCGTGGTGGTCCAGAACCAGCATAGCTTTTTTGGGATCCCCACTCCTCCCCTCTCCCCCTCCCACCATTTCAGGGCGTGGTGATACAGAACCAGCATAGCTTTTTTGGGATCCCCTCTCCTCCCCTCTCCCCCTCCCACCATTTCACGACCTGTTTGATGCAGAACCAGCATAGGGTTTCTGGATCACCCGCAATTGTACGGGGCACCAATAACCCATAACAAGTCGTGACTTGTTGATCCAGAACCCGCCTAGGGTTTTGGGCCACCCGCAATTGTACGGAGGTGACAATAACCCATAACATGCGGGCACCTTGCTGTCGACGGGTGACAGCCCGCGACCAGACGACTGCGCACATCGGCTGCGCAGCGGCGGGTGGTCAGCGGCGGGCGGCGAGCGGCGAGCGGCCAGCCTGCTACTGCAAACAGGCAGCGGTCGGCGGCGGGCGGCCAGCGGTCGGCGGCCTGCTGCTTGTCAGCCTGCTGCTCTCGGCCAGCGGTTCTTATCTACTATAACCATTAAAAACTATTATGCAACCATTTAAAACTTTTTGTAACCCTTTTGCTCGGGCAAAGAATACGTGTTTGTGGAAATTTTTTCTGAATATTTTTTCCACTGCGACTGTTTTCAATCGTTTTGTATGAGTCGCTGTTGCTCGGGAGCAACGGTTTGACCCATTATGAGGGAATGAAAGTCTCTAACGACTGCAACGCGAAAGTATAGTATTAATTTTACATTAAAAACTTTATACGGTAATATACATTCTACTATTACATTCTACATTTTACGGTAGTATATATTCTACTTCTTCTACCTCGTTTACTGAGTATAGTCTGTGATACTCAAAGTCACCTCCTACTTGTGCATTTTTATTCACCTCGGGTTCTTGCTGGTGCTGCGGCTGTTGGTGTTGCTGCTGCATCGCGTTGAAGCATGATGCGTGCTTTCGAGATTGGGCGTATACCCACACAACCACATGTTACACGATTCGCGCGGAGATGAGCATATCATCGCGGTGGTCAGCTGATTTCCGCGGTCATTAGCATATACCGACCCGCGTGTAAGTATATTTACCGCGTTGATGAGCGGACTTTCGCGGGCATTAGCCTACCGTCGCTGGTAAGATATTTACCGCGCGTTTATTTTTTTCGACGTGACCTGCAGGTTTGATGTGGCTCTAAATCAGTAAATGTATTTCGGCTATAGCATGCTATCGCATCTCTTCGTTGTTCCGATATTCGTAGTTGCCTTATCGCTATTAATTCTAAGAACTCCAGAGTATTTCAATTGTGTTCTCATGGCAATCGTTTCCTGACAACGACTCACAAAACTTAATAGTATTTCATGTAATTTTACCCGCTAAATCAAAATACTGTTTTGGTTAACTGAATATACAAACGATAAGAGTGGCGACGTCGACGGAAACCCTAGATATAATAATTATTGAAGTGACTCATACAAAGGAGGCAAGACGAAGAGTATTTCACTCTTGCCAGTAACCCCGACACGGGCGACGTTATCGCATGCTGTGCAGGTTGAAACGTGCCTTCTCGTGCGAGTATTTTCCGTGCCATGAGAACACAAATGAAATACTCTGGAGTTCTTAGAATTAATAGCGATAAGGCAACTACGAATATCGGAACAACGAAGAGATGCGATAGCATGCTATAGCCGAAATACATTTACTGATTTAGAGCCACATCAAACCTGCAGGTCACGTCGAAAAAATAAACGCGCGGTAAATATCTTACCAGCGACGGTAGGCTAATGCCCGCGAAAGTCCACTCATCAACGCGGTAAATATACTTACACGCGGGTCGGTATATGCTAATGACCGCGGAAATCAGCTGACCACCGCGATGATACTCTCATCTCCGCGCGAATCAGCTCATCCCCGCGGTCGTCCAGCTTGTCAACGCGGTAAGATGCTAGTCCCGCGCGCGCGCCGCCCGCCGCCCGCGCCGCTCTCTATTGAACAAAACTTATCTACACGTACGTGACTAAAATTGATGACCTCATTTCCGCTGTTACCGAATACTCAAGCGTAATAAAATACCTCTTGAACTACGATATGCATCGATTTATCAAAGGCAACGTTAAAATCTCGCTTATCGAACAATAACGAAGCATGAGCAGTACCTCCTGCATCAACATCAGCAGCAGCTCCAGCAGCAGAAGCAGCGCCGGTAACTCCGCCACCACTACCTCTACCATCAACAGCGCCACCGCTACCTCCGCCAGCAGTAAGACCGAGAGTTAATAAAAACATGGATCTACCAAATCTCTTTCTATCTACAACCTATGCTATCAATAAATCACATTCCAAAAGAGTCGCTGTCGGATTGGAACACCACGCTGGATTTTATAGAGCTGTAGTGAAACTCTGTAGTACGGGGGCTCCTGCAAAGTACGTAACTCTCGAAAAAAATAGTTGGGAGCTGATCGTCGATCAAATGGATGCGATGATGGGATATCTGCTAGATTCCTTCACATTTTACAAAGACTTTGGTAAACCTACAAAAATATATCTTCCAACCCACGACATCAATTTTACAACGGCATACGGTGTGAAGTCCATCCTTATCGACGAGAGACCCTGTGTACTGACACAGAAACTCGTCAGAGACTTCCCGAAGGCCAACCAATAGACGAGGAGACGCAGTTTCCAGACAGTTCTTCACAGTACGAGACACCGCAGAAGAAAAGAAAATATGAGAGTCCACCCGGAATTGTCATGCAACAGGCTACTTTGAGCGGACTACGTGAAGTGCGCGAATGTGTCGATGCGAGGTTAAAACGTTTAGAAGATAGTGCCGGATTTATAAATCGAGGTATGGATAACATATTCGACTTTTTAAAAGATGAGTTAAAGAAAGAAAGCACCGAAAAAGCGAAAAATATTTTGAAAGACATTGCTGCGTTTAAACAGTATTATGTATTGCGTAAAAATGAAATTAATAATAGAGCAAAGTTGCACATGGAATTCGGTAATATGAGTGAAGAATTGTACGACATTTTTCTCATGGAATTTCATGCATTTGGCTTATTCAACTTGGCTAATGATTTGTACGATTATATGTTCGCAAATTAATTTGTATAATTTTTTGTAAAATATTATTTGCATGCTTTCACAAATATATGTTCAAAACTTTTAATTAAACACCGACTATCTTTTTTATTTTACCACCTATCCTCCAATCCTCTCTTATAAAAATTCGTAAATTTGCCTTTTTATTTGCTCTTTTTTATTTTTATATATCATGCAATTGATAATAATAAAATTATAGTAGTGGTAATTTGCAAATTCATCCTAAAAAAGAATGCTCAATGAATAAGTTGTAAACTCTGTAGCACGCGTTAAGTATATCGAAAAAATAAGCGACTTTTGATTCTCTTGCGAGAACATCTTACGAGTCTAATGATGTTGTAAATTTTTATTAATAATTCCAAAAAATTTTTAATTTTGTGAGGCGAAAGAGCATGTATAAAGAACACACAATTGAAATACTCTGGAGTTCTCAGAATTAATAGCGATAAGGCTTCTATACGAATATCGGAACAAAGAAGAGATGCGATAGTTCAGTGCAGGCCCCCGAGTGTACGATCAGCTAACGTGTAGACTATAGCTTCGTGCTACAGTTAACACTTAATCCCGGAGCCGAAATTTAGAGTAGGCTCCGCGACACCGTGGAGTAGGAACACACACACACGGACACACACACACACACGCACGCACACACACAACCAAACTCTTCGTAAGATAAGGTTTTTCATCTGTGGGGTTACGGCTGCTGCGACAGGGCCGAGTTCGCACAGCTGACGTACGCTATAGCATACCCCGGACTCTTCGAAAAGAACGCGCTATAATGGTATGGAGTAGTTGTGAGTCACCGATTCCCGTACGGGCCTAAAAGCACGGCTCGTACTTCTCCAAAAATCCCGGGGGAGAAGCAAGAAGGCACCGGTGAGAGCGAGGGCAACACCAGCGGTGGGCAGTGCGATAGTCGCTCAAGGTAGGCGGCTCTTTGATACGCAATCTAATATAGCGCTCAAATACTCTAAATCGCTGCACAAACGTAAACGCCGTCGCCATGAATCATCGCCACACGGATTGATTATAAAAACGTAAGGTAGAAGCGATACGGAAAATAATGTCATGCAAATCGCTATGTTCGTCGATTTGCATCTCTGGCAAAAAACCGATACTTCTCGCCATGATTCGCATTGGCACACTGACCTGATGCGTATGCGATGCAGGGGTTTTATAATGCTTACGGATATTAGCTCCAGACAAAAAATATATAATTCATCCTTCTTATCTCTCGCTCAAAGTAAACAATGTAAGAACAGAAAACCGTTACATTTCGACGAAATAATGAACACATGAGAAGTACACTAGGCATGGGTTTCATATTCCACACAGCGACAAATTTTGATCGAAGCTCAAGATATAAATATCATTTCTTCGAACAAATTCAATTTTATTTTGGTGATGCGAACGCAAGGCCAGCTTTGATAATGCTTACGGATATTACCTCTAGACAAAATATAATTCAAATGACTCGGGCATTCGCTATTCTCATTCATCGCTCAAAGTACACAGCGTAAGGACAGGAAACCGTTATGTTTCGACGAAATAATAAAACATGAGAAGCACACGAGGCAGGATTTTCATATTGCACATAGCGATAAATTTTTATAGAAGGTTCAGATAAAGATATATATGTATGTAATTAATACCCTAACGTACACGTTACACACTATCGCAAAAAAAAATATCCTCCGCACTTGTTTGAATTATAAAACGAAATTGATATAACGTGAGGAGATTAGTTCAGACGGAGCGCTTTTGGTGTATTCTCTTACACTGCCTATTGATTCACACCGCGCGCTTTTGTTATGGAAAAAGCGATAAGGATGTGGCCAGGCATCGCGCTGGACCCAAAATCGTGAATCTGACACTGTCTCCGCTCGCTATCGCGCTACATTTTTATTTGATAATGCTTACGAATATTACCTCTAGACAAAATATAATTCAAATGACTCGGGCATTCGCAAGTCCGAAAATCGCTGGCTTGAACAAAATTTCCACGGAATTATGTGGAGAGCGGGCAATATTCCATACGATGAACTAAAAAACACTCTAAGTGGTGTACTCTTCGGAGCGGAGATTTACGTAAAAGGCTTGGAGAAAAGTAAATGGTTGAAGAGATTTTTCCCGGATCAGTAAGCTATTTTTGGTTATAAAATTATTTTCATAAAAAAAGTTTTCTCATAATAATTTTTTCAGATTAGTTACTAATATTGAAGAGATGGGATGTCCTTCATTGAAAAGTCTACCTGCAGAATCAGTCTCGTGTACCAACCATACTGCCTGTAACTTTCCAGTATGCGCACTTCGAAACGCACTAGTCATAAAAAGATTGATGCTTGAGCATCAACATAGCAAAAACATGAAGGAAATATCAGAATCCTATCACTTTATGTATATTTGAATTATAATTTGTTCATTTATTATGAGTTAATAAACATTTTTTATTAAATTTTGTGGTTATATTAATTTCTTATAATTATATATATATATATATATATATATATATATATATATATATATATATATTCTTCTCTCTTAAAAAAGTGAACTATCCTCACAATAAAGCGTCAAAATCGATTATGTTTGAATATTTAAAAACAATAACCTTACTACCCTTTCGTATTCGCGATGAAAAAGTACGTTGGAATGACGTGAGCTTAGAGAGTAACGAATACGCGATAAAAATAACGGTTTCCGAGAAAGAAATCGATGGATGTAACATAACCCCACTTTTCGTTTCGTATTCGCGATAAAAAAGTACGTTGGGATGACGTGCGCTTAGAGAGTAACGAATACGAGATAAAAAATAACGGTTTCCGAGAAAGAAATCGATGAATGTAACATAACGTCACTTTCCGTTTCGTATTCGCGATAAAAAAGTACGTTGGAATGACGTGAGCTTAGAGAGTAACGCGAATACGAGATAAAAATAATGGTTTCGGAGAAAGATTATGATGAAAGAAATCCTTGAATGTAACGTAACCTCACTTCCCGTTTTGTATTCGCGATAAAAAAGTACGTTGAAATGACGTGAGCTTAAACAGTAACGAATACGAAATAAAGATGATGACGAACCCTAACGTACTATCGTGAAAAAACATCCTGCGCACGTGTTTAAATTATAAGACGAAACTGATATAACGTGAGCAGATTCATTTAGGCGGTGTGCTTTTGGTGTATTCTCTTACACACCCTATTGATGCGGGCTTTTATAATGGCAAAAACGACAAGGCTGTGGCCAGGCATCGCGCTGGACCTAAAATCTGACACTGTAACAAATATCACGATATTTTCTAGTTGTTTGAATCTAAAATTTATACACTCGCGTAATTTTTCAAGTGCGCAAATGTCTTTAACTGCATCACAACACTCGGTAAAATGTCGATCTTTCTCTTCTTTTTGGGTGGTTCGTCGTCGTCGGTGGCTGCAGCGGTGGTGTGGCGGTGGTGGGGGTGGTGCTGGTGGTGCTGGTGCTGGTGGTGCTGACGGTATCGTCGTCGTGTATTATGCCGTGCGTGAGGCAGGGACTGCGTCCATCGGCGGTATCCCAGTCCTGGGCCTCGTGTTCGTAGCAGCTCGAGAAGTCAGGTGGTGTAATTTCCCGACTATGGTTGACGGATACGGCTTTTGAGCTGTAGCAGAGCATCAATGAAATGTCGTGGGCGGGTAGGATGATTTTTCTAGGTGTTCGATTCTCGTTGATCAGATATTCTTGAATGGTGACAAAATGTTCCGTGAATTTTCCCAGCTAGGTTTGTCCATAGTGACGTATTTGTGAGGTGAAACGCCGCCGCCAAATTGAATAACAGGGCGAAACTGTTTGCCGAAGTATTGTAAGCCGAGATAGACAAACTTTGAGTGCGATTTATTGAGAGCGTAGCACGTGCTGAATAGCAGCGTGTGCGGAATATTCTCTTGATTCATTTTAACACTTTTTACGCGCACTTTTAATAAAAAATACTGACGGCAACGCCCGAGATGATGTGTTTTTTTAGATAGTGTACAGTGCGGTTCGTGCTTTCTTTTTAAGAAAATACTGCTCGGCGGTAGAGATGTCGTGCTTTCGGCTGCTGCGCTTCTACTATATTATCCCGCTCGCGATGCCCTATGGTTCTCTATACGCGTATGAGCCCGTACCTCCTCCTTTGCGCAGTGGGTGGCGGTGGTGGTGGTGGTAAGCATTTATCCAATGACAGATCGCGACGTATACATGCTGTTGGAGCGTGGTGGTGGTGGGGGAAGACCTTGTGCGAAAAATTATTCTCAAAGAGAAAGATATCTTTGTTTTGAAAATATTTATCGATAAGCGCGATTTTAACAGTGCCTTTGATAAATCGATACATATCGTAGTTCAAGAGATATTTTATTACGCGTGAGTTCATCGGTAACACCGGAAATGTACAAGAGAGAAACACGATCTATTCTCAAAGAGAAAGATATCTTTGTTTTGAAAATATTTATCGATAAGCGAGATTTTAACGTTGCCTTTGATAAATCGATGCATATCGTAGTTCAAGAGGTATTTTATTACGCTTGAGTATTCGGTAACAGCGGAAATGAGGTCATCAATTTTAGTCACGTACGTGTAGATAAGTTTTGTTCAATAGAGAGAGCGGCGCGGGCGGCGGGCGGCGCGCGCGCGGGGACTAGCATCTTACCGCGTTGACAAGCTGGACGACCGCGGGGATGAGCTGATTCGCGCGCAGATGAGCGTATCATCGCGGTGGTCAGCTGATTTCCGCGGTCATTAGCATATACCGACCCGCGTGTAAGTATATTTACCGCGTTGATGAGCGGACTTTCGCGGGCATTAGCCTACCGTCGCTGGTAAGATATTTACCGCGCGTTTATTTTTTTCGACGTGACCTGCAGGTTTGATGTGGCTCTAAATCAGTAAATGTATTTCGGCTATAGCATGCTATCGCTTCTCTTCGTTGTTCCGATATTCGTAGTTGCCTTATCGCTATTAATTCTAAGAACTCCAGAGTATTTCAATTGTGTTCTCATGGCACGGAAAATACTCGCACGAGAAGGCACGTTTCAACCTGCACAGCATGCGATAACGTCGCCCGTGTCTCGTTGCGAAGTATCCTACGCTAAACAGCTGGAAGCGTATCGCAACGATTGAGAAGACTAGATCCGCGTGCGCGACGCAACTGCCGATCGGAGGAGAGCATGCTATTTATACCGCACTCCGCGGAGCTGCCCCGGCCCAATCAGCAAGCAGCAGGCCGCTCACCGCTCGCCGCTCGCCGCCCGCCGCTGACCGCCCGCCGCTGCGCAGCCGATGTGCGCAGTCGTCTGGTCGCGGGCTGTCACCCGCCGCGCCGATATGACTCAAAACCCTATGCCGATTTTAGACCAAACAGGTCAGGACCTGTTTTTGGGTTAATGGCACCCTGTGAAATAGCGGGGGAGGGGGAGGGGGAAGAGGAGAGGGTGGAGGGGAGACCCGGGCGACGTTATCGCATGCTGTGCAGGTTGAAACGTGCCTTCTCGTGCGAGTATTTTCCGTGCCATGAGAACACAATTGAAATACTCTGGAGTTCTTAGAATTAATAGCGATAAGGCAACTACGAATATCGGAACAACGAAGAGAAGCGATAGCATGCTATAGCCGAAATACATTTACTGATTTAGAGCCACATCAAACCTGCAGGTCACGTCGAAAAAAATAAACGCGCGGTAAATATCTTACCAGCGACGGTAGGCTAATGCCCGCGAAAGTCCGCTCATCAACGCGGTAAATATACTTACACGCGGGTCGGTATATGCTAATGACCGCGGAAATCAGCTGACCACCGCGATGATACGCTCATCTGCGCGCGAATCAGCTCATCCCCGCGGTCGTCCAGCTTGTCAACGCGGTAAGATGCTAGTCCCGCGCGCGCGCCGCCCGCCGCCCGCGCCGCTCTCTATTGAACAAAACTTATCTACACGTACGTGACTAAAATTGATGACCTCATTTCCGCTGTTACCGAATACTCAAGCGTAATAAAATACCTCTTGAACTACGATATGCATCGATTTATCAAAGGCAACGTTAAAATCTCGCTTATCGATAAATATTTTCAAAACAAAGATATCTTCTCTTTGAGAATAGATCGTGTTTCTCTCTTGTACATTTCCGGTGTTACCGATGAACTCACGCGTAATAAAATATCTCTTGAACTACGATATGTATCGATTTATCAAAGGCACTGTTAAAATCGCGCTTATCGATAAATATTTTCAAAACAAAGATATCTTTCTCTTTGAGAATAATTTTTCGCACAAGGTCTTCCCCCACCACCACCACGCTCCAACAGCATGTATACGTCGCGATCTGTCATTGGATAAATGCTTACCACCACCACCACCGCCACCCACTGCGCAAAGGAGGGAGGTACGCGCTCATACGCGTATAGAGAACCATAGGGCATCGCGAGCGGGATAATATAGTAGAAGCGCAGCAGCCGAAAGCACGACATCTCTACCGCCGAGCAGTATTTTCTTAAAAGAAAGCACGAACCGCACTGTACACTATCTAAAAACACATCATCTCGGGCGTTGCCGTCAGTATTTTTTATTAAAAGTGCGCGTAAAAAGTGTTAAAATGAATCAAGAGAATATTCCGCACACGCTGCTATTCAGCACGTGCTACGCTCTCAATAAATCGCACTCAAAGTTTGTCTATCTCGGCTTACAATACTTCGGCAAACAGTTTCGCCCTGTTATTCAATTTGGCGGCGGCGTTTCACCTCACAAATACGTCACTATGGACAAACCTAGCTGGGAAAATTCACGGAACATTTTGTCACCATTCAAGAATATCTAATCAACGAGAATCGAACACCTAGAAAAATCATCCTACCCGCCCACGACATTTCATTGATGCTCTGCTACAGCTCAAAAGCCGTATCCGTCAACCATAGTCGGGAAATTACACCACCTGACTTCTCGAGCTGCTACGAACACGAGGCCCAGGACTGGGATACCGCCGATGGACGCAGTCCCTGCCTCACGCACGGCATAATACACGACGACGATACCGTCAGCACCACCAGCACCAGCACCACCAGCACCACCCCCACCACCGCCACACCACCGCTGCAGCCACCGACGACGACGAACCACCCAAAAAGAAGAGAAAGATCGACATTTTACCGAGTGTTGTGATGCAGTTAAAGACATTTGCGCACTTGAAAAAATTACGCGAGTGTATAAATTTTAGATTCAAACAACTAGAAAATATCGTGATATTTGTTACAGTGTCAGATTTTAGGTCCAGCGCGATGCCTGGCCACAGCCTTGTCGTTTTTGCCATTATAAAAGCCCGCATCAATAGGGTGTGTAAGAGAATACACCAAAAGCACACCGCCTAAATGAATCTGCTCGCGTTATATCAGTTTCGTCTTATAATTTAAACACGTGCGCAGGATGTTTTTTCACGATAGTACGTTAGGGTTCGTCATCATCTTTATTTCGTATTCGTTACTGTTTAAGCTCACGTCATTTCAACGTACTTTTTTATCGCGAATACAAAACGGGAAGTGAGGTTACGTTACATTCAAGGATTTCTTTCATCATAATCTTTCTCCGAAACCATTATTTTTATCTCGTATTCGCGTTACTCTCTAAGCTCACGTCATTCCAACGTACTTTTTTATCGCGAATACGAAACGGAAAGTGACGTTATGTTACATTCATCGATTTCTTTCTCGGAAACCGTTATTTTTTATCTCGTATTCGTTACTCTCTAAGCGCACGTCATCCCAACGTACTTTTTTATCGCGAATACGAAACGGAAAGTGGGGTTATGTTACATCCATCGATTTATTTCTCGGAAACCGTTATTTTTATCGCGTATTCGTTACTCTCTAAGCTCACGTCATTCCAACGTACTTTTTCATCGCGAATACGAAAGGGTAGTAAGGTTATTGTTTTTAAATATTCAAACATAATCGATTTTGACGCTTTATTGTGAGGATAGTTCACTTTTTTAAGAGAGAAGAATATATATATATATATATATATATATATATATATATATATATATATATATATATATATATATATATATATATATATATATATATATATATATATATATATATATATATATATATAATTATAAGAAATTAATATAACCACAAAATTTAATAAAAAATGTTTATTAACTCATAATAAATGAACAAATTATAATTCAAATATACATAAAGTGATAGGATTCTGATATTTCCTTCATGTTTTTGCTATGTTGATGCTCAAGCATCAATCTTTTTATGACTAGTGCGTTTCGAAGTGCGCATACTGGAAAGTTACAGGCAGTATGGTTGGTACACGAGACTGATTCTGCAGGTAGACTTTTCAATGAAGGACATCCCATCTCTTCAATATTAGTAACTAATCTGAAAAAATTATTATGAGAAAACTTTTTTTATGAAAATAATTTTATAACCAAAGATAGCTTACTGATCCGGGAAAAATCTCTTCAACCATTTACTTTTCTCCAAGCCTTTTACGTAAATCTCCGCTCCGAAGAGTACACCACTTAGAGTGTTTTTTAGTTCATCGTATGGAATATTGCCCGCTCTCCACATAATTCCGTGGAAATTTTGTTCAAGCCAGCGATTTTCGGACTTGCGAATGCCCGAGTCATTTGAATTATATTTTGTCTAGAGGTAATATTCGTAAGCATTATCAAATAAAAATGTAGCGCGATAGCGATCGGAGACAGTGTCAGATTCACGATTTTGGGTCCAGCGCGATGCCTGGCCACATCCTTATCGCTTTTTCCATAACAAAAGCGCGCGGTGTGAATCAATAGGCAGTGTAAGAGAATACACCAAAAGCGCTCCGTCTGAACTAATCTCCTCACGTTATATCAATTTCGTTTTATAATTCAAACAAGTGCGGAGGATATTTTTTTTTTGCGATAGTGTGTAACGTGTACGTTAGGGTATTAATTACATACATATATATCTTTATCTGAACCTTCTATAAAAATTTATCGCTATGTGCAATATGAAAATCCTGCCTCGTGTGCTTCTCATGTTTTATTATTTCGTCGAAACATAACGGTTTCCTGTCCTTACGCTGTGTACTTTGAGCGATGAATGAGAATAGCGAATGCCCGAGTCATTTGAATTATATTTTGTCTAGAGGTAATATCCGTAAGCATTATCAAAGCTGGCCTTGCGTTCGCATCACCAAAATAAAATTGAATTTGTTCGAAGAAATGATATTTATATCTTGAGCTTCGATCAAAATTTGTCGCTGTGTGGAATATGAAACCCATGCCTAGTGTACTTCTCATGTGTTCATTATTTCGTCGAAATGTAACGGTTTTCTGTTCTTACATTGTTTACTTTGAGCGAGAGATAAGAAGGATGAATTATATATTTTTTGTCTGGAGCTAATATCCGTAAGCATTATAAAACCCACTGCATCGCATACGCATCAGGTCAGTGTGCCAATGCGAATCATGGCGAGAAGTATCGGTTTTTTGCCAGAGATGCAAATCGACGAACATAGCGATTTGCATGACATTATTTTCCGTATCGCTTCTACCTTACGTTTTTATAATCAATCCGTGTGGCGATGATTCATGGCGACGGCGTTTACGTTTGTGCAGCGATTTAGAGTATTTGAGCGCTATATTAGATTGCGTATCAAAGAGCCGCCTACCTTGAGCGACTATCGCACTGCCCACCGCTGGTGTTGCCCTCGCTCTCACCGGTGCCTTCTTGCTTCTCCCCCGGGATTTTTGGAGAAGTACGAGCCGTGCTTTTAGGCCCGTACGGGAATCGGTGACTCACAACTACTCCATACCATTATAGCGCGTTCTTTTCGAAGAGTCCGGGGTATGCTATAGCGTACGTCAGCTGTGCGAACTCGGCCCTGTCGCAGCAGCCGTAACCCCACAGATGAAAAACCTTATCTTACGAAGAGTTTGGTTGTGTGTGTGCGTGCGTGTGTGTGTGTGCGTGTGTGTGTGTGTGTGTTCCTACTCCACGGTGTCGCGGTGCCTACTCTAAATTTCGGCTCCGGGATTAAGTGTTAACTGTAGCACGAAGCTATAGTCTACACGTTAGCTGATCGTACACTCGGGGGCCTGCACTGAACTATCGCATCTCTTCTTTGTTCCGATATTCGTATAGAAGCCTTATCGCTATTAATTCTGAGAACTCCAGAGTATTTCAATTGTGTGTTCTTTATACATGCTCTTTCGCCTCACAAAATTAAAAATTTTTTGGAATTATTAATAAAAATTTACAACATCATTAGACTCGTAAGATGTTCTCGCAAGAGAATCAAAAGTCGCTTATTTTTTCGATATACTTAACGCGTGCTACAGAGTTTACAACTTATTCATTGAGCATTCTTTTTTAGGATGAATTTGCAAATTACCACTACTATAATTTTATTATTATCAATTGCATGATATATAAAAATAAAAAAGAGCAAATAAAAAGGCAAATTTACGAATTTTTATAAGAGAGGATTGGAGGATAGGTGGTAAAATAAAAAAGATAGTCGGTGTTTAATTAAAAGTTTTGAACATATATTTGTGAAAGCATGCAAATAATATTTTACAAAAAATTATACAAATTAATTTGCGAACATATAATCGTACAAATCATTAGCCAAGTTGAATAAGCCAAATGCATGAAATTCCATGAGAAAAATGTCGTACAATTCTTCACTCATATTACCGAATTCCATGTGCAACTTTGCTCTATTATTAATTTCATTTTTACGCAATACATAATACTGTTTAAACGCAGCAATGTCTTTCAAAATATTTTTCGCTTTTTCGGTGCTTTCTTTCTTTAACTCATCTTTTAAAAAGTCGAATATGTTATCCATACCTCGATTTATAAATCCGGCACTATCTTCTAAACGTTTTAACCTCGCATCGACACATTCGCGCACTTCACGTAGTCCGCTCAAAGTAGCCTGTTGCATGACAATTCCGGTGGACTCTCATATTTTCTTTTCTTCTGCGGTGTCTCGTACTGTGAAGAACTGTCTGGAAACTGCGTCTCCTCGTCTATTGGTTGGCCTTCGGGGAAGTCTCTGACGAGTTTCTGTGTCAGTACACAGGGTCTCTCGTCGATAAGGATGGACTTCACACCGTATGCCGTTGTAAAATTGATGTCGTGGGTTGGAAGATATATTTTTGTAGGTTTACCAAAGTCTTTGTAAAATGTGAAGGAATCTAGCAGATATCCCATCATCGCATCCATTTGATCGACGATCAGCTCCCAACTATTTTTTTCGAGAGTTACGTACGTTGCAGGAGCCCCGTACTACAGAGTTTCACTACAGCTCTATAAAATCCAGCGTGGTGTTCCAATCCGACAGCGACTCTTTTGGAATGTGATTTATTGATAGCATAGGTTGTAGATAGAAAGAGATTTGGTAGATCCATGTTTTTATTAACTCTCGGTCTTACTGCTGGCGGAGGTAGCGGTGGCGCTGTTGATGGTGGAGGTAGTGGTGGCGGAGTTACCGGCGCTGCTTCTGCTGCTGGAGCTGCTGCTGATGTTCATGCAGGAGGTACTGCTCATGCTTCGTTATTGTTCGATAAGCGAGATTTTAACGTTGCCTTTGATAAATCGATGCATATCGTAGTTCAAGAGGTATTTTATTACGCTTGAGTATTCGGTAACAGCGGAAATGAGGTCATCAATTTTAGTCACGTACGTGTAGATAAGTTTTGTTCAATAGAGAGAGCGGCGCGGGCGGCGGGCGGCGCGCGCGCGGGGACTAGCATCTTACCGCGTTGACAAGCTGGACGACCGCGGGGATGAGCTGATTCGCGCGGAGATGAGTATCATCGCGGTGGTCAGCTGATTTCCGCGGTCATTAGCATATACCGACCCGCGTGTAAGTATATTTACCGCGTTGATGAGTGGACTTTCGCGGGCATTAGCCTACCGTCGCTGGTAAGATATTTACCGCGCGTTTATTTTTTTCGACGTGACCTGCAGGTTTGATGTGGCTCTAAATCAGTAAATGTATTTCGGCTATAGCATGCTATCGCATCTCTTCGTTGTTCCGATATTCGTAGTTGCCTTATCGCTATTAATTCTAAGAACTCCAGAGTATTTCAATTGTGTTCTCATGGCACGGAAAATACTCGCACGAGAAGGCACGTTTCAACCTGCACAGCATGCGATAACGTCGCCCGTGTCGGGGTTACTGGCAAGAGTGAAATACTCTTCGTCTTGCCTCCTTTGTATGAGTCACTTCAATAATTATTATATCTAGGGTTTCCGTCGACGTCGCCACTCTTATCGTTTGTATATTCAGTTAACCAAAACAGTATTTTGATTTAGCGGGTAAAATTACATGAAATACTATTAAGTTTTGTGAGTCGTTGTCAGGAAACGATTGCCATGAGAACACAATTGAAATACTCTGGAGTTCTTAGAATTAATAGCGATAAGGCAACTACGAATATCGGAACAACGAAGAGATGCGATAGCATGCTATAGCCGAAATACATTTACTGATTTAGAGCCACATCAAACCTGCAGGTCACGTCGAAAAAATAAACGCGCGGTAAATATCTTACCAGCGACGGTAGGCTAATGCCCGCGAAAGTCCGCTCATCAACGCGGTAAATATACTTACACGCGGGTCGGTATATGCTAATGACCGCGGAAATCAGCTGACCACCGCGATGATATGCTCATCTCCGCGCGAATCGTGTAACATGTGGTTGTGTGGGTATACGCCCAATCTCGAAAGCACGCATCATGCTTCAACGCGATGCAGCAGCAACACCAACAGCCGCAGCACCAGCAAGAACCCGAGGTGAATAAAAATGCACAAGTAGGAGGTGACTTTGAGTATCACAGACTATACTCAGTAAACGAGGTAGAAGAAGTAGAATATATACTACCGTAAAATGTAGAATGTAATAGTAGAATGTATATTACCGTATAAAGTTTTTAATGTAAAATTAATACTATACTTTCGCGTTGCAGTCGTTAGAGACTTTCATTCCCTCATAATGGGTCAAACCGTTGCTCCCGAGCAACAGCGACTCATACAAAACGATTGAAAACAGTCGCAGTGGAAAAAATATTCAGAAAAAATTTCCACAAACACGTATTCTTTGCCCGAGCAAAAGGGTTACAAAAAGTTTTAAATGGTTGCATAATAGTTTTTAATGGTTATAGTAGATAAGAACCGCTGGCCGAGAGCAGCAGGCTGACAAGCAGCAGGCCGCCGACCGCTGGCCGCCCGCCGCCGACCGCTGCCTGTTTGCAGTAGCAGGCTGGCCGCTCGCCGCTCGCCGCCCGCCGCTGACCACCCGCCGCTGCGCAGCCGATGTGCGCAGTCGTCTGGTCGCGGGCTGTCACCCGCCGACAGCAAGGTGCCCGCATGTTATGGGTTATTGTCACCTCCGTACAATTGCGGGTGGCCCAAAAACCCTAGGCGGGTTCTGGATCAACAAGTCACGACTTGTTATGGGTTATTGGTGCCCCGTACAATTGCGGGTGATCCAGAAACCCTATGCTGGTTCTGCATCAAACAGGTCGTGAAATGGTAGGAGGGGGAGAGGGGAGGAGAGGGGATCCCAAAAAAGCTATGCTGGTTCTGTATCACCACGCCCTGAAATGGTGGGAGGGGGAGAGGGGAGGAGTGGGGATCCCAAAAAAGCTATGCTGGTTCTGGACCACCACGCCCTGAAATGGTGGGAGGGGGAGAGGGGAGGAGAGGGGATCCCAAAAAAGCTATGCTGGTTCTAGACCACCACGTGGTGGTCTAGAACCAGCATAGCCTATCTACTCATACTCGTTCATATTTCCAAATGAGGGTTCTGGATGGATGCCAAACTTGAAGCAACGTAGCGGCAAAGATAATGTAACAATGCAGCAATTTTTTTGTTACAAATTTGCTATTAGAATAGATTTTAGTCCATTTTTAAACTTAGAAAAGTTAACTCAACAGTATATTATTGATGCTTGGGTAAAAGTGGAAGGCTCGCGATTATATTACTAGAAAAAAATCAGTATTTATTAAGGACGGATTTATACAAAGGCGTAATGGATTATTTAAATAAAAAAAAGGATAATGATGCAGTGAGAATTGGAAAAATAGGTATATTACAGTCATTATTTTCAGAAAGTCCTCGATCAATGAAACAAAATTTCTTAGATTCAATGACAAGTGTATAGAGACTTGGTATACCTGATTATATTATTACAATGACTTGCAATCCAAATTGGAATAGTACATTACGACACTAGTGCGGGAAAGTAGATTTTCGTCTCGTGTGACGTTTACACCCTAGGGAAGCGAAAGGCACACGAGACGAGAATCTCTTTCCCGCACATGTATCGTACAGAACTTTTTGATACGACGTGTGGAAAGTTCGGTTTCGAGTACACGCTTTTTGCCGAGCTTGCGGGAAATTGAACTTCCCGCACGGAGTGTCGAAAAGAAATTAAAGAAAATTTATTTATTAATGATTTGGTGATCAATAGACCTCATATTGTAGCAAAATTATTTCATGGAAAAGTAAAGGAATTTTTAAACGAAGTAGTTAAAAAAGCCATTTTTTGAAGATGTATTGCCTATACATACATAATTGAGTTCCAAAAAAGAGCATTGCACATATGTACATGCTACTTTTTGTAGATCTAAACAATAAAACATACAATTCGGATGATGTTGATAAAATTATAAGTGCCGAAATTCTCGATGAAGAACAATATCCTCGATTATACGGTATTGTCGAACAATTGAGAGGCTGGGTGCAACAAAGACCAAAGTCGAAATTCATAGTTTTGAGAAAAACGAAAGAATGTATAGCTTTTTATTGGCCTGATAGATTTTGCTGAAATCTCATATATCACTAGTAAACAACAGCTACTAATAATAAATACATTTACTTGTCCCATAGATATTGTCATAAAAAAGTTATTTAAAAAAGAAAAAAACACTACTTAGGCTCTTATTGCATAACAGAATGTATTTTTGTGAAAAAAAATAAGAATATTTATGAAAACTATTAAATTACATTTATGTAATGTAATTTCAATATACAAAACATGAACTATTAAATTTTCATCGATTTTCAACAAATTAAATTGCATGAAATTTCTTTACGATACTAATATCACTTGATAGAGCTTCGGAACCTTCTTCGATATAGCTCATTTACCGAAAAAAGTCCTAAGTCGACTTACAAGGAAGGGTATCGAACCCGAACTCACCGATTTCAAAAATTTCGATATATGTTGTAGATCTTGAAAAAATATGAGACACGTGTTTTTTCTTATCTGCGGAAAAACATATTTAGGGGGTGAAAACCACCCCTAAAGATAACCTCCAAAAACGATTTTTTAAATATATCTCGGCTTCTACTGCGTACTTCAGAGTAAAACAAAATAGAAATTACTTCTTATAAAAAAACAAAGATAACTGAAGCAATTTTGACCCTAAGGGTTACAACCCTTATTTTTTATTTTCAATATATATGATCAAAAAATTAGCTTTTTGAAAATAAAAAATAAGGGTTGCAACCTTTAGGGTCAAAATTGCTTCAGTTATCTTTGTTTTTTTATAAGAAGTAATTTCTATTTTGTTTTACTCTGAAATACGCAGTAGAAGCCGAGATATATTTAAAAACCCGTTTTTGGGGGTTATCTTTAGGGGTGGTTTTCACCCCCTAAATATGTTTTTCCGCAGATAAGAAAAAACACGTGTCTCATATTTTTTCATTATCTACAACATATATCGAAATTTTTGAAATCGGTGAGTTCGGGTTCGATACCCTTCCTTGTTAGACCTTTATTGCAAGCAGCCCCTCAATTTATGTTACATAGGCCCTGTGGAAAATATAATGAAATCTGCTTGTATGGACCGTGAAATGAAAAAATGTACTAAAAATTTTCCTAAAGCATTCAATGCAAATATCAATTATAATACAACAGAATACCCTATTTACCGATGAAGGAACGATGGAAAAAAGATTGTTTTTAATGAAAGGTATAAAAGATACGCTGATAATAGATTTGCTGTACCGTATAATCCACATTTATTGTTCAAATATAATTGTCATATTAATATAGAAGTATGTTCAACAGTACGGTGTGTAAAATATTCCTTTAAATATTGTTACAAAAGACATGAGGACGCTCTAATTAAAATGACTGATATTGATTATTCAGTAAACAATGATGGTGAAAATGATATGTATGTCCTCCGTAAGCAATGTATCGTTTGTTCAAGTATCCACTGAATGTCATATCACATGTTAATTGTAGATTAGCAGTACATCTAGAAAATGAACAATACGTATATTTTAAAGAATGTTCTGAAGAAGAATTACTTAATAAAAATTTAAATACTATGTGAATCGCATGGTCTCAACTGAATCAGACTGATACGGAAGCTAGACAGTATTTATACCCTGAGATTCCTAATTTTTATGTTTTTAATGAAAAAACCAAAACATAGACCGTGAGAAAAAAATAGGAAACCAGTATTTAGTCGGATGTATCTTGTAAATCCAAAAGATCGAGGATAATTTCACTTAAGATTACTATTATTACATGTAAAAGGAGCTCGTTCGTTTGCTGATTTAAGGACTTTAGAAGATATCACTTATCCGACTTTATTTGAAGCTACTTATGCTAGGTAATTAATTACTACTGACAATCAATGGGACAAATGTTTAGAAGAGGCTATTCAAGTTCAATTTCCGAATGCTTTATGTAAATAAATTACAGAGCATTGTTCCATCCCTACTGAAAAAAATCGCGTGATTAATCGCCCGATTACTCGCGTCTATAATAGCGTCATGTTATCGATCAAATCATGACGCGATAAATAGCGCGATTAATCGGAAAATTTTTATAAAAAAAATATACACCGAAAATATGTATAAAAATTACTTTTAATAAGAACGAATTACTTTCAAAAGTTATAGTTTATACTGAAAAAATTTAGCTGATTTCAGCTGGACATCATGCCAGAACGTCACCTGATTATCAGGTGATTAGCACCTAGAAATCATGTTGATATTATCTCTTAAATAATATGGTTTTTACATTTTGCTATGAAAAATCGAGTTTTTCTCGCATTCAAAGCAATTAATTAAAATTTTAAACTTTTATCTATGATTAACATATGTATTTAAACCATGATCAGTCACATGATTTCTTCCAGTATCTAAAATGTGCTTAGCTGAAATATTAGAATAAATTATTTAGCAATTTAACATTGTTTATAAAAATAATAGTTTAATGAAATATTTGTAGAGAAAACATTATTTATACTGGTGTTGTATTTACATATAGGTACGGTACTTACAATTTTTTCGAAAACAAAAAATGGCAGAAAAGAGAAAGACGAGACGATGTTTAACGAGTCTCGGGCTCGCGCTACTCGATGCCGACCCGAGATATCAAAAACACGCGAGGCCAGCATCGAGCGCGCCCTAAAGTACTCAATAGTAACTACCTTGATAGGCGTCGGAGACGACTGTGGAATAAGGTTTGCGTACCCCAGGTCCCCACCACGCACGTACACTTAAAGACCTGCACATGTTAATACTCTCTAATATATATGTGAAGTTATTTTATAAATATGTGTCAATAGCCCTGGTAGAAAATTAACCATAAGTTGACCAGAATATGTTTAATTTTCTGGTAATTGGTCAACTAATGGTGAAAATTCTGGCCAGAAACCCCGCGTGCTGGCGACAGTTTCTGGTCAGAATCTGACGAATTTCTGGTGAAAAAAAATCATTATATTTTAGGTTATGCTCTATATACATAATGATGCTCACTGCAACGAGGCCACGACAAAACGCCTAATTGTCAAAACGCCTAACAGCTATTAAGGCGGGTTTCCAAAGAAGACAGGATTTTGTCAGATGCGTAGAAAATCCGCGCCAATTTTAAAATGTTCTTAATATACGGGGTCTCCCAAAGCCCTTCTCGCAGAAAGCTCTGCTAGAAAATACTTAATAAAATACGTATCAAGCTTGTATGAACTTGACGTTTCACGCCAGTTCATCTAAACGTGTGCAACGAGATTTTCCCAAACTTTTAATTTTTTGTAAACTATGTTTGCCCAAAGTTCAGCAAAAGTTTTCCGAAGTATTACCATACTTGGTATGAAATAGAAAAAATGATAAAGTTTAGCTAAAGTGAAGCTGAAGTTTATAATACGTTTCGAGCAAGTTTAGAATAACTTTCAAACTTCAAGATGACTTTTTTTCTCCTTTTTCCTTTTTTTTCTAAGTTTCCCATAACTATATAAACAGTTATCTTAATTTCTTCCTCGTTTGGGTCAAGTTAAGATAACTTTATATAGTTATGGGAAACATAAAAAAGGGAAAAAGCAGAAAAAAGGTCATCTTGAAGTTTTTCTAAAGTTTCGATAAACTTCTCCTCAATGCAGAATGAAGTTTAGAAATGTGCACCTTTTTGGGCTTAATAACACGTTGATCTAAATTTGATCGGAACGTATTATAAACTTCAGCTTCACTTTAGCTAAACTTTATCATTTTTTCTATTTCATACCAAGTATGGTAATACTTCGGAAAACTTTTGCTAAACTTTGGGCAAACATAGTTTACAAAAAATTTAAATTTTGGGAAAGTCTCGTTGCACACGTTTAGATGAACTTGCACAAAACGTCAAGTTCATACAAACTTGATACAAACGTGATTTTTTTACGCGAGAACGTATTTTAAACTTCACCTTCAGTTTAGCTCAACTTTATCATTTTTTCTATTTCATACCAAGTATAGTAATATTTAGGAAAACTTCTGCTGAACTTTGGGCATAGTTTACAAAAAAGTTTGGGAAAGTCTCGTTGCATACGTTTAGATGAACTTGTGCAAATCGTAAAGTTCATACTAACTTGATACAAACGTAAGTTTTTTACGCCGGAGACAGGCAATCAATAGACTTCTAATGACTTCTAGCGAACTACCTCAGATTTCTTAAAGAGAGTAGAAATGAATATTAAGACAAAACTACTAAAACTTCTAAAAGTCTTCCCTTATTTGCCGAGATTTCTTAAAACTTTTCTAACAATAAGACTTCCATAACTTCGAACGACATTCAATGTTACGGGATCTACTCATATCACGTATATTACAATTATTGATTTATCTCTATCATAATAATTAAAATAAATATTGTCTTATTAATAATAAATAATTATTCAGAATATTTTTTTTTCATATTTCGATTTTGTAATATACACTTTCCATATAATTTAATATATTTTCTATTTAGATTTATAATACTGAATATGATTATTCGCTATACATGGTTATTAATAAAGAGTTTTTATTGTATATTTATCGTCCCCATTAATACCGTTATATGAGCAATTCTCAGGAGTTTTTGCAAAAAAGTGGGGCAAAAAAAAAATAAAAAAAATTTTGAGGCACACTTCTGTTATAATTTTTTTCTCGTTCTGTAGGTCATATAGTATACGAGAAAATTTTCGAACAGTTGAAAACGGTCTTGTGACACCGTTTTAGAGAAAAATCCATTTTTCTTATGGAAATTTAACATGGGAAAAATGGACGAAATGTAGTCACTGATGATGAGCCAATAGTAAGCTTTTAAATCTGCCAACAAATATTCCACAAAGAAGCGTTTAAATAAAGTAGAAGAAAAGAGCGTTATCGAAGTTACGTGCATTTGAAAATTGTGAAAAATTACCAAAAATAATGGAATTACGCGGATTCGGGAAAAATCGCTCATTTTTGGTCATTTTTCGCGATTTTCAAATGCACGTAACTTTGCGCAGAACCGACCGATTTTAACGATCTTTAACTTAAATTAAAGCTATTTTCTTCTACTTTAATCGCCTCTTTGTGTAATATTTGTTGGCACATTTAAAAGTTTACTATTGGCTCATCATCAGTGACTACTTTTCGTCCATTTTTCTCATGTTAAATTTCCATAAGAAAAATGGATTTTTTTCTAAAACGGTTTCACAAGACCGTTTTCGACTGTTCGAAAATTTTCTCGTATACTATATGACCTACAGAACGAGAAACACTTATAACAGAAGTGTGCCTTGGAATTTTTTTTATTTTTTTGCCCCACTTTTTTGCAAAAACTCCTGAGAATTGCTCATAAATGAGCAATTCCTGGGATATTTCCCTCTTACGTCGCCATAAAAAAATGAACAATTTTTTTGAATGCACACTTACCACACAAGGTTTTTCTCGTTTCTTGAACTTTACAGAACGTGAAAAAATGTGTGTTCCAAGCCGATTGAGTGGTATCATTTTTTTACAGCACTTTTAATTTTTCTTATGGAAATTTAACATGCGAAAAATGGGTGAAAAGTTGTCATTGATGATGAACCAATAACAAGCTATTGAAGAGGCCAAACCAAATTCCACAAAAAAGCAATTAAAGTTGAAGAATAGAGCTTTAATTTGAGGGGACAATCATTAAAATCGGTCGATTCGGTGCAAAGCTACGTGAATTTGAAAATGATATCTATGATATACTTCAAATTTGTCAATTTTCCCATATATTTTAGTTTATTTGTGGTAATCGTTAACAAAACTTTTTAAATATTTCCGATTTTCCATACAGGTTAATTCATATTGAAATGCTGAATTTTCGCTTTTATCGGTTTTTTACATTTTCTATTGACATTTTAGTTCCAGATTTGTAGTGATCATTCTTTTTACTCTAATATAACGATTTTTTGATTCTTGGAAAATTACACAACCCCACAAAAAAAAGAAAAGGTTCTGTACTTTACATCGGATTATCAACGTATGATAAGTTAGCGAGCCCATTTTCGAAAATCGCAACTTTAACTATTGGATTAATTGCTGTTAATTAGCCGTTAATTAGCCGTAAAGCTAAGAAATTTGCCGCTCTTCATTTTAAAAAACAAATGGGGTGGTCCGCTAACTTGATATCCGAGCTAGCGAACCACCTTCCCAAAACCCTAAAAAAAATGATATCAAGAAAAAACTAATCAAAGCAATAATTGCCGCTTAATTAGCCGTTCATGATACAACTGCTTAAAATTCGAAAATAACAAAATTACCTATCGTTTGTTGAATAGTTTCAAATGGTACGCTAACTTGATAAACAAGTTAGCGGACGACCTCCTTAAAACAAACAATGTAATCAATAGATAAAAAACGTGCCCGACCATTAATTGCCGCTTAATTAGCCGTTAATAATTCTGCTGCACAAGAGTGGAAAATATGAAAATATTAAAATTAACAATTATTTTTTGGAAAAAAGTGACTAGCCCGGGGACAAAAGAGGGTTTTTTGTGGCAGTTTGACGTTCATGGCTGCACCAAAGTTTATTTAATGCTTAGTTACCACCTGAATCTCAATTTCAAAAGCGAAGTAGTTTTCGAATAAAAAAAATTATATAAATTGTTTCGCAAATGGAGATTTTTTGAAAATTCGCCAATTTAGTTACTCAAAAAATCGTGATTTGTAAATTTGACGTGATGTATATGTTATGCCAATAACGACACTACGCATTCTCAAAAATACAGATAACTGCCGTTTTACCTCTACTATTTAAACGTAAAATTTGTTTATTTTGCAGTGAACTATAGTAGCCTCTATTCGCGAACGTCTAAAATTATTTCCCATCTCCTGGTCCGCTAACTTGATGTACCGAATACAGACAGTAATATTGAGACGAGGCATACTAAACAATACAGATAGTTGCCGTTTTAGTTCTACTACATAGCCGTAAACTTCGTTTATTTGGCCGTGCACTACATAAGCCTGGATTCGCGGGAGCAAAAATTATTTTCTTACTCGTGGCCCGCTAACTTGATGAGGCTAGTACATAGACTGATGTCGAGACTAGGCATTCTAAACAATACAGATAATTACGCTTTTAGCTCTAGTATTTAGCCGTAAGCTTTCATTATTTTGCCGTGCTCGACAGCAACCTCTCTTCGGTGTTTACTAAAATTTTCTCGTTCTCGCGGCCCGCTAACTTGATTTGGCTCGTACTTACACCAATATCGAGACTAGTCATTCTAAACAATACAGATATCTGCCGTTTTAGCTCTAGTCATTAGACGTAAACTTTGTTTCTTTAGCCGTGCTCGACAGCAGCCTTTCTTGAGTGTATACTAAAATTATTTTCTTACTCGTGGCCCGCTAACTTGATATGGCTAGTACATCCCACATAGCATGAAAGCTTACTAGAAACTTCCTGGAAGCTTTCATGAAAGTTTCGTATGCTTCAGGAAAGCTTCCAGGAGAGCTTCCTGAAAGTACCTAATGTCTGGGTAAAATTCATGACAAATAGCTTCCTCGGAAGATTGCTGGAACTTCTCCAGACACTTTTCAGGAAGCTTTCGGAAACTTTCTAGGAACTTTTCAGGAAGCTTTCAAAAAGTTCCTGGAAGCTTCATGTAGGCTGTGGGAATCTTCCAGTAGTCTGCCCCGAAAGATTACAGAAAGCTTTAAAAAATACTTCCTACAAGACTTCAGAATCGATTTATGTCAGTTTGAGAATGGAAGCTTCCAGAAAGGTTCCATGAAAGCTTCTTGGCAGTACATAATGTCTAGGTCAAATTCATGACAAGAAGCTTCCTTGGAAGAATTCAGGAACTGTGTAAGAATCCTTTCCGGAACCTTTCAGGAACTTAAGGGAGCCTCCGAAAAAATTACTGTACGTTTCATGTAGGATGTAGGAATCTTCCAGAAAACTTTCAGGAATCTTTCGAAAAAGTTACTGAAAGTTTCAAGTAGACTATCGGAATCTTCCAGTAAGCTTTCAGTTAGCTTTCAAAGAAGTTACTGGAAGCTTCAGGTAGTCTGTGGGAACCTTCCAGGAAACGTTCAGGAATCTTTCGAAAAAGTTACCGAAAGTATCAAGTAGACTTTATGAACTTTCCAGTAAGCTTTCAGTTAGCTTTCAAATATGGTTCTGGAAGTTTCAGGTAGTCTGTGGGAACTTTCCAGTAAGCTTTTAGGAAGCTTTTTCCAAGTTCTTGAAAGAGTAACTTAAAGCTATAAATATTAGAAATTCTCTATAAGTATTAACAATTCGTACATATTCTTTAGAACTTATTTCTACCTATATTAATCGCCATTTTATAATCGCAGAAAAAATTTCACATAAAATTTTTTGACCTGACCGGGAATCGAACCCACGATCCTTGGGTTACTACGCACGCATGCTATCCGTTACGCTATCGCTCGCTTGAAGGAGTTCGGACATTTTCATCTAAATAAGTTACACTTTTCACGATTATTTAATTGTTATTATTTTGATTATTTTATTTAAAATATTAATGCATTTCAAAAATTATATATTTAATGCGGTAAATTAAAAAATTATAGTGTCGGAATTATTACTCTGAATAAACATGTTTTTATATTTGGCATTTCATTATGTTGATTAAATAATTTATGAAAATTCTAATTGAATGGTTTAAAAAAATTCTTAGTATAGTATTTATATGTACGGTGAGCCTAATAATTGTGTTTTTTCCAAAAAATTGTTTAGAAATTTTTTAATTAAAAAAAAGTTGTAATGTCGATAAGTAGGAATCTGCTTTTTGTCATTTTGATGCAATTTTTCAACGAGCATATCTTATGATAGTACGAAAAGAATAGCTCAAAAAATTCTGAGTATAGTATTTATATATAGGAAGGACGTCAAAATTGTGTTTTTCTAAATGAATGTTCGAAAGTTAATTTATCAAATAATGTAATTGGGTTGATTTTAGCCTCCAGGTAGACCATTCAAGTTGAAGATTTGATAAGCTACAATAAAAAAAATGTTACTGTATATTTTTCATTATATTCCTTTTTTGGCCATGTGGAGTCCAAAATTAACCCAATTTAATTATTTAATAATTTAACTTTCAAACATTCCTTTCGAAGAACACAATTTTCACGTCCTCTCTATACATAAATACTATATTCAGAATTTTCTTAGCGATTCTATTGGTACTATCATGAGATATGGGGATATCTCCAGAACTTTTAATTTTCACGTTACGGCAACTTTTTAGATCTTTTTAAAAAGAAATATATACTTTCAGCAAAGTAAATAGGTAAAAATAAATGTTTTTTAAATGTTCCATGTATGAAAGAATCGTTCCAGTTACGTATAAAGCGTAAGTAGAAAAACCTAATTTCAGAGATGTGTCTACAATACATTTGAAATCTAGAATCAAGAAGTTGTATCAGTCATTTCTCAAAAATAAAAATTTTCATAGTAATTCTGTTCCATACCTTTTAACATAAAGAATTTTCTTAATATGGCTATTAGATTTCATTCTTTATTAAAAATACAATCATTTGATTTGTTGCACGTGGGTATGCCACGCATTGTTTAAAAGTCATGCGTCTTCAAAAAATTACTTCTCAAGCGTTAACTCATTAAGAAAAAAAAAAAAAATAGATTTTTGATAAGCACAAGCTGAATTTTGAATTTTATATTCCAAAAGTCATTGTAATCACTAACTTAATATTTTAGAAAAACGTAGCTAAATTGTCAAAATGATATATTTAAAATTTAATACAATTTTGATAGGATTAAGCCAAATAAGTTCGTCATTTATATTATAAAAAAAAATTTTCGATATACTCGTAAAATGGAATTATGTTACTTTCATTTAAAAAAAAAAATAAAAAACGAGTAAAGCAAGCTTTGAATAGATAAGTAAGTGCTCGAACAAAAAAATTGTTTTTTTTTAAACACTGAACATTAAAAGTACTAGAGATATTCTCATATACTCGGCGAAAAATTGCATGAAAATGACAAAAATGAAGATTCCTACTTATCGATATTACAATTCAAGAAACGTTTGTGAAACATTTGTGAAATATTCTGAGAATTGATAAGGCGATACATTACGGAAATATTGCAGAGACATTTAATTATAATATTTCACTAATAATGACGTAATATTCAACATTATATTGAAGAACTATTTTTCCATAATTCTATAAATGTTTTTTAATTATTTCTGAATCATTCCGTTAATGACAAAAGCGATACATTACGGAAATCTTAAAGATAAATATTTCATGATATATTTCACTAAAAGCGACGTAAACTATTCTATCAAATCGAAATATTATTTATTAGTAAATCAAGAAACGTTTTTAAAATATTCCAACAATATTACCTGAAACGATAAGGTGATACATTGCAGAAATAGTACGGAGAAACCTTTCATAAAATATTATACCTCCAAACTTTAATTGTATATTATAACCTTCAAATTTTTGTATTGTAGCAATAAACAAACAAATACAATCCAAGTTTCAATAAATAATATAGAATAAATTTGCGGTTATTTATTGCACAGGCATTGTTCGTAAAAGAATTAATAAAGTCAAAGAATAGTGGATAAATATTTATTTTTTATTATTAGTCAACGTAATATAGATAGATTGAAATACATCCGAACCTATTGAGCTTCAATCATAGAATGAATCTTTTTTGTTCTTTTTTTGTTATGTTTAAAGTCAAACGGTTGCTATGGTAACACTTTAAAAGAATGTCTCAGCCGACCAGAACGTCTACAAGCGCGCCTCTTCGCGCCTATCCCGTGGTCTCTCTGCATCAATTTAAAAAATTGGTTAAGAGACAGCTGTGGGTCCGAATGAAAATTCGTGCACGCGGTCGGTAACTCATAATTTGAGACCAAGACAGAGTTTTGAAGAAATTATTTAAAAGAAAATCTCTAATTATTTATCTTTAAATGTAATTTAACTTTCGATCTTCCTAGAAGCTTTATGTTAGCTTCCAAGAGACTTCCGCTAACCTGCTAGTGCCGATTTCAGTAATGGTTTATGTAAACTTCGTGGAAACATTCTTGTAAATCTTGAGTAACATTTCACCGTAGCACTTTTGGAACTTTTCTGTTAGTCTTTCCTAACGCTTTCGGCATGGAAGCTTCCTAAAAAGTTTACTCCTGAATCCACTCGGAAGCTTCCGGTATAACTTTAGACCAGTGGCTTTATTTATACGTCAGGAGCCTTGCTTGAATACTTCCTAGAATCTTCCATGAAAGCTTTGCTCAAGTTTTGATTGGAACTTCCCGAGGAAGCTTCCTGGAATATATTTCAAAAGCTTCACGTAATCTTCATATGTAATTTAACTTTTATTCTTCCTAGAAGCATTATGCTAGCTTCCAAGAGCCTTCCGCGAAGCTTCCAGTGCTCATTTCAGTAATCGTTTATGTAAGCTTCGTGGAAGCTTACTCATAAGTATTGAGTAACATTTCACCGTATCACTTTTGGAACCTTTCTGTTAGACTTTCCTGACGCGTTCTGAAAGCTCCCTAAAAAGGTTACTCCGGAATCTAGCCGGAAGCTTTCGTTATAACTTTAGGCCAGTGGCATTATTTATATGTCAGGAATCTTGTTTAAATAGTTCCTAGAATCTTCTATGAAAGCTTTTCTCAAGTATTAATTGGAACTTCCAGAGGAAGCTTCCTGGAATGTATTTAAAGAGCTTCCCGTAATCTTTATATGTAATTTAAATTTTGTTCTTCCTAGGAGCTTTATGTTAGCTTCCAAGAGCCTTCCGCGAAAGCTTCCAGTACTTATTTTCGATAATCTTCTATGTAAGATTTTGGAAGTTTCCGTAGAGCTTCCATGTAATATTTCATAGTTAAGTATTTGAAACTTTTTCTGTTTCCTTCCTGGAATCTTTCTGGAAGCTTACTTAGAATCCTTCCTGAAAGTTTCATTTAGCTTCCTGGAAGGTTCCATTAACCTTCCTCTGTAAGCTTCCTTGGGACTTTCTTCCGGAACCTTTCATGCTATGTGGGATACACTAATATTGAGACTAGGCATTCTAAACAATACAGATAATTGCCGTTTAACTCTAGTAATTAGCCGTAAACTTTGTTTATTTTGCCGTGCTCGGCAGCAGCCTCCCTTGAGTGTTTACTAAAAAACGAAGGTTTTTTTAAATAACATTTTTATCACAAGAAATAAATATAATCTCTTGATAATTTAACTAAATATTGTAATCAGTGTAATAATTGGTTAAAATTTCAAATTGATCAACTACTCTCTGAGATATCAATATTAAAAAAAATTAAAATAGTATATAACGTACCTAGGCCGGGAAGTAGGATATTACATTCACGTGTAGATTGCCGTCCGAGGCGATGCTGAGGACATATACGTTTTACGGCCGGGAAAAAGCAGGTTATAGTCACGTCATATACTGAAAACTCGTGACCGTAATATGGAACTTCCCGGTCGCAAAACGTGGATGTTTTGGAGAACTTTCGACCGGGGTATGATGAAAAAAAATTTTTCGCCATACCCTGGCGGAAAGTGCCACATTCCCCCCCAGCTAAAAAACTCAAGTTACTTACCTGCAAATTTCCCGGCCGTATAACGTGTACGTCCTCAGCTTCTCCTCCGACGGCAATCTACACGCGAATGTAATATCCTACTTCCCGGCCTAGGTACGATATATACTATTTTAATGTTTTTTAATATTGATATCTCAGAGAATAGTTGATCGATTTGAAATTTTAACCATTTATTACACTTATCTATTAGAATAATTAGTTGAATTATCAAGAGATTATCTTTATTTCTTTTGATAAAAAAGTTATTGAAAAAAACTTGAATTTTTATTAAAAACGGAATCAACCACAATGCTAGCAGCGATCAGTTATCTACATGGTTTAGAATGCCTCGTCTCGATATTAGTGTATGTACTCGCTACATCAAATTAGCGGGCCGCGAGAAGGAGAAAGATTTTAGCTTCTCGCGGATTCAAGCTACTGTAGGGCATGGCAAAATAAGAGAAGTTTACCGCTAAATTGTAAAGCTAAAACGGCAATTATCTGTATTGTTTAGAATGTCTCGTTTCGATATTACTGTATATACTCGCCACATCAAGTTAGCGGGCCATGAGAAAGAAAATAATTTTAATAAATACTGAAAAGAGACTGCTGTCGAGCACGGTGAAATAAACAAAGCTTACGGCTAATTACTAGAGCTAAAACGACAATTATCTGTATTGTTTAGAATGCCCCGTCTCGATATTAGTGTATGTACTCACTACGTCAAGTTAGCGGGCCGCGAGGAGAAAGATTTTAGCTTCCCGCCGATTCAGGCTACTGTAGGGCACGGCAAAATAAGAGAAGTTTACCGCCAAATAGTAGAGCTAAAACGGCAATTATCTGTATTGTTTAGAATTCTCGTTTCGATGTTAGTGTATGTACTCGCCACATCAAGTAAGCGGGCCACGAGTAAGAGAATAATTTTAGTAAACACTGAAGAGAGGCTGCTGTCGAGCACGGCAAAATAAACAAAGTTTACGGCTAATTACTAGAGCTAAAATGGCAATTATCTGTATTGTTTAAATTGCCTAGTCCCAATTTTGGTGTAAGTACGAGCCAAATCAAGTTAGCGGGCCGCGAGAACGAAAAAATTTTAGTAAACACCGAAGAGAGGTTGCTGTCGAGCACGGCAAAATAATGAAAGCTTACAGCTAAATACTAGAGCTAAAAGGGCAATTATCTGCATTGTTTAGAATGCCTATTCTCGATATCAGTCTATGTACTAGCCTCATCAAGTTAGCGGGCCACGAGTAAGAAAATAATTTTAGCTCCCGCGAATCCAGGCTTATGTAGTGCACGGCCAAATAAACGAAGTTTACGGCTAAGTAGTAGAGCTAAAACGGCAATTATCTGTATTGTTTAGTATACCTCGTCTCAATATTACTGTCTGTATTCGATACATCAAGTTAGCGGACCAGGAGACGGGAAATAATTTTAGACATTCGCGAATAGAGGCTACTATAGTGCACTGCAAAATAAACAAATTTTACGTTTAAATAGTAGAGGTGAAACGGCAGTTATCTGTATTTTTGAGAATGCGTAGTGTCGTTATTGGCATACATACAACCTGTTCTTGTATTCACCCACGAACATAACGGAATCGGATAGAGCATAAAATTCTGAACAAAAAGTTCCTCTACCATTTTTTATAGGATCAATATTTACAGATGTTGTTATTAACTAAAAATTAACATGTAACAGCCAATGAGCGTCACCGGCGCGGCGCGTGGCGGGAAAGTGAGCGGAACTAATGCCCCTGGACTGGAGGGGAAGGAGAGGCCCAGCCGCTAGGGGGCATACACGGCTGTCCAAATACACGTTGAGCAGGCCCAAGTCTCTCCCTCTCTCTCTCTCTCTCTCTCTCTCTCTCTCTCTCTCTCTCTCTCTCTCTCTCTCTCGCTCGCTCTTGTCCTCTCTCGCCGTATCTTGCACTAACTCGCACTCCCTCGCTTCCAACTTCCGGGCTTTACGTACTCACTCACTTTTTCGCTCGCTCTCCCGCTCTCTGGCTCTCTCGCTCTCTCTTGCCGTATCTTGCACTCACTGGCACTTCGTCACTCCCTCTTTTGTTTTTACGTATACTGATAGAAAGAATCATTTCCGATAAAGTCGGTGACTTAACTGTTAATGAATATGCATTTGAAAGAAGTTAAAGTCACGTGCATTGCCAGTTAAGGAATGAATCCATTGCCACAAGTACGTTACAAAACGCTATTTCTTAACTGTTATGAAACGTATGGAATGCGTGATCTAGGTGTTCGGGGTGGCCGATAATGGAGTCTAAGTGGTGCGCACTGTAGGTTTTTGCGTCTAGGTGTTGGAGGGAGAGAGAGTTGGGCCTGCTCAACGTGTATTTAAATAGCCGTGTATGCACCCTCCAGCGGCTGGGTCTCTCCTCCCCCTACAGCCCCGGTGCATTAGCTCCGCCCACTTTCTCGCCACGCGCCGCGCGAGAGACGCTCATTTGCTGTTACATGTTAATTTTTAGTTAATAATAAAATCTGTAATATTGATCCTATAAAAAAATTGTAGAGGAACTTTTTCTTCAGAATTTTATGCTCTATCCGATTCCGTTATGTTCGTGGGTGAATTGTGGAACAGGTTGTATACATCACGTCAAATTTACAAATCACGATTTTTTTGAGTAACTAAATTGGCGAATTTTCAAAAAATTCCCATTTGCGAAACAATTTATAGAATTTTTTTATTCGAAATTGCTTCGCTTTCGAAATTGAGATTCAGGTGGTCACTAAACATTAAAAAAACTTTGGTGCAGCTATGAACGCAAACTGCCACAAAAAACCCTCTTTTTTCCCCGGGCTAGTCACTTTTTTGCAACAAATAATTGTTAATTTGAATATTTTCCACTCTTGTACAGCAGAATTATTAACGGCTAATGAAGCCGCAATTAATGGTCGGACACGTTTTTTATCTATTGATTATATTGTTTGTTTTAAGGAGGTGGTCCGCTAACTTGTTTATCAAGGTAGCGTGCCATTTGAAACTATTCAACAAACGATAGGTAATTTTGATATTTTCGAATTTTAAGCAGTTGTATCATGAACGGCTAATTAAGCGGCAATTATTGCTTTGATTAGTTTTTTCATGATATGATTTTTTTAGGATTTTGGGAAGGTGGTTCGCTAGCTTGGATATCAAGTTAGCGGACCACCCCGTTTTTTTTTTTTTTTAAATTAAGAGCGGCAAATTTCTTAGCTTTACGGCTAATTAACGGCTAATTAACGGCAATTAATCCAATAGTTAAGGTGATGTTAAATACCGACATAATTTTCAAACGAGTATATCTCATGAAAATACCAATAGAATCATCAAAAAAAAAAAAATCTGAGTATAGTATTAACATATACGGAGCGCTTGACGAACGTGTTTCTCCAAAAAAATGATGAGAATTTATTTAATTAAATAAAACCCATATTGCCGGTAAGTAGGAATCTGCAATTGACCTTTCAATTGACTTTTCAAACGAGCATAGCTAACGAAAATGCTAATAGAATCACTCGAAAAAATTCTTAAATATAGTGTTTATGTGTACGGAGCGCTTGACGAAATTTCTTTTCCGAATAAACGCTTGAATGTTGAAATATTGAAATTCACGGTTTCACATGGCCTTAAAGTTGCGATTTTCGAAAATGGGCTCGCTAACTTATATTAATAGGGAATCTATAAAACTGATAAAAGAAAAATAAATAATTAATGTATAGAACTGAATAAAAGCGAAAACCCTTATGGAAATAAGGAAACATTAAAAAGTTTTATTTTCAATTTTCATAACTGAATGCTGTGTGAAATCTCTATTTTTCTCGAGGTTTTTCTACTTATTTTAGAAAACTGCACCCTATTATTTGCAACTCTTCCTGCACTGCCCCCCCCCCCCCCATCCTTTTGCATTCTAGTTAACGTGAACGCAAACGTGTAAAAAATTCTCCGCCTGTTTGGGCTTTGGTTTATTTTAATTTAATTATCCATTTGCAGGCCACTAATTTTTCTGCGTGAAAGTTTTTACGCCCCTAATCAGGGGCGCATCTAGCAAACTTGCTTTGATAGAGCTGAAATATAGAAAATCATATTGCTCACGGCTCCCGATTGTATTTTCGGCCTCGCCAGGCAAAAAAATAGTATAGGCACCATGGAAGAAAATAACGAATGCCTCAGATCGCATGTAAATTGTCACTCGAGCCGAAGGCGAGGGTTTTACTTATTTTTTACTTTTACTCCCTAGGTGCGTAATACACTATTATTCGAAGGATGCAAGTTCCACATATTAGTAGAGGAACGACGCAAACGGGCGGTTGAATTGAAGATGATTATTAAATAAACCCAAACAGCCGAGGGATGAAAGTTACACGTAGAAGCGGAGAGAACGCAACAGACTATGAGAAAGTAACTTGATAATTAAATGATCCTGCTAATGTAAGTCGAAGGATGCGTGTTTCATGTAGAAGAGAAAGGCAGGAAGGCGGATATTCGAAAGGAAATTGATTATTTAATAAACTCGGATGAATAGACGATGCATTATACGACTATTTGGACGTCAGATTTTATTTAATAATCAAATTACTTTTTTTTACCCCTCTGCGTGTCTTCTTCTTGTAGGAGAAACTCGTATCCTCCAGCAAATTGAGTGTTGGAGGGTATATTTAACAATTAACTATCGTTTCCCTGCGCCTGCGTGACTTTTCCAGCTGCATAAAACTCACATACCTCGACTGTTCATTTGATTTGGAATTTATTTAAGGATCAACTGGCGTCCTCCCACCAGCCAGAATGTTTTCTTTTTATACGTTAAACTCGCACCTTTCTGCTATTTTGGTTGTCACGTTTATTTAATTATCAACTTGCGCCCTTTCGGCCGTCGAGTCTTCCCGTTTTGCGCAAAACTCGCATCTCCAGGCAATTTAAGTTTTCGACTATATTTAATAATCAACTTGATTTCTCCTGTCGGCCTGTGTGACTTCGGCTCGCGTCACAATTTACATATGATCTGAGTCATTCCTCACTTTAACTTCCTAGCTGAATAATATACTATTATTTGGGAGATGCGAATACCCCGTAATAGTAGAGGAACAACGCATACGGGTGGGACAAATAAAGATGATTATTAAATAAATCCAAAAATCCAAACAGTCAGGGGATGCAAGTTTCCTGTAAAAGAGGAAGGCCCGAAGACGGGAATGAAAAAGCAAGTTGATTATGAAACACCGATAAATGGAAGACGCATTCTTCGACTACTTATTATTTGTAGTTTATTTAATAATAAACAGACATTCTCCCATCCTTTTGCGTGCCTTCTTCTTCGTGACACTTGCATTACACGACAAAATTAGGAACGACAATTATTCAAATAATTCTAAAACCCAAGTATCCGGGGGAGGCGAGGTTCACGCGTACAAGAAAGTTATGTAGATGTGCAAAATTAGGCAAGATCATTATTTAAATAATCCTACTTAGTTGTAGTTGACTTTATCACCCATGTTCATTGTATTTCTTAAGGAAATCGATGAAATAATGAGTACACAAGATAATTTAATTCGTTCTGTGCAACGTTTCGGTAATACAATTATTACCTTTATCAAGCACTGTAAATTTATTTAACTTATTATTAGACAATATGTCAAAGTAGTTCTCTATTTACAAAGATAGTCAGACGTTCTTACCATATTATATGGTGTAGTCAAGGGTATAAGTATGGAATAATTATAAGCACAAGTATTGATCTAGAAAAAACAACAAAAACATGTATGTTTTTTGCACAAAAATTTAACTCAGCTAGTTAACAATTCAATATATTTTTTACCTCCAGTCCTTCTTATTTTATTTTATTTTAAATTTTGTGGAAAATTTTAACGTCACAATAATAAATTAATACATAAACCAACACAATAATAAATTAACACGTAATAATAATAAGTATGGAATAATTATAAGCACAAGTATTGATCTAGAAAAAACAACAAAAACGTGTATGTTTTTTGCACAAAAATTTAACTCAGCTAGTTAACAATTCAATATATTTTTTACCTCCAGTCCTTCTTATTTTATTTTATTTTAAATTTTGTGGAAAATTTTAACGTCACAATAATAAATTAATACATAAACCAACACAATAATAAATTAACACGTAATAATAATTTAACACAATAATAAATTAACACGTAAATTAAGCAAAAGCAGTCAAGATTTTAAAAAGAAGAACCGAGATGTTGATACTTTAACGTGTCAAACGTAAGTGAAATAACAACAAAATTGAGATTTGAATTCGGCAGAACGACAACTGTCATGTGTACAAACGTCGAATTCAAATCTACATGATCATTTCGGGCCACTAGGCCCTATGGCGGCAAATTTGAATTGAATATATAAGGACTAGAGTTTACAATTTCTTATTTCTTTTTAATTTTTATAACAAGTGATTATAATGTGTACTTAAATTTTGAGTGTTTTCTTTAATGTTTATAGCATTATCTTGTAAACGTATGTGAATCATTTCTGAAATTAATCTTTTTCTCCAGTTACTTTCATTATCTAAAATTTGGACGTTGTCAAATTCAAATTCATGATTATTTATGGTCATATGTTCATTAATAACACATTGTTTGTCTACTTTTTTTGTATTTGCAATATGTTCATTAACTCTCACTTTCAGCATACGTTTACTTTCTCCTACGTATGTTGCGTTACAATCTTTACAGTTAATTTTGTACACTATATTCGGTTGCTCATTTTTTCCGTTTTATCCTTTCCTCTAATGATAAATTGGTTTAAATTATTTTCTATTTTTGGTATTGTTCTTATACCTAGATTACTTAAACTGTGGGAAACCTTCTCAAAAAATCTTGGTATATATCGTAAACTGATGTAAGTTTTGTATCTATTATTATTATTGTTATTATTATTCTTGTTATTATTAGTATATTTTATTTTATTAATTTTTTTTTTAATATGAAATTCAATAAATTTGTTTGGATATGAATTATTTAGTAAAAATTGTTTAATTAATTGTACATTTTTTTGCTGAAATCTTACATCGGCAAGTTACAAGGCCCTGTCCGTTAAATTATATACCATTGCTCTTTTTTGGCTTATTGGGTGATCGGACTGAAAATTTAAAAACCTTCCCGAAAAGGTCGGTTTGTGATACCAATTCGTAATAATACGTTCTTTTTCTCTAATTAGTTTAACTTCTAAAAAATTAATTTGTGCATTTTCTCCAATTTCATGTGTAAATTTCAATCGTTCATGATAAGAGTTGAACACATCAAGAGTATCCTTTATTTTATTTTATACCACTCTAACCTCAAAATCACAACTTTGATATGATTTTTCGGCGCTCGTGGTATAAAATACCGTTCGAAACTAGTGCGTAAGTCGATTATTTAGGTGGTGTAACTTTTTCGCACTCGCTTCGCTCGTGCAAAAAGTCACACCAGCTAAATAATCGACTTCCCCACCCGTGTCGAAATGTACTATTTTGGTATACACATAATAATGTCATCTACATATCTGTAATAAAAAACCGGTTTAAATTTAAGCTTTTTTAAACACTCATCTTCCAAATCAACCATCACAATATCAGCAAATATAGGGCTGATGGGACTACCCATAGGGGAGCCAAATATTTTAACATCACAATAATAGTACTGCTGATAGTACTGGCCATCGTATTGAAAAAAAGTGTTTTTCATAAGAAACTCAGATACATCTATAATTTCATTAAGTGGTATATCATATTTTTTCTTAATGTGTCCATATCTCCTATCTATGCTACTTTTTACTAATTCCATTGGGACATTAGTGAAAAGTGATGTGACATCTAGTGATATTAGTACTGTTACGTCCCGATTCGTGTATAGATTTTAAAGGTATGATTTTACACGATCGCGCACTTTTAACGAAAGTTCTACTTAGCTAAGCAAGGTAGTTAAGCTGCGTGGCTGGCTTGCGGTCGAGGCGGCGGCCCTTAGGGTAGGCCCCGATGATGGCGTTACGCGCGGGCTGGCTGTGCGAGGATCGTCTCGACGGAGACGTGCGTCCTTCGTCTCGTGGGCTGCTGTCACCACTCCCTGTGATCGGCGGGCAGGAAGACCCTCGTTTGCTCGGCTGGCTGCCTCTCTGGTCCAGCGTCGGCCCGTGGTGGAGATTCCTTCGGTCGCAGCGCGGACGAAATATATTTCTTTACTTTGAAGAATTTTCTTTTGACTCTTTATGCTTTTAGGAAGACTGCGATACGTTTTTGTAGGTATTCCGTGGATAAATAATAAGACAAAAGACGATTGATTTTATGTTAAAATGTGGAGACGCTCCACGTATATTGAGAAAAATATAAAAGTATAAAAATATAAAAGTATAAACGATCTTAATGGATAAAAATTACAGAGTGAATATATATCGAGAGCTCGTCTCACCAGTGGACTGCCCTAGTTGGATGGTGGAGATTGACTGACTGCTGGCTGCTCCGCTCTGCTCTGCCTGGCTGGCTCTGGCTGCTGAAGAGAAAGCGAGTGGTGGGAGCGCTCCGGCTATAGTGGGGCGTCCTTCCTATTGGTCGAGCGGTGGGCGTGGTTTACGCTGGTTGGTTCTCCCGCTCTAGGCTTGGCTTGGGGACGCCGTTGCTTGGCGTGGGGACGTCGTGTCACGTGATGATGCCATTCAGCTTGGCGTGGGGACGCCGTTGCTTGGCATGGGTTGGTGACGCCATCATGTCGGCTTGCTTTGAGATTCGGCTTACTCCCGATATTTTTATCTGCCTAAGCATTCGCATTCGATAATCAGTTGGGACACATCGTAATCACACTGATTACTTGGAAAGAGCATGCTTTCACAATGACGCTTATATCTAGAGTTCTGGCATTCGATGCTTTTGATTTATCTTAATGGGCATTCTTTCGCAGAAAGGGTGCCTTGGAGCATGTAATGCTTACAGAAGGTGTTTAGCTTATAGATTAGGTGTGTTGGCGGTACTTGAAGAGCGGACGTGCCTTTGTACTGTATATCTGATGATTAATTACTCTATTTTACTTATGCGGCAGTTCGCTTGAGGAGCGGACGTGCCCGTTCTTATCTGAATGGTGCCTCGATGTGGCGAGAAAAGAATATGTTTATAAGATTGCGAGTGCAATGCTTTGCACGAGGATTCTAAGAAATGGCCATCGTCACACGGATAATAATTCGGCAGTGCGTCTGAAGGGCGGACGTGCCTAATGTATTGAGATTATTTTTTTTGTCGGTGGATCGACTTTACATACGGCGAGAAAAGAATGTGTGTACATAAGATAAAACGTGTTGCTCTGCACGTGCGTTCTTGGAAGGCATGGCAGATAATCCAATTTATTATAAGTTAATGAATTACGCATTCTTCTCCTTAAGATAATTAAATGTTAGTTAACTAAGATTGATTAATAATATGACGTGTGCATATGCGTATAGATATAGGAGCATATATGCACGTGTAGAATGAGTGTAGATATATATATATAGGTGAGTGAGAGAGTGCGCTCTCGAGACTGTGTGAATGCATGTGGTAAGCTGTAGGCGGGCAAGTTACCGACGGGTGGTAAGTAATCGGCTCGAGGTAAGTAGAGAGGACTACGAGTGAAGGTAAATGCTTGAAAGGGTTGAGAGGCTGGCATTGGTAATGTGCCAGTTTGAGGTAAAAGGGTTGTAGAGCCGGTGGCTGGTAAGGTGCCGGCTCGAGGTAAAAGAATTAATTAGATCTTCTGCTCTTTATCTTGAAATGAAAAAGATCGGAGTGCATACTCGCGTTCAGACGTTACACCCCCCTGGTTAAGATTGAAGTCGGGAGCTGAACGATTTCGACTTGAATCAGCTGAGTAATTGAACGCGGATCTATTTTCCGTTAATTCAGGATAAATACGCTGGGGTGGTAGGTTGGAAGTCCTTGGCGGGATGTGTGGAGGTGCGGTAGCAGGTGGGTTCTGTGGGAGTGGAGGAGGTGATGGTGAGAATCCAGGTGATGGTTTGCATTCGGCTACGGATTCTTTTTCGCGGTTCTTCTCGACTTCTATATCCGCGTGTATGTTTTCTGATTTCCGCGAGCGTTTTGGTAGAGGCCCCTGACTTAAATGCACGAGTATATTTGCTATTGTTCCCCAAAAGGCTCCTAAGAGTTTAATGCTTGCTCCGTAAATTGAGTAAAGCGTATATCCGTGTATTATCGTATTTATTACGTATTTGCATGAGTTGAAAATAAATATTATTGCCATAATGGCTGCGCTTACCGAACCGAAAGTGATAAAATAATACCATATTTTGGTGGCGGCTCTTTCAGTGAATTTGTTAAGGCTATCCTCACTCAAAAACCCGAGTAGATCTAGGCTAGGATTGGCTACCGCGTGTCCTGTTGCTCCGCGCGCTATTTGATTGAGCACCGCTGGCTTATCCGCGGGGAACATCATAGCATTCCGGTAGCCTTCGAGATCGGCTTCTGAATATATACCGCTCTCGACTAACTCGCCTGGCTCCTGGTATTGCCATGTAGGTTTGTTTAATGGCTGTAGTATTTGAGGAGCATCGGTTTTTGACGGATGTGGGTTTAATTGATACCATTTGTTATCTATTTCGAACACTGTTGGAAGTATTCGGCTGCAATCGCGTTCCGTACCGTGAGTCGTGAGAACGCGTGACTTTGTTGTCAGAAAGTACGATTGATTGTTGTATGAGACGGGCAACTCCACGAAATAAGAGTTGTTCGTGTTTCTTAGTTTTACGGTAACGACCGAGCATTTAACTAGGTGTGCTACGTCGCCGGCGAACACAGCCATATAGCCCGGTTCTTTCATGATAGTAAATGCAAATTCATCGGGATTGACCGATGATTGAGACAGAGAATTTTTAATTACTTGTTGCTCCAAAATACAGCGATGCGTTATGATGTCTTTGTATAGCGATGTTATCTCATTTTTGAAGTGATTCGCGATATACATTATTTTTGTGTTGAAGTATGCTGTGAGCATAACGTCTTTCGCGCCTACTTTGTAATTTTTCGTAGGGAATGGATTGTTAGCCGTGGTCTCATAAATAAAAATCTGTTTTTGTTCGGTCGTTTTTAAAGTTATTCCACATAGCGTTTTACTACCGTGATCCGCAAAAGCAAATTTCTTTCCGTCGGTAGCATTTGAAAAATAAACTGTCGCGGTATCGAGTTCTTCGTCTCGAGTTTTAACTGCATGTCCCTCGTAAATAATTGCGTATGTATCTAGTTCGCACATGCCGCGTGAGGTTTTATCCCAAAATATAAACGCTTCCGTTGTGTCGCGACAAGTTTCCTTTTCGTAATCGCAATTTACTCCGGAAGGAAGTAAGAGAATGTTTGCGGATAATTTCAAAGTGGCTTCACCTTTCGTGTAATAAATTTCGAGTTCGGCGGTTACTATCATATTTTCTTTATCCCGATAGATTCCTCCTTTGCAGTAAGAATTGTGTTCTATGATCCCGATTATTTTAATTGTTCTAAAATTTGTCTGTTCCGAGACAAGATCTTCGATTATTGTATCACCGATTTTTATTCGATTCGTGGTTATTAGAGAGTCACACATCTCTCGCGTTAGTTGGAGGTACCGTGTCTCGTCTGGGATAGGAGAAAGGGATACATGAGAATGCATACCGCAATAACGAGCCCTGCGGGTCGATTTTATTTTACATTCTTTTATAGGGACTTCCGAGTGCTCTAATTTTTGGATGATTTGAATAAAAGTGTCTTCGCGTTTTACCCTAATCGTCTCGAAATCGCACTCGCTCACTCTTCTCAGCGAGATGGTCGTGACGTTTGGTGCGTTTGATGAGCTGCAGTCATATCCGGTTAGCGAGTGGACCGATGATAAGAGTGTTGCGAAGATCAGCAGAAGATTCCGAAGATCTCTGGTTGTTGGGCGTGTCGTCCTCATTGTGGTTTCCTGAAAAAGGCGTGTTCTTAATCAATACTCGCCTCTTGCATATCGAGACTTGTTGGTCGCAATTTATTCGTGTGTACGACACGAGTTTTATTTTTATAAGTTATTTCTACGTTACAATTGTCGTCGAAGATTTTTATGATCGTGTGAGGACCGGTATACTCTGAATCGAATGGTCCCTTTTTGGGTTCTTTCAAAAGGAGAACCTTGTCTTCGACTTCGAACTTACAAGGGTTGTTTCGTTTGTCGTAATATTCCTTAGATTTGGCTTTGGCCTTTTTTAAATTTTCATGTGCCAAAAATTGCGTTTTATTAATTCGCTGTTTTAATTCTAATAAATATTCGAAGTAAGATTCGTTGCTCTTGGGCGGCAATGGTCTATCTATAGGGGTGCGGGCTATGTTTCCGAACACGCATTCGTATGGAGTTAATCGAGTGCCCTCGTGTACGCTTGTATTATACGCAAAAGTCGCGCAATTTAACCATTCATCCCATAATTGCTCATTCTTAACGTGGCATTTAAAGTATTCCTTCAAGACATGATGCATTCTCTCGATTGATCCGTTACTCTGGGGGCGGTAAGCAGTAGTTGTACATTTCGTGGTTCTACATAATTTTGCTATGTTTTTCATTAAGCTGGAAGTGAAGTTTGCACCCTGATCAGTTAACAGAATTCGCGGCGATCCGTATACGCAAACGAATTTATTCAAAAATGCTGTCGCGATTTGAATCGAATCTGTCTTTTTTAGAGGTACTGCAATGACGTATTTTGTTAATAGGCACTGCATTGTCAATATATGGGAATTCTTATTTTTCGTTAAAGGCAAAGGACCAACAATATCCATAGAGATTTTCTCAAAAGCCTGGCCCGGAGTATCCGTGAGGATCATTGGTTGATGTATTTTTCTCCTTACCAATTTACTGCGTTGACAAACTTCACAGCGGCCTATGTGTAGTTGGATGTCCTTCTTTAACGTAGGCCAGTAGTACTCTTGGCGAATACGGTGATAGGTTTTGTTCACACCTTTGTGACCGTTTACTGGATGTGAGTGGTTTTGGGAAATGATTCTTTTTCTTTCCTCCTCGTTTTCAGGAGTTTTCACTAATCCTTTACACAATAATATTTTTGTCCTTACGTGAGAAAGCACACCTTTTAATCGATGTGTGAACACGCGAACCGAGAAATCATCAATCGAATGTGTAATTGAGGCTCGTATTGTTTTAGGATTCTTTTCGTTGAGGACTTTGGCTAAATTTTCAAACGCGAAAATAAGTAAGTCCTCGTCAACACGCGAGTGTCTATCAGTTTTGAGCGTAACTGCGATGTAAAGTTTTCGCGAGACTAAGAAGGTCTTGACAGAACCGGGGTCCGGGCTACACTGAAGAGGTAGGCCGTCGCGCTCGGTTATTTCAACTGCGCCGGAGCACAGTGGTTGGTTGTCGCCTGTCACGAAATAAAGCACATTATCTTTATGTGTAAAAAGGCTGTCTCTTATTTCGATAACATTCTCGCCGGGTTCGCGCACATTGTGGTCATATGGCACGCTCGGGGTGTCAATTATATCAGAGGCGAGAGTTGATGGGTTGTTATTATAACTGTGAAGCGACGAAATGTCGTTATCGCTTTGTTCGTCATCGTCGTCGGCGTGACTTTCATCCGTATCGTTATTTATATTAACGTTCGGGGAATGTTTATCCTGTTTACTGGTAGATGGAATTTCTTCGTTCGGGATTTCGGCGATAATGGGACCGCTACGCGCTTGTGGCGTATAAGTTTCATCTGAACTAGTAGACGTTATGAAAATACGGTCATTCTCGATGTTTGACGGATTCCTTGATAATGCATCCGCCACGAAATTCGTCTTTCCCTCTTTATAGACGACGTCGTAATCAAATTCGCTCAGTTTGAAATAAAATCGTTTGAGACGGGATGTCGGATCTTTAACGTTATGTACCCAAACGAGGGGTTTATGGTCGGTATAGAAGGTAAATTTCCTTCCGTAGAGACAGTATCTAAATTGAAACGCGGCTGCTACCATTGCCAAAAGTTCTTTCTCAATGGTCGAGTAATTAATTTCACCATTTTTTAGATGTCTCGAAAAATATGCCACGGGTAAATCGTGACTCTTTGTTTCCATTAAATAAATTTGACTAAGTACCGCGCCTATTGCGTAAAATGAAGCGTCACACGTTACAAGGAAAGGTTTAGAAAAGTCGGGATATTTTAGCAAAGGTGCATTGGTAAGGCTTTTTATTAGATAATCGAGTGCTCCCTGTTGTGGTTCTTTCCAATAAAATACAGTTTCTTTCCTCAACAGCGTAGATAGTGCCTTTGTTTCCTTCGCGTAAAAAGGTATAAATTTCCTGTAATAATTTGCTAAACCTAAGAGTTGTCTGATATTTTTCTGGTTTTTGGGAACCGGAAAATTCGTTAGTGCGACTACTTTACGCGGGTCTGGCAGGACTCCTGTTGGCGTGATTACATGGCCTAAATATGCTACCTCTTTCTTATAGAATTCACACTTATCCGGTTGCAGGCGCATGCCGGCGTTTCGGAGTCTTTCCGCAACTTTATTGAATTTCGCGTCATGTTCCTCGATGGTTTTAGCAAATATGATACAATCATCTACATAAATGAAAACCTCCCGCGCTTGTAATCCGCGGAACAGGGAGTCCATCTGACGCTAAAATGTCGCTGGTGAATTCTTTAAACCGAAAGGCATTCGAGTGAAGTGATAGTGACCGTAAGGAGTTGAGAAAGCAGTTTTCGGCTTGTCCTCGTTTCGCATGGGGATCTGATGGAAACCTGACGCGAGATCGAGGAAACTAAAGTATTCTGCTCCTTCTAATTGGTCTATAATTTCGTTAATGTTAGGAATCGGGTACGCGTCACTAATTGTTTTTTTGTTTAACTCGCGATAATCGATTACCGGTCGCCATCTTTTATTTCCTAAGCTATCTGGTTTTTTCGGAACAATCCAAAGCGGGCTGTTATATGGCGAATCAGAAGGTTCGATAATGCCTTCTCGAAGCATTTTCCCTACTTGTCTTTCTATTTCGTCTTTTAGCATCGGTGGGTACCTGTACTGTTTAACATTTACAGGGACGCTATCGGTGGTTACAATCCTATGTTCCGCCATATGCGTCGCATTTAACTTTTCACTCGGCAATTGAAATATATCCGCGTGTCGATCACACAAAGACTCTATTCTAGGGCGCATGTCTTCATCGCATTTGTCAATGTTTATTAGTTTTTTCACTAATTCGCTTCGCTCCTGTAAGTTCGAACTCGGGACTTCCTCTAGATTAAAAATGTTATAGGAGTCTAGCTCTGCTTCATCGTAAGCAAAGATGGTTTCCCTATCGAAATCGAGTCCTTCATCGAGACAGGCCAATATTGAATAAATATCGCGCTCGGTCGCGTCGTCGTGTTCCGAGGTACAATATTCATCCGTGAATTGGTCCGTTGGGATGTTTTGATCGTAAAAATCCGTTTTCTCGAATGAGTTAAAAAATGAACCAATATATGCTTCGTAATCGTCGGGGCACGATGGTCCCGAGTCCATTATTTGATTTTTCATTTTCCGCGTGTCGCCCGTGCTGTTAGTTTCATTATTTATCACACTTTCGGCGCTGACGCTACTTGTTTGAATGGCACCGCTCGCGCTACTGTACTCATTAATCACGCTTCCGATGCTGCTATTATACTCGCGGTCTTGTTTATTTTTGATGGCCTCGCTCGCGCTGCTATAATCGTTAAGAATCACGTCGTTGATGCTGCTAGTGGGCTCATTGTCCCTTTTATTAAAAATGGCATCAACTTCGCTACTGCGATTAGGAAAAATCACGCTCGCGGGGTTGCTAATTGACTCGCGATCATATTTATTTTTAATGGCATCGGTCGCGCTACTGTAGTTATCAAAAATCACGTTCGCGATGCTGCTAGTAGACTTTATGTCATGTTTGTTGCAAATCGCGTGCTCGACATTGCATAAGGCTCTCGCGTGATCGCGGTTGTCTCGCACGTTGTTTATTACCAGGCTCTGGTCGGAGCTGATTGTTTCCGGTATGTTTTCTATAACTACCGTTCTTTCGTAGATGACGCTTGGAGAGCTGTCTTTACTACTTAATGTTATCGCGCGAGCATCTTCCTTCTGGCAGGAATCACTCGCGTTGTTTAGGACTATGTCTAGTCCGATCACGCTATTCGCGCTGCTAATATTTGAATCGAAGTTTTTGTTAGTCACACTCGCGAGTTCGTCTTTTAAATATGCGTTTATCGCGATAATTTTTGATAATTCTCGACTAACCTCGTCCGCATTAGTTTTTCGTTTTTTCGATTCATGATTTGTGGGTAAGGAGTTGTTTTCTGTCTCCTTGATAGTGTTATCTTTTTCCTCCGTTTCATTCGCGCTGCTATGTATTACGGAGTCGGTCACGTTTTTCGGCCGATTCTCGCTGCTAATTAATGAAAATGGCGGAAATGAAACTTTCGATTTTACACTTTCTATTCTATTTTTTTGAACAGTTTCCCCCTTTTCGACGTAATTCGCCACTACCGGGGTGAGTTTCGGAACTCTTATTTGAATGTCGTAATCATTCTAGTTTTTTAACGGGACAAAGATTTTTATGTCGTCCGCCGGAATGACATCTTTTCCTCCGATGTAGACGTTGGGATATATTTCCCTTTTTTCATTATATTTGACGCGGTGATGTTCGGGGACAATCATGTCCATCCATATTGTTTCGCGGGCCGGACATTGTACTGTTTGTTCCTCACCGATAGGGATTTGCGCGTCTTTCAAGATTAATTGGTCTCTTTTGAAATCGAGGACCATGTTGCTGCTACGGCAGAATTGCGCTCCCATAAGCAGGTCAGTTTTAATGGGGAATGTGTCCCGTACCACTACGAATTTTGCCTCCGCTTTCAAATCGTCCAAATATAAATAGGTGGTCCCTAGTGATGCTACTCGGCTGTCGGTAATCCCTACTAAATTTGGGCAGTAATTAAAGTTTATGGTTGTGTCGGGTTGTAAAGCCGAAATTTTTACCACATTGGGCTGCGCGCCCGTATCTATCATTACCTCGGCGTGGTTTCCTCGCAAATTACGGGACCTAAGGCTAATGACGGGGATGGCCCCTAGCACGTTTATTGCTGTAATGCAAATTCTGTGTTTTCGGGGGACTCTAGGGTTTCCCCGGTTTCCAGATTGTTTACTGGACAGGCCGCGTTCTCTTTCCTGGCGCCGTCCTTCGCCGGGAGAGCTTGCTCGTTTTCCGTTGTTTTTACAGCTTCCTCTTTATTTTTGAGGAAAAAACACGTGTCTATGGCATGTCCTTTTCTTTTACAATACACGCATGTTTTCGATGGGTCGCGTTGGGGTCTATCTTCCCTATTCTGACCTGGCTGCGATTCGTTCTCTCCTTTCACGAGAGTAGCAAGTTTTCCACGGTAGTAATTTCCGGAGTGTCTATTAGAAAATGTTTTTTTTAGATTCGAGAGGAAATCGTCGATTGTATCGAATTCGTCGTATTCTATAGCCACCGCGACATGGTCTTCTAATTTAAACTTCAATAGTCTCGTTATTTCTGATTGCGCGCGTATGGGGAACTGACTTTTGATTCTATTAACGGCGCGCACGAATTTGTACAGGTTTGTTCCGTCAAACCTGGGTATCACGGCAAGACTTTCTTTTATTATGGCATTCGATGGCATCATTGGTCCGTGCGTTGCGCGGGATCCTACGGAGGACACGGGACTCGCGGATCTTTCGCGAGAAGTTCTACGCGGGGTTTCGTTCGGCTGCGGGCGCTGTTGATTATTCGCATTTATCATGTTTGCTAGATTTCGCGTTCTTGCTTCTTTTTCGGCGTTCGCCCGTGCGATTGCTTCATTTGCTAACCTTCTTTCCCGAATTTCTGTAGATAATCTCTCCTCTAGTTGCATACGATGCGCTCGCTCCTCGTTTAATAGTCTTTCCGCGTCTTCCGCGCGCGCGTGCATCTGCTCATCGATAGCGTCATTGTCTTCGCGTTCGCGTAATTGCCTAAGTCTCGTTTCTAATTCTACTTCTCGCGCGTTCAGTCGTCGTTCTTTTAGTTCTAATTCCCTGAGACGCATCTCTGTTTCAGGATCTTGACTATGTGCCATTTTTAAGTTCTGTTTGAAGTTTTTCGATTTCTGCGGCAACTAAGCTTTTAATTTTTAATATACTTTGGTATTCTGGTCTATCCCGGATTCCGTACCAATGTTTTAGTTTTAATACCGTTTTTCGCAAGTCTATCGTTTTCCTACTTTTATCATGTAAATTCTAGTTATCACTTCCAATTTCTAATTAAAATATTTCACGAGAGTTTTTCTTTTTCGCACTGATTTTTAAAATTATGTTCCCTAAGAAAATTGCCCTGCGCTGGGTAAAAATCCGTACCGCTGTCACCAGTTGTTACGTCCCGATTCGTGTATAGATTTTAAAGGTATGATTTTACACGATCGCGCACTTTTAACGAAAGTTCTACTTAGCTAAGCAAGGTAGTTGAGCTGCGTGGCTGGCTTGCGGTCGAGGCGGCGGCCCTTAGGGTAGGCCCCGATGATGGCGTTACGCGCGGGCTGGCTGTGCGAGGATCGTCTCGACGGAGACGTGCGTCCTTCGTCTCGTGGGCTGCTGTCACCACTCCCTGTGATCGGCGGGCAGGAAGACCCTCGTTTGCTCGGCTGGCTGCCTCTCTGGTCCAGCGTCGGCCCGTGGCGGAGATTCCTTCGGTCGCGGCGCGGACGAAATATATTTCTTTACTTTGAAGAATTTTCTTTTGACTCTTTATGCTTTTAGGAAGACTGCGATACGTTTTTGTAGGTATTCCGTGGATAAATAATAAGACAAAAGACGATTGATTTTATGTTAAAATGTGGAGACGCTCCACGTATATTGAGAAAAATATAAAAGTATAAAAATATAAAAGTATAAACGATCTTAATGGATAAAAATTACAGAGTGAATATATATCGAGAGCTCGTCTCACGAGTGGACTGCCCTAGTTGGATGGTGGAGATTGACTGACTGCTGGCTGCTCCGCTCTGCTCTGCCTGGCTGGCTCTGGCTGCTGAAGAGAAAGCGAGTGGTGGGAGCGCTCCGGCTGTAGTGGGGCGTCCTTCCTATTGGTCGAGCGGTGGGCGTGGTTTACGCTGGTTGGTTCTCCCGCTCTAGGCTTGGCTTGGGGACGCCGTTGCTTGGCGTGGGGACGCCGTGTCACGTGATGATGCCATTCAGCTTGGCGTGGGGACGCCGTTGCTTGGCATGGGTTGGTGACGCCATCATGTCGGCTTGCTTTGAGATTCGGCTTACTCCCGATATTTTTATCTGCCTAAGCATTCTCATTCGATAATCAGTTGGGACACATCGTAATCACACTGATTACTTGGAAAGAGCATGCTTTCACAATGACGCTTATATCTAGAGTTCTGGCATTCGATGCTTTTGATTTATCTTAATGGGCATTCTTTCGCAGAAAGGGTGCCTTGGAGCATTTAATGCTTACAGAAGGTGTTTAGCTTATAGATTAGGTGTGTTGGCGATGCTTGAAGAGCGGACGTGCCTTTGTACTGTATATCTGATGATTAATTACTCTATTTTACTTATGCGGCAGTTCGCTTGAGGAGCGGACGTGCCCGTTCTTATCTGAATGGTGCTTCGATGTGGCGAGAAAAGAATGTGTTTATAAGATTGCGAGTGCAATGCTTTGCACGAGGATTCTAAGAAATGGCTATCGTCACACGGATAATAATTCGGCAGTGCGTCTGAAGGGCGGACGTGCCTAATGTATTGAGATTATTTTTTTTGTCGGCGGATCGACTTTACATACGGCGAGAAAAGAATGTGTGTACATAAGATAAAACGTGTTGCTCTGCACTTGCGTTCTTGGAAGGCATGGCAGATAATCCAATTTATTATAAGTTAATGAATTACGCATTCTTCTCCTTAAGATAATTAAATGTTAGTTAACTAAGATTGATTAATAATATGACGTGTGCATATGCGTATAGATATAGGAGCATATGTGCACGTGTACAATGAGTGTAGATATATATATATATATATATATATATAGGTGAGTGAGAGAGTGCGCTCTCGAGACTGTGTGAAGGCATATGGTAAGCTGTAGGCGGGCAAGTTACCGACGGGTGGTAAGTAATCGGCTCGAGGTAAGTAGAGAGGATTACGAGTGAAGGTAAATGCTTGAAAGGGTTAAGAGGCTGGCAACTGGTAATGTGCCAGTTTGAGGTAAAAGGGTTGTAGAGCCGGTGGCTGGTAAGGTGCCGGCTCGAGGTAAAAGAATTAATTAGATTTTCTGCTCTTTATCTTGAAATGAAAAAGATCGGAGTGCATACTCGCGTTCAGACGTTACAGTACATAATCATTTGGAACTACAATGTCTTTAATCTTTTTAATTAAATCATGTCTATTTTTTATATATGTATTCGATTTTGGAATGCTATCGCGAATAATGTTATCTAGTGTTTTTGCTAAATTATACGTTGGACTATTTATACATGACACTATTGGTCTCAGTGAAGTATTGTTTTTATGTATTTTCGGTAAACCATATATTTACGGTAATACTGTATCTGTTTGTGTAAGTTGATTTTTATGATATTGTTTTTTTAAATATTTATTATTGTTCCAATGTGTCATGATATTCTTAACTTCTTTTTGTAGTTTATTCAATGGGTTTTTCTTGTACGTACTAACATCGGTCAATAATTCATTCATTTTTGTTTTATAAGTATCTCTTGCCAAAGCTACAGTTACATTGCCTTTGTCTGCCATTGTGAAAAAAAATGTCATGATTTTTTAAGAAGGTTTTTGCTTTGTTCAATTTTTGTGCAAATATCCCGTTCTCAAGTTTTATGTGAGTCTTTTTATTCATGTGATTTTGCATGTTATTAATGATTTGACTTCGAATCATATTGTTAATATCATTTGAAAAACTATTATTTTCAAGTGACTGTTCAACACTTTTTATTATACTTATGGCTGATTTTTCATTAATATCTGTACACTTGTTGTATTTTTGTCCAAGGGACATAACATCAATGATATCATTAGGTATGTTTATATTAGTCATATTGTGAAACCATTCGTTATCGTTTGAACAGTTACTTGCGTTATTTTGTTTATTTTGTTTGTTGTTGTTAATTCTACTTACAATGTTATTGAATTTTTTGTATGTATATCATACTGATTTTTTCTCATTTTTTCAATACATTCTTCATTTTTATTTAGAAATTCATTAAAAATATCTATGGGTACTATTTTAACTAATTTATTTTTCAAAGTTTGTTTCTTTTTTTCTAAAAATTTGACAACGTCCAAACTTTAGATAATGAAAGTAACTGGAGAAAAAGATTAATTTCAGAAATGATTCACATACGTTTACAAGATAATGCTATAAACATTAAAGAAGACACTCAAAATTTAAGTACACATTATAATCAGATGTTACAAAAATTAAAAAGAAATAAGAAATTGTAAACTCTAGTCCTTATATATTCAATTCAAATTTGCCGCCATAGGGCCTAGTGTCCCGAAATGATCATATAGATTTGAATTCGACGTTTGTACACATGACAGTTGTCATTCTGCCGAATTCAAATCTCAATTTTGTTTTTATTTCACTTATGTTTGACACGTTAAAGTATCAACATCTCGGTTCTTCTTATTAAAATCTTAACTGCTTTTGCTTAATTTACGTGTTAATTTATTATTGTGTAAATTTATTATTACGTGTTTATTTATTATTGTGTTGGTTTATGTATTAATTTATTATTGTGATGTTAAAATTTTTATTAAAATTTTCCACACAATTTAAAATAAAATAAAATAAGAAGGAATGGAGGTAAAAAATATATTGAATTGTTAACTAGCTGAGTTCGATTTTTGTGCAAAAAACATATATGTTTTTGTTGTTTTTTCTAAATCAATACTTGTGCTTATAATTATTCCAAACTTTATACCCTTGACTACACCAAATAATATGGTAAGAACGTCTGACTATCTTTGTAAATAGATAACTACTTTGACATATTGTAAAATAATAAGTTAAATAAATTTACAGTGCTTGATAAAGGTAATAATTGTATTACCGAAACGTTGCACAGAATGAATTAAATTATGTTGTGTACTCATTATTTCATCGATTCCCTTAAGGCCATGTGATACTCAAGTGAAAATCCCTATGTTACCGATATGTCGGTAACCTATAATATATTAAACAATAATTTAATTAACAATAATTTTTATGACAAAAACGCTTAACTAGGTCCTTGGAAATTCTTTGAAGATGATTACATTAAATTTTCAGAACAGAAATGATGATTGTCATCGAGATATTTGTATTTTAGTCACATTTTTTATGTAAAAAAAGGATTTTAGCTCGAATATACATCGGATTTGCCTAAAATTTTATACACATGCTCGCCATAACATTTGCGAGTGCCTAATTACGCGCTTTTTTTGAAAATCAACAAAAAGTATAATTTTATTATTTTCCACTGTAACGGTGTACTTACGATTTATCCATGGTACAGCGTCACGAAGAAATCTCTCCAACGATGATGAATGTCAATATTAAATTAACCATGCAAATATGAGTTCGTATTTTCAATGAGTGATAAACGAAAGGAGATGGATAAGTAAAGGTCGTTAAATCATCAATCACCGCAAGTAACAGTAAACTCCAAGTTGGAGATTTATTACGTAAAAATAGAACAGAACATCAAAATTCGCGAGGTATAATTAATCGAAATGTTGAGCGCCAGCTGGGTCATTCCCAGCAATCTAACTAATCCTAGGTTTCGGTATGTATGTAACACGATGCGACGACTAACCGGTTTCGGTAGGGCGGGACGCAAATTCAAGCGCGAGCACGCGAGTGCTTTACAGAAGTTTCGGCAGGTTTCGATAGTACGCGGAAGACCCGAGAAAACCATGAATTTACCCGGCTCTAGGTGACGCCTAGAGTCGATGCTTACCAGCTCGAGGCTGGGAAGAGTGGCGAAAACGACGACGGGCCGGCGAGGCGGCAGTAGGGGCTGTCTGGTTGGGCAGCGGCGTCGGGGCTCTCGGCGCGGAGCAGGCACGGATCCGGCAGTGCGGCTAGGCAGGGCTGAGGTGGGCTGTCTCCGTGAGCAGATGCGGTGTGGTCTGGATGAGGCTGCAAGGCTCCGGTGCCGGCACACACCGTCACCGACGGCAGAACTTACGGCGCAGACGACTCCCCGCGAATTCACTATTAAACAGCTACGAGATACAACGGACTGGAGCAAAAGCAAATTGCTAGCGCGTGCTACGGTCCACAATGGAGTGGCCGAGCCGCGCACTCCGACGACCGGACGAGCCCTCAAGCCCCCGCGAGCGAGCGCCACCACTCGTTCTTGTTCGGGTACTAGGCTCTCTCTTTCTCTCTCGCTCACCCATGACGCATGTGACGGCAGCGCGCGGCCTAGTGTATACGTGCGCGCCTGCCCCGGCGTTCTGCACGACGGCGGCGACGACGACAACTTGGTGTTGACGCAGCATACGTCAAGGATGGCGAGACGAATGAAGCTCCCGCAAGGTGTGCGGAGCCTCCAGCGGCTGTACTCTCCGTGGCGGCAGGTACACAACACGACACCGGGGGAGGTTAGGTTCATCTGCTCCCTCAGATCCAGAGTATCAATGCATCTAGGTAGGATCAGTGATTTACTCTTGTTACCTTCTGATCTTCTACCAATCTTCAGTCTTGTGTTTTTGCAGCTCACAAGTAGACGAACGGCAGGGCTGATGTGGAGCACATTCTCTCGAGGTGCAGCTGTTCACCCAGAGGAGTCCGTTGCTTCCATGCAGTTCCGCCATCTTCTAGTGTGCGAGCATCCACAGGCATTTCTTAATGGAAAAGAAGGTAGATATTGTTCCTCCTTATTGTTTCTGATGCACCTACTTTCTCATCTTTATCTATTCACAGGTGTGAGCAGTAGAAGTACATACACAGAGTCAACCACGGAGCCAGTGGCGCTCCTGCGCCACATACTCCTGGCATCTAATGTATTTTGTATCCTGTTTCTCTTTTCTATCGCATGTGTCATTTCGAAAGTGTCCTTTTCTTTATAACACTAATTCTATTTTCCTTCTTTCAGGTTCACATCAGCAGCCGCCTCCACACATGTCAAGATACCAGTGCGCAGTGAGTACAGCTCACCTACTCCGCAGCAGCACGTACCAGCATAAGGGATGGCAGGAACATCGTCATCTTCGTCAGGAGCAGGGCATGGTTTCAGCACGAGGAGCTCGCAATGCTCCTCTACAAGGGTGCTGTCTTCGCTACAATAGTAGACTTTACAGGTAACAGTGTTAGTTAGGGTTTCGCATGGGTTGCTTGGGCCCTCTTCTGTCAAGCATTCATTTTCTTGAGTTAGGTTTATCTATTCTGGATGGTTAGCCAGAAAGGAGCCCTTACAGCCACAGCTGGGGTTTTCCGTATTTTTCTGTCACTAATTGTAATGCTCAAAAACGAGCGTTACAAACTCCCCCTCCCAAGACCGAAGCGCGTCCTCGCGATTCACGGGAAAAAAACAAAATCCTGAATACTCACTTTACAATATCTACGCGATTTGTGACTACCGTACTTACATACTTAACAACGTCGATTGTACGGAAATGCTTCCTATTCTAACGCTAGGCGCTCTTACAATCGCACAAGATTCGCACGCGTTCGCACTCCATTCGCAACACAGTTTTATACTGATTGGACCGTAGCAGGCAATTGACTCGACAACAATTTTATCGAAAACGCAATCTACTGTTCGATGCAACTACTCGAAAATAAATGTTTCCAACTAAGTATTCTACGCCGCAAAAGAAAGTATTACAAACTAAATATTCTCCTGCGCCAAAGAATATGCTACACCTTATATATTTTATGACGCAAAAGAAAAAAATTATTACAAACAAAAGTAATGATATACGACTCGAACAATAATTTGTTGTTCGCTATAATTACAAAAGTGTTAGGGTACGCAAAGAAGTTCTATTCCAAACACAAAAAATAGTTGGCAACCCGAACAATGGCTTGTTGTTCCGTTTACGCCAGCGATGTAACTTACTACGGTTATACAAAAAAAACGACAAAAAAAAATTCTTTTTTTTTTGTGGACAATGGTTTCTTGTTCACTCAACGCAATAATACGCTCTTGAACTGGTAAGTGGCCTTACACATTTGTTTTACGACGGGAAGATAGCCTTTTGAAATACATGCTGAAACTACGGTTAATGCACGTTTTTCGTGTTCATGCGTAGCGATGTGGCGTACCTCAGTCCGTCTTTACTCACCTTCTGCCCCTCACCCATATGCTCCTCACAACCCTCTTGCTACCTCGACAAACGGTAGTAATCAGACCCCTACTACTAGAGTGGCAACAAATGGTATGGGAGTTCTTGCACAAGTCGGGAAATTCCTGCTAATTGCGCAAAAGTCCTGATTTTTTTTCTATCAAGAGCTTTAATAAGGGAGTTTCGATAAAAATGGGTTGAGTTGCTACGCGCATTTTGATCACGAGACCGTAGTGTCTGTCATGGCACCTACCAATCCTATCCGCACCAACAACAATTGTGCCGAGATTTCTAATTGGCCCTAACAATGACTACTATTCTTTTGACTACTGTGGTCCGATACCATTATTAACTCTATCCTTGCTATCCATATCAATTCTAAATCAAGGGTTTTCTGAGTCAATATTTCTGCAGGAAGGAATTTCTTGCTTCTACGACTATAAATTATTGGGCGAACCCTGAGCACCAACGATGGTGCGAGGGGTGCCATATTAGAGGTAAAAGGACACCGTTCAGAGACAACTTCGAGGCGTTATCTCCGACATTTTTTCCAAGCTTTTAGCATCGACGACAAATGTGCTAAGAGCGAGTTTGGTTTTTCCTCTAACTCTAAAAGTCCCTCCCGAATTCTTTTCAACTCATCAACTACAATAGGAGTGAAAGAACGTAACAATCACTTGTTACTATTTCTTTTTCGAAGACAAGATCCCTGACCACAAACGAGGAGGGAAAAAAAATATATAAATCTTTGTCTTCCAACGAGAGATTTTCCTTGATAACTACAACAAGACCCGAATGTTTCGATAAATTCCGGGATAATTGGTGTTTCGACAAATTAGAAGAGTTTCTATATGTTAGGGGTGTTTCGGTAAATGTTGGTGTTTCGAGAAAGTTAGGGGTGTTTCGATAAATTTCCCAGGAGACGAGATGAAGCGGGGAGACAGTCCTAGCGCCTCCCCGCGGACGAAGGCGCGTTTCGTCCAGATGAGGAAGCCGACTGAGGGGTGGCCCTCGATGCACACTCCCTCTTCTTCCGACAATATTCACTAGGACACGTTTTTGTGTTTGCGCCAGACCTTCCAAATCTGAAACAAAATACGCCCTGCCGGGGCTGAGAACACTGAGTATACCTATGCCCCGTCTTCAGACAGTTCCAGCACCGATCGGACTTATTAATACTACTAACGGAAGTGGAGGCTACCGACAATGCGGGAAACTCATTGACAGAGGGAGGTTCCCCTTCACGCAATTCGAGTGGGGAACAATGCAGCACGCTCAACCGATGGTACATCTCCACTTCACCCCGGTCGATCACCGTGGGGGAGTTGAACACGTCCTCCCAATTTATGCGTGCTCTAGCCTCCTCCATCTGCCGCTGAGTTTCCTCCCTTAGTCCAGCCTCCCTCCGTCGGAACCAATTAGTTGACGGGTCCTCAATGGCGCGAGGGGGTGGCCGCCACTGGCTCTCCCATACGCTACGCGTCACCGGAGGTTCAGCAGCTTTGGGGAGGTCGCTGAGGCTGTTTCCGCCCATCGCCGTCTGTACCGCGCGATCGTGGCGGAACACAATATCCTTTTCCTCTAAAGTCACTCGAGGCTTTCTTCCCCCGCCTTTCGCTGCGACTGGTGGCGTTGTTCCCGTGGCCATCTCCCTCGTCTTCCTCCTTGCCTCTCTGGGTCGCTTGGCCACGGTCCCGGTCGAGCTGGTGGTCGAAACTGGCGGTTCACATTGCCCTCCAATGGGTCATACAGCAGCCCCACAAATGGGTTGCTTTCCCGGGGTGCCAAGGGTGCATCAACCTCAATAGGTGTGGGCGCCTGGCGCGGCAACCCACTCATGGCCGTGAGGCCATGTACGACTTCCGGCTGAAGAGGCTGATGCAACCCCAGCAACCCTCGGTGAGCGAACTGCTGCGAGCCTACGATGGTCGGAGGCGAGCCAGTTGGAAGGACCCCCTCCCCTTCCGGCATCACTGTCGGCGGCTCCCTATTCGGGACATCCACCAACAGCCCCATGCCTGAGGTGGTGGCGTCCGCCTCTCCTGGGCGACACAAGGGTTGGACAACCCCTCCCCCGCGGCCTCTTCCTCTTCCCAGCATCATTGCGTTGGGCGGGTCTGGAGACTTCTTGTTCTGTGGAAGGTATCGGGGTATTTACCTTGCTTTCTACAAAGGGTTTCAGATCGGATATGTGCACCTTCGACATACGGTGACCTTCCACGTCTTCCAATTCATATACTACTGGTGATAATACTCTCCGGACTATGCAGGGCCCGGTGAATTTCTGTGCCAATTTGGCAGCGAAGTTCTGAGTCGCTGCCGACAAAACGCGGTTTCCACGCACCACTAGATCATATTCAACGAACGCTACGTCACGACGATGTCTGTTATAATATTTAGCTTGCTTGTCATTAGCAAGCTTTAAATGTTTCTGAACCAACGTGTAGATAATTGGAAGACGTTTCAGTCGATCTGCCCACCCTATCGAATCATCAATTTCTACACTCTCATCAGCCTCCTACTGTTGACGCAGGTTTGGGATGGGGCGCAGACTCCTACCATAGTTTAAGAAAGCAGGGGTCAACTTAGTCGACCAATGCACTGTGGTATTAATAGCGTACGCGAATTCGTGTAAATGGATGTCCCAATCACGGTGATCCTGTTTCACGAATATCGACATCATTGTCTTAAGTACTCGGTTCACCCTTTCCGTAGGGTTGGCTTGAGCATGATACGGAGCGATAGTAGTCTGAATGACTCCCAATTCTTTCAAACGCGACGATATAAGATTATTTGAAAACTCCGTTCCATTATCCGTGACTAAGTATTTCGGGCATCCCCACCTAAAAACGATCAATTCATCGAAAGCCTTGGCGATCAATTGAGCACTCGCCTTACGAAGGGGCCTGACTTCAACGAATTTAGTGAACAAGTCTTGAAAAACCAAAACTAACAATACTGAGATTTACTAGGTGGAAAGGGCCCCATAACATCTGACGCAACAAGTAGCCATGACCCTTCGACCTCACGCCTCCTCATTAAACCTGATGGAGCCTGTTGCGAAACTTTGTGCAATTGACAGTCTAAACATTGTTTCACGTATTTAGCCGCATCTCGAGCCATCGATGGCCAAAAGTAGGTTTGTGCTACTCGACTATCTGTTTTCTCGGCGCCGAGACGACCTGCATGGGGAGGTTTGTGGCATTCGAACAAAACTCGTTCTCGATCTGCCTCCGGGACTACAAGTTTCCACCCATCTAAGTCGGCAATAGTATCATCGAAAATCTTGTTAGGGCAGTGTTTATACAGGAGTTTATTTTCTATTTTCCAATCCGGAAGTTTAGATGGATCAGTTTCTACCGAGTTATAACGACGCGTATATCATTCACCTGGATCAGCTACCCCTATCACGGCAATTTCATCTATTTCCTCATCAAAGCTCGCGACAGTGCGTCAGGAACCTTATGTAGGGTTCCTTTCCTATGAACGATTTTCATGCTATAAGCCTGAAGGGCTGTAGCCCATCTGGCCAGACGCTCCGTTGGGTCTTTTAGGTTATGAAGCCATCTGAGGCTACTATGATCCGTTATGACCGTGAATTCTTCGCCTAATAAATAACCCCTAAACTTCTCGACTGCCCAGATGACCGCTAAACACTCTTTCTCTGTAACTGTATAATTCCTTTCTACTTTAGTTAGGGAACGGCTAGCGAAAGCAATAGGGTGTTCTCCGTCCGCGAATTCTTGGCTAAGGACTGCTCCTAACTGCCGATTGCTCGCGTCGGTTTGGAGATTGAATGGTAACGATAAATCAGGGCGCGCCAGTACAGGAGCTTGTGTAAGCAGAAGGCGTAATGTATCAAAGGCCTTCTGCTGCCCCCCCTCCCAAGACCAACGAAGATTTTTCTTGAGGAGGTCATTCAATGGCCCTTTTAACTCCGCAAGATTTTGAATGAACCTAGCATACCATGTTACCATCCCTAGAAAACAACGCAATTGTCTCAAATTTTTAGGGGGTGGAAAGTTCAAGATGGGTGCTATTTTGTCAGAGTCTGTTTTCAATCCCTCCTTATTTACTACAAAACCTAAATATCTAATTTCGGAACAACAAAGGTTACATTTATCACTATTCACTTGTAACCCTACTGATTTTAGTTTCGATAGGACTTTTTCTAGTAATTCTAAGTGTTTTTCAAATGTTTCCATGGCGATGATGATATCATCCATATAGACGAAAACCTGAGGTTGCCATTCTGGCCGGAAAATATTATCCATCACCCTCTGGAAACTCGCTGGTGCGTTAGTTAATCCGTACGGGAGACGCGCAAACTGAAAAAGGCCTTTGCTAGGGATCGCGAATGCCGTGATTTCTTTACTAGTTTCCTCTAACGATATTTGGTGATATGCCTGCTTTAAATCTATTTTCGATAGGTATTTTGCATTTCCTAAATTATCCAATAAGCTATCCATATGCGGAAGAGGGTATGCATGTTTCTTGGTAATTTGATTAAGTGGGCGATAATCGATACAGAACCTAATGGCCCCGTCTTTTTTGGGTACGATGACAGGACAACTACACCATGGACTTTCAGAAGGCTCGATTATCCCCTCTGCTAACAAGCGGTCCACTTCTGCGTGGGCAGCTGCTAATAATTTTGGCGAAATACGTCTCGATTTTTGTTTGATTGGTATATGGCCTTGCACATCGATCTTGTGAGGTGTTATTTGTGCAGCAGTCGTGCCTCCCTCTGTAGTTTTGAGAAATGGATCTAATTTAACTCTTAGAAGGATTCTTTCTCCCTGAGATAACTCTGCCACCCCATCAACGGCTGCTACTGCATAAACGGTACTAGGGTCTTGACTTTTGGGGTAACACGGGTGAATGATACCTTTTGGAGTATACCAAGTTCACTCTGAAAAATTAATTCGCATTTGAAGGCGCTCCATCAGGTCCATTCCTAAGATAATATCATAATTAAGAGAATTCGACACTCTAATCTTAGTCGTGATTGCTTCTCCATCTATTGTGAAGGTTAGATCTACTTCCCCTACTACTTTCTCTGTTTGACCGTTTGCCATAACCATATAGGTTGAGCAAGAAGTTATTCGAGATTTGACTAATTTGGCGGGTTTAGGGCCCAAAAACGGGGCTATCGCGCCACTATCAAGCAATGCTGGAAAAACGCGACCATAGATTTCGATACTAACGTAAAGACGATTGTCCGCGTGTCCTACTACGGCTGTTTGAGTTATCGGTGGGGACGTGAAGCAAGTTTTGGCTAAGCTTCTTTCCGATTGAATCGGAGATTCTACCGAAGTTAATGCGCTAGCATTCGACGACGGTGAGTTTTGTTTCTTATCCGCCTCCTCCGACCTCTTTGTTGAGTCGCCGCACTTTGGGCACGTTGCTACTATCACTCCAGGATGTGCACATCGATAGCACAATATTTCTCGCCTCTCTTTACATCCTCGCGCCCTGTGTCCTTGTTTCTGGCACACCCAGCATTTGTCCTTTGCTGTGTTGTCCTTCCTTGAAGCTGGGCTGGCTGCTGGCTGGCCGCGCGGCGGTGCTAGTTGGTGTGCTCGCGATGGTGGTTCCTTACTCCCTTGTCTCTTATGGTTCGTCGTCTGGTCTGTCTTCCCTCTTGATGTCGAATCTCTGGGCGGTGTACCATTGCTCCCCCTCTGTTTCGGTATAGGATATTCTTTGGAGACCTCCTTAACAGCAGCCGCTTTTTGTTCAACTGCTATTTCAGTCGTGTTTATAACTGCTGTTTTCGTGCGCTTTTTCACTTGATATGCGAATTTGGAAAAAGTGACAATTCAGGGGGTGGAGGAGGACGGTAAGTTTTTTCCTTTTCTCGTCTCACTTCCTCCCTCTGTCCCAAAACCTGCAGTTCTTCGAAAGTTTTGAACTGATTTCTAAATATATTACGATATAGCGAGGGGTGCAAGTTTCGATAAGTTCTCTCCAGTTGCGACTCTAACGACATTCTAGGAGCTACTTTATCTAACAACAATCTTAAATTGGATATGAACGCTGAAATTGGTTCATGCGGCCCTTGAGTTCTAGACCTAATCTCTTCCTCCAGACGGGCTTGAAAATCGGGGACGCCATATTGCAAACGGAGAGCTGCAAAGAAATCAGCTGTAGATCTCCAACTTTGACTCAGAGGCCTGGCCCAATAACGAGCTGGACCAGACAAAATCGACGGAACTAACTTTAATATTTCCTCTTCAGTCACACTCCATGACTGTTGGCATTCCTTAATTCTTTCTATAAATTCTTCCACATCCTCCTTATATCCACCAGAGAAACTAACCTGCCATTTCTGTAAGAGGGTGCATGTCCGTGTTTCTCTTTGAAATGTGGAGTCAAGATTTGAGGAACGTCTTGACATGTCTATAAACGAGGGTTGCGCAAATGAAGCATACCTAGGATCATTTTGCGTGCAACTACGATAATCAAATGGGGGTGCCTGTGGACCATATCCGGGCCCGTACGCTATTGGCGGATAATAACCATGAGGTAGATACATCGGCGGATATGGCCACTGATAATTATCATTCGGGGGATAAAAACCCATACTATTGTCAAATCCTTGGTGAGGGCGTTGTCCTCCGATCGATAATCTCGCATTTTCCCCCAGGGGCTGATGAGGGTTATGTCTCCTCACAACTTCTAAACCTAACTGATTTTGTTGATTTATCGCCGCCTGAGAATTTTCTATTCTACTCGACGGAAAGTGGTTTGGTAATGGTAGAGTATTCGGTTCTCTACTTGATTGAGAAGTCGAACCAGGAAACTGAATGTTCGCTTCTCTGATTAGACTCGCTTCTCTCCGAGGAGGATACGACGGCTGACTAGTTTTGATACACGAAGTCCTGTTTCGGTTACTTGGAGGTCCCGATTCTACCAGAGGGTGGTTTTCGAAATGTACACAAGCAGTGTTGGATTGTGAGGTTACCGGTGGTAACATGTGGAATGTTTCGATAGAGGGCGGCAACGGTTGAGGTTGTGGTTGAGGATTTGTTTCGATAAGTTGAGATATGTATTGGTTTCGAGAAAGGTACTGTGGGTAAGGTCCCCACCCACCAGGAAAGTTTGGATGGGTAGAGGAAATATGGCTATTGTTTGACGGAGTGTACATCGTGGATTGGGCCCTCGGTAGATCATACAAATGCTGACTATTCGAATTTCTATTATCTGGGGCTTTTGGTCTGGCCCCCTGTGGATGCTGTGTGGCACCAGTGCTCATCACTGTCATCAGCTGGCTCGGCTTGGAGGAGAAAGCCCAGCATAAATTGATTCATACATCCTAGGGGCATAATGGGTCGATATTATGCTAGAAGCTATGCCACTATTTGCAGCTGTTGCCATTTTCGTGGCAACGGTGGCCGTCTGAGACGATTGATCCAATAATCCCTTCACTGTTGAGTTGGATGCTGGATCTCCTCCCTCCGAGATCTCTTCAAATCCGGTTTCGGCAGTTACTTCCATGAAAGTTTCATCATGCTCTAGTCCCGGCACTAGAGATCCCCTCGAAGGATCGTTATCCTCTATAATATTCCAGGAAGCTGCCCTAGCCCCAAAAGTTCGACGCAAGTCAAATCTCACTAAACGATCGATTAGTTCCGGCATACTTCCTTCTCTACTTAACCGACTACTCTTCAGCGCCTGGAACATTTTCTCCTGACTGTAAGATTGGAAAACTGCCTCTAACCGATTCCTCTCGGTAGCTACCTCTGGCTGATTATCTCTCTCGACATTCGAAGCCATCGTGACTGCAATAACTAACTACTTAATTTTATTCTTAACGAAGACGAATAAAATAATAAAATAGTAATAAAAAAAAAGGTTTTATTATTTAAGAGTGACACGAAGTTCACCCTTCGCTTTCGTAGCGCAAATGCTCAGGAAGCCAACTGACGTATTTCCTCGGGATAGCACTAAGGCTCTCTCAATTCGAGAAATGAAGAAAAAAAACAGAATAAAACCAACCAAGCAAAAGCGGAAAGCAAAAAAAAAGAATTTTCCAACCAGACACTGCTGAAATCTGTTGCTAAAGAGCAATAGACTCTAAGAAGAAAAGAAAATAACACTGCAATTGACTGTATCTGAGTCAACAGCAAAAAAAACTAATGGGAAAGAAAAAAAAATAAGCAATCCAAAAAAAAAATACATATGACGTGCCCAAGTCAATCAGTTAACAACGAAGCAACTATTTTAATGTCTCGGTTGTTTCTGATTGCTTGCCCCGCCTATAACAACCAACTTACTACGATTAAGAAAAAAAACTACTAACTACAACTACTAAATGCACTCCATATGTGTAGCACGCCGAAGAAAAAGGAAATTATCGCCACTTAATTGCCTTATTCTGCCGATAACAACGAGAAAAAACTAATTGTTTCGATACTCACTTCGCTATATGCTAAAATAATTTAAAACGATAGCAACTAGTTCAAATAAATAGCAATAGCGAGGTTTAAAAAAAAAATGCAAGCCGAAAGCCAAACTAAAATTCAAGTGGAAAGCCAAAAAAAACAACAACAAACAAAATTCAAATCAGCTGGGTTTAAATTCTATTCGATGACCAAACTAAAATTCAAATCAAAAACCAAATTCAAACTCAACTGAAACCAAAAAAATTCGAACGTACGCTACATGAAAAGCCAGCTAAGCAACTTGCTATCAAGCACGAGAGCAGAAAAATGTTTTGCAATAGAGATCTAATTATATTGTACAACAACCTCTAGTAAGGGTACAACTAAGTTATTAAGTGGGAAAATGCTACGGAGCTTCGTTTAGTCCGTCGAAGGGATAACTTTTACTATGTCCCGTAGTATAGAGTGGATCAGCGGTTACTAGCTAACACTGACAATGTTCCCCTAATCAAGCAAATTGCCATTAATAATTTCTGGCTTGATTCCTAAAAGGTGTATTCTGTCAGTTTATTTTAAATAGTGATTTGCTTCCACAATCTGGTTTAAAGCAGCCCCTCTTAACTACACGCAAAGATATTGTAGACAACACGTTAATAGTAATACCAAATTTAAATAAGATATTCAAAGTCAACTATAGTTCCAATCTTCTACCTAGAAATAATCACCGCTTAAATACCGTTTTCGATAATATTCGAATCTAAAATTTCCGAAAGATACAATTAAAGAATAACAACCTGCTACAAATATTATTTAATGCAAAAAAAAATAATAACTATAAAATTTTTTTTCAAAAAGTTATTGCAGTAATTTCGAAATTGTTTATTTAAAAGTCACTATTTTTAATATCACTTTAAAAGCGATAAGCTTGCAAATAGTTCTAAAAAAAGACAATAATTAAGTATAATATTCCAGAATGATAATTTATAAAATCTCTTATTCCGAAGAGACCAATTTTTAACTTACTATTTACAAATAATAATATTCACGATATGTTATTCGACCGAAATAGAATTTTCAAACTGTGTATTTAAGCGTGATGATATTTCAAATAATTCTTCCCGGTAGCTATGTACTATAATAGCTGTGGATGAGAACGTGTCTCGCGTACAGCGGGCTCGCGAAATATAAACAAACCGAGTTTCGTATACATGAATTACTCGTGTATGTCTCGAAAATCGACTAATTATTTTCGACCACTATATGAGACTATTTTAGTTTATTCTATATTCGACTTTAATATATATGATTTATTTTTATTGAAATAAATAAATCCCCTATTGTACCTAAACTCCCCTTAGTTGCCACGTTGTTTCAACCAACAACAACAAAAACAATTTTCTGTTTCAACTATGGTCCCAGTAATTAAAAGCCATAGGTACCGCATAAATGAAAAAATTTTTCCCCCAAGCGCATAAATAGGTGTTTCGATAGAGTGAAGGTGCGTCTGTCGGGTTGTTAATGAGAAGCATATGTGAAAAATTAGCAAGCAAATATGAGTAAAAACGGATATATAAAATATAAAAAAAAAATATGTTAAATAATATTGTAAATAATAATTCAGATAAATAATTAAATTGAAATTGTGTAGAGAAATATTTAGAAAGTAATAATACTATTGTTCGTGCAAAATGCGCCGCGCACTAAGTCCTTGAACTAGCATGTTTCGGTATTGAAATCGCGAGAGCGTGCCATCTAAAAGTTTTCAAATTTTGCAAAATTTTCCATTCGTTGACTAATTACTACAACAAATCTTTATTTGACGGATTTCTCTCCGCTAGACGTTTCGATATTATTTACTTATTCACTTAAATAAAATCTTAATTTTTCTATTTATTTTAAAAAAAAAATCGTTTCGAAATTAGTTTGATTCTTCGCAAAAATCTTCTATTAATTTACAAGACTTCTGCGATAAAATCAATTCATCAAACGTGTTTCAACAAAATTCGTTAACTCACTATGCAGCGAAGAGAAAATGTCAAATTTATCACTACCAAAATTTTCACAAAAACACTTTCAAATTTCACACACTCGCGATTTTTCTAACGCATGAACACGAATTCAATTCTACTAGGGACGCCTGTTACGTCGTCTTCTTGCTACGTCATGCAAAATTTAAAGATGGCTGACTAAGCCGATAGCGTCGGTTTGCAGAGGCGAAAATGGCTATCTACCGCGTTTCTCTCTCTCGCGTGCCGATACCGTCGAATTACAATTATTTTTTTTCACTCGCGATCAGCGGGGCCCCACGTTCTGGGTGCCATTTGTAACGGTGTACTTACGATTTATCCATGGTACAGCGTCACGAAGAAATCTCTCCAACGATGATGAATGTCAATATTAAATTAACCATGCAAATATGAGTTCGCATTTTCAATGAGTGATAAATGAAAGGAGATGGATAAATAAAGGTCGTTAAATCATCAATCACCGCTAGTAACAGTAAACTTGGACATTTATTACGTAAAAATAGAGCAGAACATCAAAATTCGCAAAGTATAATTAATCGAAATGTTGAGCGCCAGCTGGGTCATTCCCAGCAATCTAACTAATCCTAGGTTTCGGTATGTATGTAACACGATGCGACGACTAACCGGTTTCGGTAGGGCGGGACGCAAATTCAAGCGCGAGCATGCGAGTGCTTTACAGAAGTTGCGGCAGGTTTCGATAGTACGCGGAAGATCCGAGAAAACTATGAATTTACCCGGCTCTAGGTGACGCCTAGAGTCGATGCTTACCAGCTCGAGGCTGGGAAGAGTGGCGAAAACGACGACGGGCCGGCGAGGCGGCAGTAGGGGCTGTCTGGCTGGGCAGCGGCGTCGGGGCTCTCGGCGCGGAGCAGGCACGGCTCCGGCAGTGCGGCTAGGCAGGGCTGAGCTGGGCTGTCTCCGTGAGCAGATGCGGTGTGGTCTGGATGAGGCTACAAGGCTTCGACGCCGGCACACACCGTCACCGACGGCAGAACTTACGCCGCAGGCGACTCCCAGCGAATTCAATATTAAACAGCTACGAGGTACAACGGACTGGAGCAAAAGCAAATTGCTAGCGCGTGCAACGGTCCACAATGGAGTGGCCGAGCCGCGCACTCCGACGACCGAACGAGCCCTCAAGCCCCCGCGAGCGAGCGCCACCACTCGTTCTTGTTCGGGTACTAGGCTCTCTCATTCTCTCTCGCTCACCCATGACGCATGAGACGGCAGCGCGCGGCCTAGTGTATACGTGCGCGCCTGCCCCGGCGTTCTGCACGACGGCGGCGACGACGACAACTTGGTGTTGACGCAGCGTGCGACAAGGATGACGAGACGTATGAAGCTCTCACAAGGTGTGCGGAGCCTCCAGCGGCTGTACTCTCCGTGGCGGCAGGTACACAACACGACACCGGGGGATGTTAGGTTCATCTACTCCCTCAGATCCAGAGTATCAATGCATCTAGGTAGGATCAGTGATTTACTCTTGTTACCTTCTGATCTTCTACCAATCTTCAGTCTTGTGTTTTTGCAGGTCACAAGTAGACGAACGGCAGGGCTGATGTGGAGCACATTCTCTCCAGGTGCAGCTGTTCACCCAGAGGAGTTCGTTGCTTCCATGCAGTTCCGCCTTCTTCTAGTGTGTGAGCATCCAGAGGCATTTCTTAATGGAAAAGAAGGTAGATATTGTTCCTCCTTATTGTTTCTGATGCACCTACTTCCTCATCTTTATCTATTCACGGGTGTGAGCAGCAGAAGTACATACACAGAGTCGACAACGGAGCCAGTGGCGCTCCTGCGCCACATACTTCTGGCATCTAATGTATTTTGTATCCTGTTTCTCTTTTCTATCGCATGTGTCGTTTCGAAAGTGTCCTTTTCTTTATAACACTAATTCTATTTTCCTTCTTTCAGGTTCACATCAGCAGCCGCCTCCACACATGTCAAGATACCAGTGCGCAGTGAGTACAGCTCACCTACTCCGCAACAGCACGTACCAGCATAAGGGATGGCAGGAACATCGTCATCTTCATCAGGAGCAGGGCATGGTTTCAGTACGAGGAGCTCGCAATGCTCCTCTACAAGGGTGCTGTCTTCGCTACAATAGTAGACTTTACAGGTAACAGTGTTAGTTAGGGTTTCGCATGGGTTGCTTGGGCCCTCTTCTGTCAAGCATTCATTTTCTTGAGTTAGGTTTATCTATTCTGGATGGTTAGCCAGAAAGGAGCTCTTACAGCCACAGCTGGTGTTTTCCGTATTTTGCTGTTACTAATTGTAATGCTCAAAAACGAGCATTACACCACATATAAGCTTTCGACAAGAAGTTGTGAGGTTGGCAAAACTGTTCAGTACTTCTATACCATTAACGTAAGATGGTTGTGTACGGTGCAAACTAAGTCGTACCAACCATTTTTGATGCACTATATTTGTTTACGTTTTATTGTTTTCATAAATTACTGTAGATGGCGCTGTGACTACAGTTTTGCAGAATAAAATTCTAAATGAAGGAGCGCGATAATAACAGAGTAACACTCTGAAGTAATAATTTATTCGAGGTAGCAGCTAAGGTCGGACGAAGCGCTTATTTTTGTGTGGTGTTGTGTTCCTTGCAGGTAGCAGCACGACAGCAGAGAAACAGCAGTAGAGTACTTCTCAGGCTTAAAGATAAGTATCACCGTCTTACATAACCTCCCAGTTGACGTCATGTTGTCTAAGGTAAACATTACGACGTCTTAGCTGTCATCTGATTTGAGCTTTTTTCCAAGTTAGGGGATGTCGAGTCTTTTGTTCAACACCTGAAAAGCAAATTCTCGAGCTCTGTGTGCAAGTATCGGACATTCTTATTCTTGTATCTGTTGCTGATGCTACTGCTCTGCACTCAGGTTTACTGACATACAGCATTCTGGAACAATGGAAAATGAAAGATAGGATAATCTGGATGATAAAATTGTTTAGAAAAAAAATATATATGTAAGCATATGATTTACCTATAAAGGTAAAGTCTATTTCTTTTGTTAATTATTGATTCTTATTATTTTTATTATCAATATTTTATTTCAGATTGCGATAGAAATTCTATTTTATTTATTCTATAAAGTAATATAAATGATGTTTAAATATAATTTTATGTAACAATTAATTTTAAATTGTTTTTTTGGTTAACTTTCTGCTCGGTAAAAAAAATTATTTTTTTTAAATTTAATGCACTCTTAGGCTCTAAATGATTCTGAATTTTATTATTAATTCTAATAAATTCTAATTTATTAACAATGTTTATTTTAGTTTTAACGCATTTATTTGTGAAATTGATAGATTGAGATTTGGTGATTCATGCAAAAATTAAATATCAATAATCTTTTTAATATTTAGGTAGAAACTGCAAAACTTTACAGATATCCATTATGGCAATCATGGTATATCTTTATGTGTAAGAAGAAGCCTGTCTAGTACAGGGGTGGAGGAGGGTTTTGATATTCAAATGATAAAAATTAATTAAAAACTTGTTATTCTAATCGAAAAAACTATTATTTTATTTAACAATCACATTCCATCATAGCAAGATGGAACTATGTTAAATATGATGTAAGATAATTTGAGTTTTCTTGTGTTGCCTTAAAATGCATGACTTGACTCACTTACTTATTGCTGCATAAACCAGAAAATAGGAACGATAAACACAATACTAAAATAACTCAATTGATATGCATGATAGCAATTATATGCTGCTATATAAAAATGGAGAGAGGTACTATCTCAAAAAAAGTTTGAAATTTAAAATTTTATTCCATAAATTTACGTTAATAATAGAAATAGATTCATTTGCTGTCGTCGACCACTTCCAGGGAATTCAAATATTGCTTTTTTAATCCATCGATAACTTAATTAGGTAAGATATACTATCCACGTTTTTTTATGTAGAATGATAAAAATGTTTACTTGTTTTTATTATATGTTATAGGTGTGAGTAGGAGCCTACAATTATATTCATCAGTATTCCACCGTAAGTAACTGTTTTATATCAACAGTATATGAAGAAGGTAACTAATACAATATTGATTTAGTGTGTGCTTTTTAAAAATATTATTTTACAATATGTTTATAAAATATAGATTTGTAGACGGCATCAAATTAAAAATGAACCACCGCTACTCAAGTAAAAGTTAAGGAATTTAAATTTTTACTTACACAACATCAATTAACATTGATATAAAGTGTACCATTCACTCATTTACAAAACTTTTAATTATATAATATATTTTTGAGCATTATGACATTTTATATATTTGTTTGATTATTGGTATCCAACTTCAAAAGATGGATTAAAAAAATATATAATGTCAGTCATTAGTGTCCTGTAGTGATACTCGTAATGCTAACAAAATACCTTATATTCTTATTAGTATTGGAAATGATTTCAACCAAAAATTTATATCAATCTTAAATCATCTTATTTAAGGAGGTTCGATACCGAAATGAAAACGGTTACGTCATTCCAAAAACTTAATATTGTTGTTCTTCGATTGATTTTCTATTAGTGTGCGAAATTTCAGATCATTTGTCAACTTGGTTATGAAATTATTCAATTTCAAAGTTCCACTCTCATACACGGGCTCTTAAGGAAGTACCTATAGTAAAACACAAAACACATAGAATGCAATTCTTTAAAAAAGGTTACAGCGAATCAAAAAACTACAGGAAATATAGCAAATATACAGGAGAATGGTTATACGAAATCTGAACGCGATAGACAACGCCGATTCCTAGTACAGTAGCAAAACGGAAACATACGATTGAGTTCGTTGGCTGCAGGAGGGGGTGCGCTGTGAGCGGAGCGGCGCGCGCGGTTAGAGGGGACCGCCTCCCCGCACCGAGCGAACGGTGAGCTATCGAAAATTAAATATTTTCAACTTTTACATTTTTCTTGGACATCATTGAAACACAAATAGTTCATTTCACTAATATAATAAATCAATCAAATCTTTATTATGTTTTTTCACAAAAACACAATGCCATCATGCCATCATCGTACTAATTCAATATTTATTACTGATCTCTATGGCTGATCTCTATTCATTTGACCGTGAAAGTAAACAAAATGCCAAAAACATCTAGTATGTATACTATGGATGTATTGATGCGGAAACAATGTGAAATAAAACTACTTCAGAGTAACAGTATAAGTTAAGACATTAAAACATCCCGATAATCGTTTGTAAAGGGCTATCAGCATTTTAGACTCTTCAATTGTATGATCATTTTTGCCGTAGTAAAGCATAAATGAGAAGACATCAAAGTTCATCATAAAGTGAAACATTAAGCTAAAATTATTATCCTTACACGTACGCCGTTCCTCACGCCGACCGTATCGCTATACCGCGCTGCCGTAGCGAGAACATCTCGCAGCACATTCTTCTGCCCATGGACTTTGGGTGTAGTAATTAATAAATAGAATTAATAGACAGTAAACTATTACACAAGAACAAAAATTTGAAAAAATTTAATCGACTGATGGAAAATACTGAAAAAGTCCCTATACAGTATTAATAATCAAATCTTGCTGAATTGTAACTCAATTTTCAGCATAGTAACACGCAATAGAAAAACTTGAAAGGCCAGTATAAGATAAATTGCTAAGAATAGAGCTATTTAACTTCACAGGTAAAAATTGAAACTATTGCAACGACATGGCAATTCGAATATTCGAAATTAATATCGTTGATATATTGGTAATATAAATGTACAACAATTGCAAGGCCATTGGCGATATTTGCCTTGAGTGCTATTTCTAATGTATTGCCAATATCTTAAGATTTAATCAAAAAAAAAAAAATTTGGGTGGATTCGAACTCGGAATCTTGCGATTACTAGACTTGCTCGCTACCCACCGAGCTAATTCGTTGTTTCTGTCAATGAACGAAATAGAGGTTAAATCAACTTCAAAACAATTATGATCACTTGTTTCAACTTTTAACCTCCATTTCGTTCATTAGCAGAAACAACGAAATAGCTCGGTGGGTAGCGAGCAAGTCTAGTAATCGCAAGATTCCGAGTTCGAATCCACCCAAATTTTTTTTTTTTTTAGATTAAATCTTAAGATATTAGCAATACATTAGAAATAGCACTCAAGGTAAATATCGCCAATAGCCTTGCAATTGTTGTACATCTATATTGCGAATATATCAGCGATATTAATTTCGAATACAGTGGCAATGTCGTTGCAATAGTTTCAATTTTTACGCGGGTTATGCGCTATGCGTTTCTCACGCCGACCATATCGCTAGCCGCGCCAGAGCCTACAGGGGCTGCCGCCGCTCGCTCGCTTGGCGGCTGCAGCCCCCGTAAACTATAGAGCGCCGCCGTAGCGAGAAACTCTCGCAGCCCATGCACCTGTCCATGGACTGTGGGTAATTAACCAATATAACTAATCGACAGTTAACTACCACACTAGAAGAAAAATATGAAAAAATTTAATCGACTGATGGAAAATACAGAAAAAGTCACTGTACGGTATTAATAATCACGCCTTGCTGAATTGTAACTAAATTTTCGGCATAGCAACACGCAATAGGAAAACTGGAAAGGCCAGTATAAGATAAATGCGCAAGAATAGAGCTATATAGCTTATACGCTATGCGTTTCTCACGCCGATCATATCGCTAGCCACGCCAGAGCCTACAGGGGCTGCCGCCGCTCGCTCGCGTGGTGGCTGCAGTCCCCGTAGACTATAGAGCGCTGCCGTAGCGAGAAAATCTCGCAGCCCATGCTTCTGTCCATGAACTGTGAGTAATTAACCAATAGAATTAATCGACTGTTAACTATGACACTAGAATAAAAATATCCAAAAATTTAATCGACTGATGAAAAATACTGAAAAAGTCACTGTACGGTATTAATAATCACGCCTTGCTGAATTGTAACTAAATTTTCGGTATAGCAACACGCAATAGGAAAACTGGAAAGGCCAGTATAAGATAAATGCGCAAGAATAGAGCTATTTAACTTATGCGCTATGCGTTTCTCATTCCGACCATATCGCTAGACTGCGCCAGAGCCTACAGGAGCTGCCGGCTCGTTTGCTTGGTGGCTGCAGCCCCCGTAGACTATAGAGCGCTGCCGTAGCGAGAAAATCTCGCAGCCCATGCTCCTGTTCGTGGACTGTGGATGTAGTAATTAATAAATAGAATTAATCGACAGTAACTATCACACTAGAATAAAAGTATGGAAAAATTTAATCGACTGCTGGAAAATACTGAAAAAGTCACTGCACAGTATTAATAATCACACCTTGCAGAATTGTAACTAAATGTTCGGCATAGCAACACGTAATAGGAAAACTGGAAAGGCCAGTATAAGATAAATGCGCAAGAATAGAGCTATTTACCTTATGCGCTTTGCGTTTCTCATGCCGACCATACCGCTAGACCGCACCAGAGCCTACAGGGGCTGCCGCCGCTCATTCGCTTGGCGGCCGCAGCCCTCGTAGACTACAGAGCGCTGCCGTAGCGAGAAAATCTCGCAGCCCATGCTCCTGTCCACGGACTGTGGGTGTAGTAATTAACAAATAGAACTAATCGACAATAAACTATCACACTAGAATAAAAGTATGAAAAAATTTAATCGGCTGATGGAAAATACTGAAAAAATCTCTATATAGTATTAATAATCAAACCTTGCTGAATTGTAACTCAATTTTCAGCATTTTTTTCAGCAACACGCAATAGACAAACTTGAAAGGCCCGTATAAGATAAATGTGCAAGAATAGAGCTATTTATCTTATGCGCTGTGCGTTTCTCATGCCGACCATACCGCTAGACCGCGCAAGAGCCTACAGAGGCTACCGCCGCTCGCTCGCTTGGCGGCTGCAGCCCCCGTAAACTATAGAGCGCTACCGTAGCGAGGAAATCTCGCAGCCCATGCTCCTGTCCATGGACTGTGGGTGTAGTAATTAACAAATAGAATTAATCGACAGTAAACTATCACACTATAATAAAAATATGAAAAAATTTAATCGACTGATGGAAAATACTGAAAGTCACTAAACAGTATTAAAAATGAAACCTTTCTGAATTGGAGCTTAGTTTTTAGCATTGCAATGGGCAATTCACAAAAACTGAAAGGCGATTATAAAGCCAAATGCTAATAATAGGTTGTGTTCGTATAATGTGCAATAACGAATGATTTTATTAATTTCTATTTTTAACTGCCTACTTACGACGACTTGTGCGTTTTTCCATTTTCGCTAATAAACGTAAAATATGATGACGTTTGAAACTTTTAAAGCCAAAGTTTGAGACTTTTATTGATGAAATAAACTCACCGAAATGTGAGGGTCGATGAGCGAATTCTTTCAACCAATATATAGTTGTAGGCTGAGGATGGATTATATTGTACAAACAGACTGAGGAACAGGAAAACATAAGAGAAGATATAAGACAATACACTAGAAGTGTGTCCAGCGAAATGGGATTTTTTTTGCAGGAAACCCAAGTATGAAAAGGATTTTTCCTACATGTGAGCGACAGCAGAATATCACTAAAAATGTACCTACTAGTTTCAAGATTGCTTTTGATAGTCTTGAAAAATACTATTATTATTAAAAACAGATGCAAAAATAAACAACTATCGTTAAACTATACGTAATAAAACAAAACGTATATACCAACATAAAGACCTTGTACAAAATAATTTTTATTTTACTTATATAACATCTGTTAATGTAAGCGATTATAGAGAAGTAGAGTTAATGAACTGGAAACTAATTTTAAACCCAAACTTATATAATTGCAAATACAGATCTTGGTCATGAACTGATTCAGTGCGGCGTCGAGATTTCAAATAATTGAATACTTTTCCATTATTTCTCTATATATTTATATATACTTTTATTGTATTTCCTTTTAAGACACATAAATTTGTTTTCTGAAAGTCAATAAATATGATAAATTATAATTAATTAAAAGAATTATTATTTTTAACTATTTCTTCTAACAATTGAAAGAAAAGTTTTGAAAGTAATTTATGGTACAATAAGGACCATGCGGAACTTAACCTGTTAAAGAAATAGATATACGATGTTTCTAATTTTTGGACAAAGCTTATTTCTTTTCTTGAATAATTCTCTAGATATAGAAAAATTTTGAAAAATCATTTAAAAATTATCCAAAGATGTATTTAATGGAAGAATCTACCTTTTTCAAGATCTACTTCACTTAAGCAGTGTAGATACATATAAGGACCTCCACCACATTTGAGGTCATTTGGTCGAGGCATTCCAGTGCAGCGCTACATGCCCTGAGGTGATATGCAAAAATTGATACTTGATACAAGTGAACTCAAAACTCTTGATATAGACAAAAGACCCATTATGTACACCTGATAGACATTGATTCGCGTGGAACGTGTCTAGTCAATTTTGAAAATCCTGCAATCTGATTGGACGATTCCAAGTTAGAATTAATGGTTACACTTGAATTGTTCAATGGGATTGCAGAATTTTGAAATTTACCATGCACGTTCCACACGAATCAATGTCCATTGGGTGTACAAGATAAAAGAATGGACTGTGAAAAATATTTATTGAAAACGATTTGATACTATAATTTTGTTATAGTAACTCAAGTCGTAAATTTAGATAATTGCATATAGCATATATACATATTACTGTTTTTAGAAAGTCTATTATAATGTTAAAAAATATTTCATAGTTTCAAGAATTAGTATTAGTTTTAGTTTTAAGTATGTTTATACTCTAGACCTGCAAACACATGCGATCTGAGACATTCTTTATTTTCTCTCATGGTGCATATACTATTCTTTTACCTAGCGAGGCCGAAAATACAACCTTTGCGATCGGGCGCCGGGAGCAAAATCGCACTTTCGGCCCGCTAGGCAAAAAATATTATGTTTTACATAAAAATTTTTCATCGATTTATCAATTGATTATCAATTTATATCAATTAATATATGTCATATTTCCTGCTCACAACAGATGCGATATCTTTATACCATTCCATCAATCATAACTCTAAAGGGCATCTGCGCATGCGTAAAAAATACGAGATTTTCGAGATGTTCGAGAAAATCAACATAGCATCCCAACCCCAATTATCCAACCCGGCATCAACGGTCAACCATGCCGAGGATGCATTTTTTATAGAGGGACCTACCATATGGATATGCGCACGATCGTGCGCGCTGACTGCTGGATGCAGACGCAGCCTGAACTGAACGACAGCTGTCGGTATACGGCGCCCGCTCGGTCTCGCATATTGCCCCGTTGCGCGTGCGTGTGCGCTCCCGTGTATAAGGTATACCTATATATAACGCTCTCCTATATATAGATATACCTTATACACGGCGAGCGCACGCGCGCGTGCAAGGTTGTAGAGACTCCCATATAAGTAGTACGCGCCCGCACGCAAGTAGGCTTGTCGTGAGCGATTCTATACTTGAGGTGGATCAAGGGTTTGATCGTCATCGAGGCTATCTTAGTTATAGGCAGCTATTGCCTGTTGCCTCTGGATCAGGCTCAACTCGTCCCGCGGTAAGTAATCACCTGTCGTCATTCGATCCTATAGCGTGTATGTCTCGAAGTTGCGGAGTAGCTGCGGGTTTTTAGGTTAGGTCTGCACTCGTCTGTGTGCGTGCGTGCGTGCGTGCGTGTGTGTGTGTATTTAATAAACGCACACAGACACGAGTGCACGAGATTTGGTGTTATATTTTTTGGATAACGGTGGGCGTGTTGGTCGGTCGTTTCTGTCTCGGTGTTTCGGTCTCTTGTTTTCTACGGTCGTCGAATATAGAGCAGTACGCGTCTCGGGGAATCAGTTCGGACGAATTGTTTTTTTGTGCGAGCTAACCTATCGTTAGACGTCTACTGCTAATAGATGGTAGATTATTTTTAAACTTTTGCGTTTTGCAGATTTCACATAGTTTGCCTTGTGAAATATACACAATATACTGTTCTAATAGGACCAGCAACAACATCTGTATTTGTGGATGAGTGCCATGATTGTGAAATTGCCTTTGCGTGTCAGCAGCTTAGATTATATACTTCTACAAATTGTACGATATATTAGCATGTAACAAACAGATCAGTTATAGAAGACTGTACAAAGATATGTGTTGCTTCCTATAACTGGGCATACAAAAATCAAGTAAACCATTTTAAACTAGTTGACTTGGATCTCAAAATTAATAACTGGAACTGTATTGACGATATCAACTGGCTACCAAACAAAAAAAGATTCACCAAATTGGTCTATTCTAGAACTGGAATAAAGAAGTCTTGGGTTTGTTTATGGCTATACAATGTATATTAAAAATTTTGTAATTTTAATTTCTTGTGAAACTGGAACAGAAAGTCACTAAGAGTTCAAGAAGATCAATAGTGTCTCCAATGATACAACTGAGAGCTAGTGGGAAGACGGACCATGTTGACTAGTGAGTAGTGAGTGCTTGAAACGATACTTGCCTGTCTTCATCTTCGATGGCTGCCAACGACGCCGATTAAAAGCATCACGTAAGTGTATTTGATGAGGTGCTTGAAATTTTGAACGTTCATAGCGAACGAAAGATTTTTGCGCGAGACTTATATTTATCCTGTGCCCTAGAAGTCATCTGGAAAAACACTATATTCTACCAGAAATTTTGGAGTTTTCTTCAACAACATATGTTCAAAAGTTAATTGAGGTTATGTTCCGCTAAATTATAACATGTTTCGCTATTCTTTATAATTATGGTACGCGCATGTCAAGTGGCAAAAGAAAATATATTTTCAGCGTCCCTAGAAATGTTATACCGCATTTCTCTGTGTCATTGAAGCTTAGAATCGCGCGCTTGACTCTACGGGAACGGAGCGCGCGCGAGGACAGAACGAACTCCGTTCCCGTAGGCTAGTGGCAATAAACAAGGTCCAGAATCGTGGGATATTTCAAAGTACATCTTGAGTAGGACATTGCTAGCAATAGTCAGCTTCTGTAGCAGCTTATTTAAAAGATTGTAAATAATTTATTTACTCGTATAACTATTGAAAAACTAACAACAATTAAAAAATATCGTTTTTTTTGGAAGCAGAGTCTTAAGATTGAAAATTCAAACAATCGCGAGACTTATATTTGTCCTGTGCCCTAGAAGTCATCCGGAAAAAGACCATATTCTACCAGAAATTTTGGAGTTTTCGTGAACTAAAAATGTTCAAAAGTTAATTGAGGTTATGTTCCACGTAATTATAACATGTTTCGCTATTCTTTATAATTATGGTACGCACATGTCAAGTGGCAAAAGAAAATATATTTTCAGCGTCCCTAGAAATGTTATACCGCATTTCTCTGTGTCATTGAAGCTTAGAATCGCGTCCTTGACTCTATGGGAACGGAGCGCGCGCGACGACAGAACGAACTCCGTTCCCGTAGACTAGTGGCAATAAACAAGGTCCACAGTCGTGGGACATTTCAAAGTACATCTTGAGTAAAACATTGCTAGCAATAGTCTGCTTCTATAGAAGCTTATTTAAAAGATTGTAAATAATTTATTTACTCATATAACTATTGAAAAACTAACACGAATTAAAAAATATCGTTTTCTTTTGGAAGCAGAGTCTTAAGATTGAAAATTCAATTAATCGCGGGATTGATATTTGCCCTGTGTCTTAGAAGTCATCTGGAAAAGGACCTTATTCTACCAGAAATTTACACATGTGCGACTCTACGGGTGGTCGAAGCCGCCCGACGCTCAAACGAGCTCGGCCACCCGTAGAGTAGCTGGCCACGGACAGGCTCTGTCAAATTATGTCTTTCAATTAATATTACAATAAATAGTCACACATGAGGTTTAGAAACCATTCCATACAGGAATACTTATATTTTCTGTCGTGGTATAGCTGAATTTACACATGTGCGAGTCTACGGGTGGTCGAAGCCGCCCGACGCGCGAACGAGCTCGGCCACCCGTAGGTAATATTACAATAAATAGTCTCACATGAAGTTTATAAACCTTTCCATAATGGAATAATTTTTTCTGTCGTGGTATAACAGAATTTACACATTCGCCACTCTACGGGTGGTCGAAGCCGCCCGATGCTCGAACGAGTTCGGCCACCCGTCGAGTAGCTGGCCACGGACAAGCTCTGTCAATTTATGTCTTTCAATTAATATTACAATAAATAATTGCACATGAAGTTTAGAAACCTTTCCATGTTGGAATAATTGTATTTTCTGTCGTGGTATAGCTGAATTTACACATGTGCGACTCTACGGGTGGTCGAAACCGCCCGACGCTCAAACGAGCTCGGGCACCCGTAGAGTAGCTGGCCACGGACAGGCTCTGTCAATTTATGTCTTTCAATTAATATTACAATAAATAGTCACACATGAGATTTAGAAACCATTCCATACCGGAATACTTTTTTTTCTGTCATGGTATAGCTGAATTTACACATGTGCGACTCTACGAGTGGTCGAAGCCGCCCGACGCGCGAACGAGCTCGGCCACCCGTAGGTAATATTACAATAAATAATCTCACATGAAGTTTATAAACCTTTCCATACTGGAATAATTTTTTCTGTCGTGGTATAACAGAATTTACACATTCGCCACTCTACGGGTGGTCGAAGCCACCCGATGCTCAAACGAGCTCGGCCACCCGTAGAGCAGCTGGCCACGGACAGGCTCTGTCAATTTATGTCTTTCAATTAATATTACAATAAATAGTTGCACATGAAGTTTAGAAACCTTTCCATACTGGAATAATTGTATTTTCTGTTGTGGTATAGCGGAATTTACACATGTGCGACTCTACGGGTGGTCGAAGCCGCCCGACGCTCAAACGAGCTCGGCCACCCGTAGAGCAGCTGGCCACGGACAGGCTCTGTCAATTTATGTCTTTCAATTAATATTACAATAAATAGTTGCACATGAAGTTTAGAAACCTTTCCATACTGGAATAATTGTATTTTCTGTCGTGGTATAGCTGAATTTACACATGTGCGACTCTACGGGTGGTCGAAGCCGCCCGACGCTCGAACGAGCTCGGCCACCCGTAGAGTAGCTGGCCACGAACAGACTCTGTGAATTTATGTCTTTTAATTAAAATTATAAGAACATATCACACATGACGATGAGAAACCATTCTATACCGGAATACTTATATTTTCTCTCGTGGTATAACAGAATTTTCACATTCGCCACTCTACGGGTGGTCGAAGTCGCCCGACGCTCGAACAAACTCGGCCACCCGTAGAGTAGCTGGCCACGGACAGTCTCAGTGAATTTATGTCTTTTAATTCTTTCGAGCGGCCCGAGCGCCGCCGAGGCTCCCTTAGGCCGTCGGTCTTCCAGTTTCGTCGCCGCACTGCGCAGGCGAGATTTGACAACACTGCGTTTTTACCTAGTAAGGAGCGACAACAACACGACCGGACACGTCGGCGCCGGCTCGCCGCGGCTGGGCGAGAACACTAATGGGCGCTGAAGACACATACACACAACGTGGACGCTCATAGTTGAAAAAAAGTACATCACCGAGGCCATGAATGCTACGGCGAAGATGCAGTTGACTCAAGTCTACGCTCCTGCGACTGATTCGAGTAAATACTTTACTTCGGACTAAGACTTTATTTCGTTGTCTCTGTAGTATAACCGAACCTAACCTCCAAATTTTCATCTACCTTCTCCCTTAACCGTAGCAGTTCAATACTGCTCTCCTCATTCCTAATGCTTGACATATTATTAAGACATTTTGGTCTGCCTAAAGCGAATAGCTGCTGTAGATTATCACGCGCATTCACATTATTCTACTTCACTCAAGGGAAGCTGGTGCAGCTATCTCTCGCCAAGGACATTACTGATGCGAACAGGACGGAGAAGCGACGGCGATGTTGCAGTTGAATTTAGCCCATGCTCCCGCGAATGAAACGGGTAAGTACTTCACTTCTGACTGGGACTTTATTCTGTACTATTTGCTGTATAACCGAACCTAACCTCCAAATTTTCGCCTGCCTTCTTTCCTAACCCTAGCAGTTCTATACTGCTCTCCTCATTCCTTATACTTGACAAATTATTAATATACTTTGTTCTGCTTAAAGCGAAGAGCTGATGTAGATGACCACGCGCTTCAACGTAATTCTACTTCTCTCCTCTCGAGAAGACTGTCCGCTGCTATTCTCGACGTCATCTCCGACGGTGGTGTCGCACTTCTCGACAAGGCTGCTCGCATAGGACTGTCACTCATGGAGTTAATTTTGCTTTGTTGTGGTTGTAGGTTAGGTCTGTGTGTGGTCACACTTATGCACACAATATGCATGTGTCTGATAATTAGTGCTTTTCTCAGTGATGCCAGATAATTGCTGTAGATGTAGGCAATCTAGCGGGTTTCTCTAGCTGCTGTAGATGCTGCCTCAAAATACTCCATGAGCAAGTCAACAGATGTTGGATATAAATAACTCTCCACTTCAAGTTATTGCAATGTCTTTCAGCAGGTTAGTACCATTTCAATGTTTGTGTGGTCTTACTGCTATTTAAATTAGTGTTCTTCTTACAGGTGGGAGGTTCCATCCAGTATGGTGATCTGCTCGAGCGACACCATCTTCATATGCATTTGAAGGGTGATTATAAAAGCAGTGGCTATCGTTCCAAGGACTTAGACAAAGTCATATTCGGAAATCCATACAGTAAGTAATTTATATTCTATAGTAATTGTTTTAGATGTGTGTTTCAAGTACGATATAATCCAAATGTGAGAGAGAGATACCATCAGCATGATGCAGAGAGGCGAAAGAGGAATCATTGAGACGCTACGACAGCTAAGCCTCCTACAAGATACATGTTGTTGCTGTTGTTCCAGGTCTTCTTCGTTTATCGATGTAGAGAGTTCACATACTCTCTTGTATATGTGTAGAGAAAATATACGTAAGTACTGTGTTTAAAGGGGTGTTTATAGGCTACCTAGAGCCTACTCTTTGATCTAGGTTTTTCTCTGGTTATAGGCTCCTCTGTTCGGCTACAGTATGCTGGTCATAGGTCGAATCTCTACTTTTACTATTGTAACATCAAAGTTGATGTTACAGTATTGTTTTATTTTTCAATCTGCAATGAAATGCATGTGTTGCCATATTGCGTGATTTTATTTAATACAACAGTAATTGATGATTTCTTCATCAATTAATAATTATCATAATTTTGAATACTGTTTAATCCACAGAAAATTCAGTAATAGATCATTCCTTTATTGATTTGCAATAAAAAATTTTGTATAACTAAATGTGTATGTTATTTTATATGTAAATATTCTTTCTAAATCTGTAATCAAATGCAATCAAATTATAATTTTGCATGATTTAATTTAATACTGAAGGAATCGATTTCCTTTTATCGATCTGTAATCAAATATTATGTTTATGATATTGCATGTTATCGTAAACCACTGCAGTAATTGATAATTTCTTTATCAATTAATAATTATCATAATTTTGTATGATATTATTTAATCTGCAGCAATAGATCACTTCTTTATTGATTACCAATAAAATATTTTTTATAAGTAAATGTGCATGTTATTTTAAATGTAAATTTGTAATTAATTTTGCATGGTTTTACTTAATACCGCAGGAATCGATTTCCATATCGATTAACAATCAAATATTATGCTCATGATATTGCATGTTATCGTAAAATACTGCAGTAATTGATAATTTCTTTATGAATTTATTACCAAAGACCGTTTTGCATGTGTTATATAATTTTGCATAATACTAATAAATGTGCCATTATCGCTTTATTTAGTACTATTGTACTGTACTACGAAATTACTATCAGTAAGCGAATTACATTACATAATAAATAATATATGAAACAAAAATAAGAAATAAATAGTGCATGATTTTTATTTATACGAAATAAGAAAATTAAGAACGCATGATATATTTGAAATAAGAAATCTCAAAATGTATGTTGGAAAAAAGTTGTATCTAATGATACTTATGAATGTGCCATTATCGCTTTACTCAGTACTATTCTGAACTACGAAATTACTATAAGTAAGCGAATTACTTTATATGATAAATAATGTATGACACAATAATAAGAAATAAGAAAATTAATAATGCATGATATATTAGAAATAAGAAATTTCAGAATGCATGTTGTAAAAAAGTTGTATCTAATAATGCTTATAAATGTGCCATTATCGCTTAATTCAGTACTATTCTATACTACGAAAATACTATCAATAAGCGATTTACATTACATAATAATTAATGTATGAAACAAAAATAAGAAATGAATAGTGCATGATTTTTATTTATACGAAATAAGAAAATTAATAATAACGCATGATATATTGGAAATAAGAAATTTCAGAATGCATGTTGTAAAAAAGGTGTATCTAATGATACTAATAAATGTCCCATTATCGCTTTATGCAGTACTATTATGTACTACGAAATTACTATCAGTAAGCGAATTACATTACATGATAAAATGTATATTTGATTCGTAAACCCATTTTCAGCTTTGGAAATGGTTTTTGAAAAATATTAATTTTACAAAAAAAGAATCTTGTACGAGAAGCTAAATTACAACTTTCTAAACATAACCTTAAAATCTATGTTTATTTATTTATTTATTTATTTAACCAGAGTAGTACATGTTGTTATACATGTTATTACTTACTTCAAGACATAGTTATATGTCTGAAGCAGTAAACATCCTATACAGTGTAGACATAGCTACCTGGGGTGTAATTCTCTAACGATAAAAAAAGTGATAAATTAATTGTTGATCACAAGTTCTTATGACGATAAACGAAATTTATAAAAAAAAAAAGACGGGATCCTGTACATAGGTCCGAAAACTTTATAAAGATTCATTTAAAATCTTATTTATTCTCGCATAATTTGTTTGAAAAAAATTTATAAACTTGATACGAATATTTTCATAATTTTTTATAAGAAAAAAATTATTTCCTATATTATGCACTGAGAGAAGAATACTTATGTTCTGTTTGAATTCGAAAGTGCAATATTGTAACTGTTACAATATCTTATATTCGAATAGGGGACATTTTAGATGGCAACTCTCATATTTTACCTATTACAATATCAATATTTATAGCAACATATTGAAATTGTTTAGAAGAACGTGGTGACCTAACTGTTACAATGCGTATATTTACAAATATTTAAATATATAGGCATGTTAATAGTTATGAATCTTAGGATCACATGACATTAAACACTTCTCTCAGTGCACGCCATCTATGCGAGTATTTTGGAACTAAAAGTTCTACGCATATAGATTCAGCATATCTTCAGCGCCATCTACTGTTTAATATACAGTAGTTGGCTCTCCCTACATTATCGACTGAACCCAACACGATTTTTGTTTAGTATCACATGGCCTTAAGGAAAAAAAAATAATCCTACTTTGGTTTAAAATTATTTAATTATAAACTTCAGCTTCACTTTAGCTAAACTTTATCATTTTTTCTATTTCATACCAAGTATGATAATACTTTGGAAAACTTTTGTTGAACTTTGGGCAAACATAGTTTACAAAAAATTAAAAGTTTGGGAAAATCTCGTTGCACACGTTTAGATGAACTGGCGCGAAACGTCAAGTTCATGCATGCTTGATACAAACGTAATTTAAGAAACTGCTTAAGTTTTTTATTAACTATTTCCTAGCAGAGCTTTCTGCGAGAAGAGCTCTGGGTGATCCGGTATATTAAGAACATTTTAAAATTGGGGCGCATTTTCTACGCATCTGACAAAGTCCTGTATTCATTGGAAACCCGCCTTAATAGCTGTTAGGCGTTTTGACAATTAGGCGTTTTGTCGTGGTCTCACTGCAACACTCATCTGAATGCAACAGGCATAATGAATCTGTCATTTTTTGTAAATAAATTTTTTTCGTTTGTACTCCATTTTACATCAAAGCGGAGCAGTAATGAAGAAAATATAATTATAATGATTTTCAATGTATCATAAAATTTTCATTGTGAAAATAAAAATATAATTAGAATTATTTTCAAGTAATATATCATAAAGACATTACCTCTGACAATGTAAGCTAAGCTACAAATTCCTAAACCCATTTTATGCATCGGTAAAATATTTTCAATATTTTGTCTTTGGTATATAATACTAATTGGGTGATGGATTTTCATGAGATAAAACTTATATCCTTCATATTTTGGTCATATTTATGATTTGAAAAGTTGCAAATATGAAAATTTCCTTATTTCAAGGTTTTTTATATCTGTTATGATTTTTACCATTTAAAAATGTCTTATTGAAGTAATTTATTGAAGTGCAACTCTTCGAAAGACAGTAACTCTCATAATCTAAGCTAAGCTAGAAGTTTCGAAACCCATTTTATTCATAGGTAAAGCCTTTTCAATATTTTGACTTTCGTATATAACCAACCGAGAAAAGGATTTTTATGAGACAAAGATTATATTCTTTGTATTTTGGTCATAGTTATGATTTGAAAAGTTTCAAATATTAAAATTTCCTAAATTTAAGTTTTCTTATATCTGTTATGATTTTTACCATTTAAAAATGATTTATTGAAGTAAATATCTTTTCCGAGCAACGGGATAATGGATTTTTGAGACAAAGCTTACGTTCCTTGTATTTAATAATAGTTCTGCTTCGAAGAGTTGTACTTTAATAAATTACTTCCATAAGTCATTTTTAAATGGTAAAAATCATAACAGATATAAGCAAAATTAAATTTAGGAAATTTTCATATTTGAAACTTTTAAAATCATAACTATGACCAAAATACAAAGAATATAATCTTTGTCTCATAAAAATCCTTTACCCTGTTGGTTATACGCGAAAGTCAAAATATTGAAAATGGTTTATCTACGCATAAAATGATAATTCTAATTATATTTTCTTCGTTCATACAGGGGACATTTGATGTAAAATCCAAAGCTTTTATATTCCTTTAATTTATTTGCATTACTGAGTTAGGTTAATATATAATACACTATTTAAGATTAAGACTATTTGTATTGATTCTTAAATAGTGTATTATTTTATATAGATTCTTAAATACACTATTTAAGAATCAATACAAAGTTTTTTATAATAGTATCAAGCTAAGCAATTTTAAATAATATATATTATATTTACATCTGACTCGTAACAGTGAAAAAAAAATTTAGATATTATGAATTTTTTTTCCAATACACCTCCCTGCTTACATTAAAATAAAAATAATAGACATTTTGTATAAGCATATGATTCTATTTGATAGTATATGACACATTTTATATTTTATATTTGTGAAATAAATTTTTTTAGTTAAATGTAATAGTTGTTATTTTAGTCATTATTTCATCTATTTTATTTTATGTTACATTTATGTAAATGATACATTACATAAAATCCTATTGTAAAAGGGAGATAGCGACTAGAGTCGAATTGAAGCTTTTAGAGTCAACTTCAGAGTGTTATCAAAAAATTTCATTAGTCGATACAGCGGATACAGCCGAATGTATCGAAAACAGTGGGCGCGTTATTAATTTATAACGTGGCGTAGGTTATGTAATTTTCGACGTGTCGAAAATCCAGAATCATTAAAAGACAATTTCACATCATTCACATCTTTATTAAAATAATTCACATCTTTATTAAAATAATGTCATTTTTTTAGTAGTAGTAAAATAGTAAAATAGTAGCAATATAACGAAGCTATTTATTATTTTTGATTAAAGTCAATTTACTTTAAAAAAGTCAAACATACTTTTCATTCAAAATAGATAATCAACATTGAAAGTGAAACATAGAATACTGATACAGTGTAATAAAAAAAATGTTACTATTAGCTATATATTGTTTTTGATTTCTAAAAAAACGTTGGACTAATGGAAATGGTATGAAAACTCATATTACTATAAGGTAAATAAAATAATTTTGCGTATCAAAATCCAAATAATGATTATTAATAATTATTAGTATTATTGAAAAATTTCATTCTCTCCCCAGCCAAAATATATCAGTGTAAATATATTATTTTTGTTATAGGTATTCAACGTTATACAATGACCTGCTGAATGGAAGAGAGAAAAAATCAAAAAATAATTGTATGTAAAAACCTTTTACCTATAATACTACTACTAGACAAATGGAACATGCATTTTTCACATGCAAGATTTTAATAAGTAAGTTTATAGATATGACTTGTTTTGAAAAATAGAAATCTTCATTAATTGGGGAAAAAATTTATTTTTAAGCTATATTTGTAGCAGTCTCTAATGTTTATCAAACTGTCATGCTTTTTTTATCTGAAAAAAATAATAACAAATACGTTATTGTAATAGTATTATTATTGTAATATTATAATATTGTATTATTATTGTATATAATTATACTTACATTTGTTCAATTATGAATCTGTGGTATCTTCGTGCATTTTAATAAATTAAACTTTTCTTTTATCTCATCCGATACTTTTCTTACGAGTGATTTATTAGCAATCCACAAGTAAGGATGGACAGTACATATTACCGTTCCAATCATTTTAACATGTGTTCCAACACAAAACTCACTCATGTCAATACTATATGGCATGCGGACCTCCAGTTTGAATCTTCACCATCACTGATGCATCCTTGATTGTGTTTATGAGTCGGAAATGAAATTTTTTTTATGTCATTTTTTTTATATATCCAGTTATTTCTGGAAAATAGTCAAAAAAATGTAACATTCAAAATAATAAACATAATAATGTTCAAAATGTTATATTAAAACAAAGATAATTTTAACATAAAAAACTTACCAACATATTCATTTTCATATTTTCCACAGTCTTTAATTGCAGTTTCAGTTATATTTATCATTTCTCGTACTAAATCAAAATTATTTCTTCTTTCTTGTGCTGAATCAAAATTATATAATGTAACGGCAGGCGCGTCTGTGTGTGCGTATGTGCGCGAACGCGGAGCTCGGATCGGGCCGATCTCCGACGCACGGTATACACACAGGTAGTTGACCGAAAACATAAACATACCGCGGCCTTGGAGAAGGCAAGGCCGACAATTGCGGCATGAGGATTTGCAACTAGAGTCGGGCTTGTTCTCGTATTTCTCCGGGGGCTTGCGTGTGTGTGTGTGCAGTTGCTCGCACGTGTGGCTGTGCGAAAAGTACCGAGCGCAACTACGACACACAATGAGCCCCGAAATGAAAACTCGCGACAACCTTGCGCGAGGGGGAGGAAAGCGAGAGACAGAGCCCGGCAGTATCACTTCTGCCGTAGCTGAGGCAGCTGCTCGTCCCCCGTGCGCGACGACTTGAAGAGAGAGAGAGAGAGAGATAGATAGATAGATAGAACAACCTTTATTCGGCCACAAGGGCTAAAAAATAAAATTACAATTATTTACAAATTGTTAATATACAGCTATAAGCTTCAAGTATAAAAATACATAGATCACAATTCAATTTTTGGTCAAGGTAAAAATATTTATCACAGATAAAATGACTATTTTATCAGGCCATTAGGCCACGTCGCATTACTTACTATAGTAAGATATTGAATTAATTTATCCCCCGCGAAGGATACTATCACAGTGTTAAGGCTCGATGAGCCAAGTCATATTGAGAAAAATCACAGCAAATAATCTTATAACTAACTATACAGTTTGGTTACGAGATGTCACTTTCCCCCACTAACAGGGAGCTAGGTGTCAAGACCAAGAAGGTAACGGCGCACCGCCCCTTTAAAAGATGTTAACGATGGAGAATTTCGGAGGCCGGAGGAGGGAGTTCCAGAGACGGGCTCCATGGACTTGAAATGCTCTGGCACCCGTCTCAGTACTCACATTGGGAATATTGAGTTCAGGCGGGACGCCTCTACTGGAAGGCCTCGGCACATGGGCTTTAAAGAACTGTACTAAATATTCCGGCTCGCGTAGTCTAGTGATTTTGAAAAGCAAAAGGGCTTCAAAATAGAGCCGCCTCGAGTCCATACGTAGCCAGCCGAGACGCTTCCTGTAGGGAGTGATGTGTTCGTCCCGCCTAACCCCAAAGATGTATCTCACACCTGAATTACTAAGTCGTTGTAGACGTAGCTTCTGTTCGTCCGAAGCGTCGAGGTATACCACAGCACAATAATCCAGATACGGTTGGACTAAGGACTCGACTAGCCTCTTCCGTAAAGTCTCGGTGGTACAATCCCTAATAAACCGCAAGCTGTAGAGGGATTTATTGACTTTCTTAGTAATGGAGTCAACTTGCGGCTTCCAAGTGAGTTTACTGTCAAGTGTAACACCGAGACTCACGACCGAGTCACTAAATGGGACGATCGCTCTATCTTGTATCTCAATTCCAGGCAAGTTCCATGAATTTATATCATTCACGTTCTTTCTTGTACCAAAAAATATTGCCTTCGTTTTGCCTGGGTTGAGACGCAAGCCAGAGCTCCCCGCCCACTCAGCAACAAGCCGTGCCGTTTCCGCCAATCGAGCCATGCCCTCGCGGAATTTATCTTTGGTCGTATGTAGATAGATCTGGAGGTCATCCGCGTAGAAAAGGTGACTTACCGCGCGACCGTCAAGTAAGTCCTGTAAGTCATTTACATACAAGCTAAACAACAGTGGTCCCAGGACTGAACCATGTGGGACGCCCAGATTAGTGTCCAACCAATCCGAATTTCCATTTTTATTAGAAATCACCATCTGGGTCCGGCCTTGTAAATATGATTTTACCCACAGGAGAGCCATCCCAGAGAACCCCAGTCGTCTAAGCTTGCATATAAGTTTCGTAGGTGAGATGGTGTCGAACGCTTTGCTAAAATCAAAAAGGAGCAAAAGCGTCACCTTCTTTCTGTCCATGGCCATGCGTGCGTCTTCAGTCAGCTTTAATAACGCAGTCTGTGTGCTGTGGTGTTTTCTGAAACCGGTCTGGAGGGGATCTAAAATTTTGTTTTTCTCTAAATACTCCGTGATTTGTCCGTGGGCAATCTTTTCGAGCACCTTGGAAAGGAAGCAGAGAAGTGCTATCGGACGAAAGTCCGCAGCACTCTCTGGAGTCGAGGACTTTTTCAAAGCTAAGATCTGTGCCTGTTTCCAGGTACTCGGAAAGACGCCCTGAGCAAAAGAGGTATTGAATATTTTAACAACATACTCGCCAATAATCGGTAGAGCTTTCACTATCACGTTTTGCGGAATCCCATCAGCACCTTTCGCTTGAGAGGAAAAGTGGGATATAGCAAGGACAACGGCGCTGAGGTTAATGGGACTGAAAGAGAATCCCTCATCATCAGCTGATAAAATCGTATCCATTGCTTCCTCGAGATTTTCGCGAGGAGAGGCTGAGATTCCCGCAAAGTGATTGTTCAACTCATCCGGAGAAAATCCAAATAACTCATCTTCTTTTTTCTTAGGTATGAGGCCAAAATTACGCATTTCCTTCCAAATGTTTTTATTATCATCAAGAGCTTCCGAAAGATGTTTAATAAGGAAGGCACTTCGCTCTTGAGATGATCGCGCATCTACCTCGTTATTGAGCCGAAGAAACTCATCAAGCAAATCCGCTCGACCAGTGCGTTTGTAGCGCCTGTGCGTAGCATCACGTTTGTCAATGAGTTGCCTCAACTCCGGTCCAAACCAAGGAGCATGTTTCTTATTAGGGCAAACCACCTTTTGTGGCGCCAAATTATTAATAGCTACATTTAGATTCTCATTAAGAATGTTCAGCGCTCCCTCCAAATCGGTTTCAATAGAATTCATGGCCGCCCAATCACTTCGAGAGAGTACATCTAGAAGGGATGGTGTGTCAATACCTTTGAAATCTCGATACGTGAAAGACTCTCTAGGGAGAGTAGGAGTAAAAACATCTATAGTGACATCTATGATGCAATGTTTACCAAGATTGGGCAACCATTCATTCTTAAAGTCCCGTATTGTATCGTTTTCGTCTGTCAACATCACGTCGATCCAGGTGTGAGAGGATGGGGTGTGATGAGTCGGGCCATGGCGGACTAACTGCAAGGTTAGCTCCTCCGTTAAACGCTTAATAGTGTTAGCGTCATCGGACTCAGATAATAGGTCCGCATTCAGATCTCCCATGATGACTTTGTGACTAAAGTCACTGCAGAGATCGCGTAAGATGTTAAATAAATCGGTGTCCTTCTGCATGGGAATCTTAGGGGGTCTGTATATGACACCTATCAGAATCGGAGGAGAGTCACCCTGCTGTACACTACAGAATAAATACTCCGGGATCCCTGGTTTACCCGGGCCCTGAGTATTAGAAACAGCCAATGTATTTACTTTAAGTGTATTGCGCACATACAGGGCGACACCCCCTCCATTCACATTACGATCCTGACGAAGTAATTTAAATCCCCGAATCTGAATGAGGCTATCATCCACGACCGAGCCTAGCCATGTCTCCGCAATCCCAAAGATGTCATAATCTGAGTTGGTAGATAAATAAGAACGGAGCCCCTCAATATGAGCCCTAATTGAGTTCACATTGAGGAACCCCACCCTAAGGGATCTCCCCCCCTTCTCTGCATCTCCGAGCCCAACTGGTCAAGATGGCGCTACCGAATTGCTTGTCAGTTCCGGCTCCGTACGGTCACGTGGTGTACCGTCTTCGTTCTTGTCAGTATTTGACCCGTTTGTATTTGGCCGTTTAGTTCCGTTGGCGGTCTGACACGCCGTTTGTATGGCTTGCAAATCGGCAGCCGATGCAAATACATGCGCGCGCTCCTTACCCCTCCGCCTGGCCAGAAATCTGCCACCCGCATGCCAGACGTACCTAAAGCCCAGCCCCTGTGCTATGGACTTCAGGTTTTTGAACAACTGAAATTTATCATGGGGCAGTGATTCATTCACATAAATTTTCCGTCCCGGCATGCAAGAGTCAAACGCCCGACCAAGGAGGTGAGGGTTAATGTCGTTGGTGTTAAAATAGTTGTTTTTGAGCGCACGCTTGGCACGCATCACATCCCCAACCAGTCCCTCTTGGGAAAGCAGAACAACAAGGGACGGCGACGGTCTCCTCCCGGAGCCCGACCCCAAGCTCACCTCCGTATTACATTCACCGCCCCGGGGCGGTCCGCGGGGCGTAAGGAGGCGAACTCCAGCGATATTATCCCGCGTGAAAGACGGAAGTAGGGTATTGAGGACCGCGAAGGCAATATCATTTAATGACTCCGAGGAGGCTGTAACATCATCTTTTAAAATACCGTGAATGATTACCTCCCGGCCCCCAACACCCCCGCCACCGAAGTCCACCCCCCCCGCCCCTCGATCCGACCGAGGATGGGTATTTCTTAATGATGATACTGAACGGGGGTGGGGAAAAGTGACATCATTTGCGCGTACAATAGGTACTTCGGTACACTTATCAATTTCATTTACATTTAAAATAATTTTGTCACCATTACAAGTTGCATTCTGCTCCCGGCAAGCACAATGGAGATCCTCAATTCCAGCAGTGACTTTATTTAAGTCGCCCTTGACGCCATCGGCACACTCGAGCACCATCTTCATGCTAGTATTCAGTTCTCCTAGCATACCTGAATGGTTGGCCATAGCCCCCTCAAGAGTGGAGATCCTGGCATTTAGATTTTCATAACCAGCAGTAGCGCCCCCTGTAGAAGACTCAGGGGAAACGCCCCGTGATTCAGGATCTCCCTTAATGAGGTGCTTAATGTCGTCTAGTTGGCGCTCGAGCGCCCCGAAGTGCTGGAAGAATAGCTCCATCGTACTTACCGGCAGCAAAACATGGGTGACCCCCGCAAAAATGGAGCAGTCCAATACCATACTGGAGGAGGAGAAAGTAGATTGTCTACGGGAAGAACTCAACTCCTCAGCTTTTGTCTCCTCTCTCGCACTGGAGGCACTTGTCGAAGGCGGCGAGTCCGCCGAGCAATTTGGCGCCTGCAGCTCGGCAACCTGTCTAGCATTAGAGACAGGCGCCTGCAGCTCGGCAGCCTGCCCGGTGCCCGTGCCAGCGTTGGGCGATGCCTGCTGCCCCGCAACCCGCTCGGCGACGCCGGCAGCTCGAGCTTGAGTGTTGGGTGCAGCGCGCCTAGCCTTCTCCGTCGCGCTGGCCCGCAGTTGGAGAGGGGGCGACTCGCGCGGAGGGAGAGGCGAGGGCAGGAGCGCGTCACGCGATGATGTGCGGATATTCGGCTTGTTCGCGCGTACCTGCACGGTGTTGGTGGGGGCAGGCTTCGTCGCCAACGTACGCTGCGGCGTCGGCTGTGGGCTCGCGGCAGGCTTACTTGGAGTCGGCTGTTTTGAAGATCGTAGAGACAGATTTGCAGCACCTGGAGGCCTCTTCTTTTTCATGCACTGTGCACAAATTGCAGCACGTTGTTTAGTTGCTGTGCATTGAATGTGGCATGGCTGCTGGCAGCTCGGGCAGATGTTTTTCGGCCGCGTATAAGCAGCACTGCAGACGACGCAGCAGACGGCAGATGACATGTCACGATGGTGTGTAGGCTCGTCTGCTGAAACTGCTGCCAACCTCAGGGCTGCAAATCTGGACTCCGCCGACTGCTCCGCCGATGAAAAACCCGCCGAAATCGTCCCTAACCTCTCAGGAACAGGACTTTAAAAAACAGTCTCCCTGGCTCCAAATAAGAGGAGCCGTGCAGAATTGCTCCGATAACATGGAGCCTGCGGGAGGCCTCACTCTCTGCAACAGTTGCACTCGCACAGAATAGGTGAGAAACTCAACAAAAATACACAGAGGTGAGGAGCGACATGAAAGGCATTGCGCCGCTTACCTGAGAGAGAGAGAGAGAGAGAGAGAGAGAGAGAGAGAGAGAGAGAGAGAGAGAGAGTCGAAGTGAAGTGCACGACGATCGCGGAGTGGATACAGTGTAGTGCACGAGAGCGAGAGAGAGAGACGCAGCACGGCTCCGAGAACCTCGTTCGCCGGTGGTTGAGGGAGAGGGAGAGGGAGCCACACTCGACCGAGGCAGCGAAAGAACGAGAGAGAGTAGCGCGGCTGAGCTCACTCACGGGAGCGAGTGAGAGAGAGAGAGAGACAGAGAGAGGGGGAAAGGCGAGACCCGTAGTAGCGAAGAAGGAGAGAGAGAGAGAGAGAGACACAGCGACGCGCTGCAGCAGGCACCGCCGAGCGCGTTCAACCGCGCCCTCTCGCTGCAATTGAGGAGGTAAGTCCTGGCCAGGCGAGCGCGCGCTTCCCCCGCGGACGACGAGCGTCCAGGAAGCGGAGACGGGCAAGCGAGCGAGGCCGCCGACGCGCGCGTGAGCGCCGATCGTGCGCGGCGATCGGCCGATAATGAACAGCCTCCAAAGATAATTCGTTGCTTTTACTTGATCGCGTATTATTTCACGCATCCTACTTTCAATTCCCTATTCGGTGGCACGGTGGAGAATACCGCCGGCCTCCGCGGTCGCGGGTACGTAGTACTCACGTGATAACTGAGAAGCTGGGGCAGCATGCTCGAGAGAGAGCGCAACGACGAAGTCGCGCGTTGGAACGGGTCGGAAAGGAGCGGCTGCTGCTGAAAGTAGCCGACGGCGAGCAACAGCACGGAGCTGACGGGCCGCTAATCGTCGAGGGTTGGCACGAGTAAGTGCTCGCGCCTGTCAATTGCTGCGCCGTTCACGGCAAGTCCGCATTGAGATATAGCGCACCGAGGACAGCTTTTATCCCGTTACAACTGGCGCCCATAACGTGTGGAAACACGGACACCTGCCACCGACGAGCGTGCGGGGAAATTGTTTATTTTTTCCTAAGGATTGAAGGAAAAGCGGGTGGTGCTGATAACCGCGACGCGTTGCGTACCAAATTTCGTGAGCGCGCGGTAACTTGCGTGTGTAAGCGTGTGTGTGTGGATTCTATCGGTACGGAGACCGGCAGTGAGAAATACATTTTTTTCTCGACCGGAAAATTACGATTTAAAATTTTGGGAAACGGTTTCGCGGAAATTTTTGCTTTACTTTTCGAGATAAAAGTAGCGGTTTAGCGTCACCCAGCTGAAGGTACAAAATTGTAAGACCTCAACTGGGAGTCGAACTGAAACACACACACGCACACACGCACTCAAAGGGAGTGTACCTGGTTAGACGGGAAAATTAAATTGTATTTATTTTTTACTTTTTGTTGTTTTGGTGCGCCAACCAGATACGTGCGTGCGATCGATTAGCCGCGCACAGGTACACTCCGAGAGAGATTAGAACTTGTTGAGATCGAGTTTCGTGCGGCTAATAACCCGTAAACGAGTTGCGCTGAACAGATTTTGACAGCGAGTAGTCAAATCAGCGATGGCGGGTTCGGTAAGAAAAGCCGTTGAGGATTGGTGTAAGTGCCTCAGCGATGAAGAGCTACAGCAATACATGCAAGTCCTCGGTTTAAGAATGGATGGCAGACTGTTCACGAGATTGATCCGCCTCAGCCGGTGGCTATCCGGCGACTACGATCCCAGGGATATTGCGGGGTTAGACGCCGATGATGAGGATTCGACACTGTTGGAGCGCATGAACGCACGTGAAGCGTTCGTGGATCACGTGATCTTCATCAGTGACAAGCCACATCCACTCGAGATACTGAAGTCGGACGCGACAGAAACACAGTGCCTCGAGCGAAGCACTGTACGGACAGCGGATGCCCCAGGTGCACAAGTTGAGGGCGACTCGACCGAGGCTGAGGAAAGTACTGGACGTCAATTGGAAAATGGCACAACGCACACGATTACGATGGCGGACGGTACGTCGGTTCAAGTCCCGTACGAGTGGGCAGCATATGTCGAGGGAATGGAAGCCAGATTGCGGAGGATAGAAGAGACCCTCCGGACATTGACTGGCAAGTCAACACCCTGTCCGACGAGTGACACGACAGAGCTCGTCGGGACAGGTGGAGAGGCCAATCACGGCGATTCGGCAAACTCGACACCCACTTGTCTGCCACAGGAAGAAGAAACCGCAGCGAGGAACTCCGGACAAGATGGAAGAACGATAAGAAGAGTCGGGATACAGCAACCATCCCCCGGTGATAGAATATCACCGTCGCCACCCATCCCGCTCCCGCGCCGAATGAGCCTCGGCGATGCCAGGTGAGGGGGGGGGAGCTCAGAATCGAGTGCGAAACACTTCCGATTCCGAGCAACGGCGCGATTCGCGGGATGCGACGTTGCTGACGGCGAAACACAACGTCAAAGATACGACCGGCGGAACACCAAGGGATGTCGGTCAAATAGTTCGACGTTGGGGAATGAGGTTCGCCGGAGATCGAGAGGAAAATATCGACTTATTCCTCGATAGAGTCGAAGAGAAATGGGCCTTGGCGAAGCTCCCAGAAGACGAGAAATTAAGTGCTTTGTCCGAACTCTTCGTCGGTGCGGCAGGGGTGTGGGCCCGTTCCCATAGACAGAGTTGGTCCACGTGGAATGAATTCCGCCGGAAAATTCGTCGATGGTTCAGCGTGAAAGACCGGTTCCACCAGCGCCTAGCCCACGAGGTGGCGATGCGCACCCAAGGACCCGACGATTCGGTGCGTGACTTCATGATCTACCCCGAGGTAATGATGAGTAAGATGAAGCCACCACCGCCCCTCGAAACCCAGTTGGGAACGTTTCGTCGGAATACGAAGTCCCGGCTGCAGCAGCGGGTTAGACGAGGGGAATTCGCCAATGTCGATACGCTATCCGACACAGCGGTGGAGGTCGAGTTAGCGGGGCACGCCGAAAAGCGTTATAAGTCCCCGCCTCCACCAGATGCTCGTGTTTACGCTGAGTTAGTGCACAGGGCACCCAAAGCGGCACCGTTAAGGGGGAAGAGAGCGGCGATTGAGGACAAGGATCCGCCGCCAGTACCGTCCCCCCAGAGCAATGAAACGCTGGACGAGGTGCTGGAGCGCTTCTCCCAAATGATTTTGGAAGGGATCAAGCAGATCAGCTCCGGATACGCGCTGTCAGCCTTTTCATCAGAGACGTCTGCGTCTCGGACCGAATCGCCAGAGAGCCAGAAAAAGAAGAAGGAGAACAGAAAATTTCGGCGATGTCGGAAGGAGAGTTCGGATAGCAGCGACCCGTTCAACTCGAGTAGCGGGACGAACACCGACGACCGAGCAGGAACAGGCCCCGACGGAACAGTCGGCACGAGGACGGCAGTGTACGGGCCGTGGAAGTGCTGGGACTGCCGGGTGCCTGGTCACATTCGCCGAGAGTGCCCGAATCGAACGAGAGGCCCTCGGTAAACGAGTTCGTCTGCTGACGACACGCAGTGAACTTGTGAACACTGACGGGTCGGGTACGGAGCGAGGGAGACGAATCCTTCCATCGTACGAACCAGCAGAAGGGGGGATTTCCCCCTGGAACAACGAGACATCCCCTCCAAGATACGAAGGAGCCGTTCAAGGATGAGAGATCGCGACCGCCGAGGGATCGACCGGTGAAGAGCGACCCACCGAAAGCCGGCGGCGCCGCCGAGCAGCGAGCGTCATGCGATCGGGTGAAAGCGTCCTCGGGGACGGCCGCGCGGATCGGTTCGCGTCGCGATACGGACGGCAGGAGGAGGAATCCGAGAAACCCCCGAAAGCCCTATAGAACGCGGAAGTTCCGAGGGCAACGACGAAAAGGAGAGGGAGGTAAATCGGTTCGAGGCAGGAACGGACGAAAATTCGGGTCCTGCGATATCTCTCCGGGGAGGTCGCCCACACGTCCCCGTGTGAGGGATTCAAGGGTGCAGAGCAGACTATCCAGGGTATAGTCCGCGTCTGGACGGGGGGTGTAACGGCAGGCACGTCTGTGTGTGTGTGTGTGTGCGCGAACACGGAGCTCGGATCGAGCCGATCTCTGACGCACGGTATACACACAGGTAGTTGACCGAAAACATAAACATACCGCGGCCTTGGAGGAGGCAAGGCCGACAATTGCGGCATAAGGATTCGCAACTAGAGCAATGTGGCCAGGTAACAATATACATCGTAATACTACGCATGTAAAAGTGGCGATTTATCGCCACAACCTGGTCACACTGAACTACAGTTGGGCTTGTTCTCATATTTCTCCGGGGGCTTGCGTGTGTGTGTGTAGTTGCTCGCACCGAAAAGTACCGAGCGCAACTACGACACACAATGAGCCCCGAAATGAAAACTTGCGACAACCTTGCGCGAGGGGGAAGGAGAGCGAGAGACAGAGCTCGGCAGTGTCGCTTCTGCCGAAGCTGAGGCAGCTGCTCGTCCCCCGTGCGCGATGACTTGGAGAGAGAGAGAGAGAGAGTCGAAGTGAAGTGCACGAGGATCGCGGAGTGGGTGCAGTGTAGTGCACGAGAGTGAGAGAGAGAGAGAGACGCAGCACCGCTCCGAGAACCTCGTTCGCCGGTGGTTGAGGGAGAGGGAGAGAGAGCCACACTCGACCGAGGCAGCGAAAGAGCGAGGGAGAGCAGCGCGGCCGAGCTCACTCACGGGAGCGAGTGAGAGACAGCATCGCGGCCGATACTCGCAGGAGCGAGAGAGAGAGAGAGAGAGAGAGAGAGAGAGAGAGAGAGAGAGAGAGAGAGAGAGAGAGAGAGAGAGAGAGAGAGAGAGAGAGAGAGAGAGAGAGAGAGAGAGAGAGAGAGAGAGAGAGAGAGAGAGAGGGAGAAAGGCGAGGCCCGTAGCAGCGAAGAAGGAGAGAGAAGAGACACAGCGACGCGCTGCAGCAGGCACCGCCGAGCGCGTTCAACCACGCCTTCTCGCTGCAACTGAGGAGGTAAGTACTGGCCAGGCGAGCGCGCGCTTCCCCCGCGGACGACGAGCGTCCAGGAAGCGGAGACGGGCGAGCGAGCAAGGCCGCCGACGCGCGCGTGAGCGCCGATCGTGTGCGGCGATCGTCGGCGCGAGCCGCTTTTGCGCGTACGGGTGTGCGGCAGGGCACACACGTACTTCGCGTGCGCGGGCGCACCGCCCGAGTCGGCGCGTACCTAGAGTACGCGCCGCGCGTGTAAATAGTGAACAGCCTCCAGAGGCAATAAAGATAATTCGTTGCTTTTACTTGTTCGCGTATTATTTCACGCATCCTACTTTCAATTCCCTATACGGTGGCACGGTGAAGAATACCGCCGGCCTCCGCGGTCGCGAGTACGTATTACTCGCGTGATAACTGAGCAGCTGTGGCAGCACGCTCGAGAGAGAGCGCGACGACGAAGTCGCGTGTTGCAACGGGTCGAAAAGGCGCGGCTGTTGCTGAAAGCAGCCGACGGCGAGCAACAGCACGGAGCTGACGGGCCGCTAATCGTCGAGGGTTGGTACGAGTAAGTGCTCGCGCCTGTCAATTGCTGCGCCGTTCATCGGCAAGTCTGCGTTGAGATATAGCGCACCGAGGACAGCTTTTAACCTGTTACAATAAACAATATTTTTAATTTTGTATATATTTTTTCTATATTTTTATTTTTTTTCTAATGAAAGATAATGAAATATTTAGTTACCCATTTTTTATAAATAATTTAGTTTACTTTTCAAAACTTTGATGTTTGATATTAAAAATGAAAATTTTATCAAAATTTAAAAATAGTTATTAAAATAAAACCTTATAAAATAGGTCACGTGTTAACAGTATTGAAGTATAAGTATTAATAATGAGTTAAAACAATATTAAAATGCATAACGGCACTTCAGTACCTATATCACAGAAAAACAAAAGAAAGTCTAGAAGAAGCGTTTGAAATGTAAGAGCAATTTAAAGAAAAGAAGCACTGTTCTGATTTCCGCGGTATACGGGAACTTATGCAATACAACTGAGAGCGGAACGGACAAGTACAGCTACATCAGGACAACGGAATACGGAACTGATTTAACTAATCAAGCAGAGCCAACTTCGAATACAGCCAACTTGAGACTACTGTGAAGTGAGGTTAGTGTTTTTACTTTGAGTTTACTTTGTGATGACGTTGAGCTTGAGAGGTGAGAGACGAGAAATGACAGAAGCTTGAGATTGAATCAAAATGATACAGTTTTTTAATGTAAAAATTAGAATTGTAAAATTATACATCATCATCATCATATTGTAGAAAGGTATTGAAGAATATCCATTAAATTAGTTATTTTTCTTTTATTATTTATTTATTTGTATTACTTTTTTATGATTTCAAGAATTACGTTTATAATACAGTTTTATTATTTATAATTTTTACAATGCCATTAAAATAACAAAAATTTTCAATAATTTACAACCCATAATACATGGGTCGTACCGCACTGAAAGTTTTAATTTGTGTATAGTCAATGGTTTTCATTATGCTTCATACTATTTTAAGATTATTATTTAATTATATTATTGATGTTTTCAAAACATCAATATTATGTGCTAAAAATGTTACATAAGTTTATATTGTTTGATTTCAGGTGTTCCAGTTCTCACAACCCACAAACATTGAAACTGATATTGAAGAACATTATTTTTGAAAAAAATTATTACAGGAGAATGTTTGAAAATTTTTTGAGGAGATATTGATTTACATGTGCAGTTATAAGAACTTTTAAGGAGAAATTAATAGGAGAAATTTATAGGAGAAATTATTTTACATCTACCCAGTGACAACAACTTTTAAGGAGAAATTTATCGGATAACTTTTTTATGTCTACACAATTAATAAAAACTTTGGAGGAGAGATATATAGGAGAATTGTTTGACGTCTGCAGAATTATCAGAACTTAAGGAGAGTCAGTGTTATTTACAAAAAGATCATGTTAAATACAAAATTTGAAATCATTTTTTTTTCAAGGAGAGATTGTTTAATATTTACAAAGTCGAATGAAATTTAAATGAGTGATAATAAAAGAAAAATATTTTGATTAAAATTATAATATTGATAATTGAATGTTAAGTGTTGACATACAAGGGTACTTCAGATAATTGTATTTAATATAAGTTTTGATCTATTAATAAATTTACATTATAAATTAAATATTTTATTTCATATATTTATATCTTATACCTGTATCTCCTTTATCCATACTTTCTTACACATGTTCACATTATGAAACTATATTAATTTTCTTATTTATATTTCTATTTTTATTAGTATTTATTGTATACATTATTGATTTTTTTATAAAATGGGACGTAAGATAAAAATTAAGACTGTTGAAGAGGAAGCAAAATGCAAGAGACGTAGAAATGGGAGGATCAGAATTAATCAAAAGAATTATAGAAAAAAAATTAGAACAAAAAAAATTGAATCAAATAACGCATGAAATTTTCGTTCCAAGTACTTCTGTAAATGATACAGCTTCTGGTAGTTTCAAGAATAATGATTGTAACACTTTCAATAATAATTTCAATGATAATGAAGATGCTCAGATAAATGGTGACATAACTATTTCTAATAGTCATGATCACAATCATGACATATTGGATAATTTTGAAAGTATTAATTTTTCGATTAGACATGATCATTGTTATTTTACGCCGAATAATAACAATTCTATCAGTATTATAGAATCTAATATCCAGAATCCAACTGCGATTAGTAATTTAAAAACTGCCATTCATCACGATCATTGTTATAACATTAGCGAAAATATTGAAATTCTAAATACACCTTATTTATTATCAAATGTATTATCAAATTAATACTGCTCTTCATCCTGAAATCAATGAAAAGCCTTCTTATGGTCAGCTTTTTATTTTAGATGCTAATGAACCAATCGGACATCGAATGGCGGCTTTTAACGCAGATGTGCATGTAGATATTGTGGAAATGATTGAAAATATTATGCGTCAATATAATATTTTTGGTCAATTTTATGAAATGATGGGTGACGAAATAAGAAAACCAGAAATTTCTGAGTTACATCAGGAGTTACAATTACTTTTTTCATTAAAATCCGGAGAACACGATAAAAGACGTTATAATTTCCGAAGAACAAATGAAGTTCCTGCAATATTTTCGACGACTGCTGATGGAGAAATACCTGATGCTTATGTGGTTATACGTAATAAAAATACCAAAGAACTGCAACGTGTCTCTTCCATGGATCCAAACGTTGAGCCATGGATTTATCCTTTATTTTATCCTCATGGTTCACGAGGTTGGCACAGAGATATGTTGCGCAAAGATGGGAAAAGTAGAGTATCTAGAGCTGCATATGTAAAATAGAAAATTGCTGTTAGCGATGATTTTAATCCTTTAATCAGAGGTCGTCGCTTATTTCAACAATACCTGGTGTATTCGTATGTTAAAGTTGAGAGAGATCATATAGAGTTTTGTAAAACACATCAAGCTGATTTACGAGTTGCATCATACAAAGGTGCCATGGATTACTTAGAAAAGAAAACTAATAACAATGCCAATGCAAGGGTTGGGAAAATTTTAATTTTACCGTCAACTTTTGTGGGATCACCGCGTTATATGTTACAGTGTTATCATGATGCTATGAGTCAAGTACGAAAGGAAGGTAAACCAGATCTATTTATTACAATGACTTGCAACCCACGTTGGAAGGAAATACAAAATAATTTATTAACAGGACAACAAGCATCTGATAGGCCTGATCTCTGCGCTCGTGTATTTCATTAAAAAAAAAAATGCTTTACTCCATTTTATGACGAAAGATAAATATTTTGGAGATGTTGTTGCATATATTTATGTAATTGAATTTCAAAAACGTGGCTTAACACATTGTCATTTATTGGTAACGCTATCTCAGCATTGTAAAATTAATACTGAACAAAAATCGATAAGTTTATTTCAGCTGAAATACCCGATCCAAATTTATTTCGTACATTGCACGATATTGTCATAAAAAACATGATACACGGACCTTGTGGAGATTGGTGTATTGTTGATGGAAAATGTTCGAAAAAATTTCCAAAGCAATTTTAGAATGAAACTTCAATAGATGCAAATAGCTATCCCCCTTATCAACGACGAAATACTGGAATAACTTATGCACTTCCAAATGGATATAAAGTAGACAACCGCTACGTTGTTCCTTATTGTCCGGTATTATCATTAATGTTTAATTGTCATCTAAGTGTTGAAATTTGCTCAAGTATACAGTCTATAAAATATATACACAAGTATATGTATACATTTGTTTTAACAGATTTATGGAGCCCTTTTATACACATGAGCATATTTATGGAGCCCGTTTTCTTTTATGGAGCCCGGGTCCCATAAAATATTTTTCTCGGGCGTTTATGGAGCCCGATCTAGAGTCTATAACCCCAGGGTCCATTATTTCTTTAGTCACTTGCCATAGGGATCTCTAGCCTGTAGGTACTAATATACAGGGATGGGCTCCATAAACGGATGGCGGGATAATTATATATATATATATATATATATAATTATTACTAATTCTACTCCTAACAATGAGACACTTATTGAACATGACGAAATAAAGCAATTTCTTGATAGCCGATATGTTGGTCCATCTGAAGCAGTATGGAGGATTTTATCGAAACCATTGCATGACAAAAGTCATACTATTGTACGTCTACCAGTACATCTACCCAATTTCCAGAATTTAACTATTCATACTAATCCTGACGAACAAGAAATCCAGAATGCGTTTGAACAAGTAACAATGTTAATGGACTATTTTGCTCTTAATTCACGAGATCCTGAAGCTCGAAATTATTTGTACCATGTACATTATGTTTTCAAGAAATAAAATGTGAATGAAAAAAGGGAGAGTAAATGGCATAAAAAGAAAAAGTATACGAATTGTATAGGTCGCATATATACAGTTAGCCCAGCCCAAGTAGAATTATTTCATTTACGAATTTTGCTATTAAGAGTCAAAGGAGCTACAAGTTTTGAACATTTAAGAACAGTAAATGGAGAAATTAAAGAAACTTTCACGGCTGCTTGCTTATCGCTTGGTTTTATTGAAAACGATGAAGAATGGGAACATGCAATGAGAGAAGCTGCAGTTTTTATGATGCCAAAGCAGCTTCGGATTTGTTTGTTTGTATTTTGATGTATTGCAATCCAATCGAACCATATAAATTATGGGATAATTTCAAAGATGCTATGTGTGAAGATTTTAATAGACGATTTTCTAATGAAGAAAGTTATTCAAAAGGAATTGTAAATATTCAATCGATACTTCAACAAGAAGGCAGAAGTTTAGCTGACTTCCCACAGTTAAAAAATTTAATGCAAATAGTTTTTGATAATTTACTTTGATTGATGATGAAGAAGCCTCAGCAGAAGATTTTTTAAACATCGCTCTTAACCGAATAAGTAAACTAAATGAAAAGCAGAAAGAAATTGCTGGCAAAGTTATAAACTCCATATTCAATACAAACTGCAATACAGAGGAAAATAACTGCTTTTTTATTGATGAACCAGGAGGTTCTGGAAAAACGTTTTTATATAAAACTCTTTGGTATCTTTTAAAAGGAAATAATAAAAAAGTGTGTATGATGGCTTTTACAGGTATTGCAGCTACGTTACTTCCAAAAGTTAAAACCGTACATAAAATATTTCAGTTACCTATGCCATTGCTTTCAGATTCATCTTCAAGTATCAAATTGGATTCACAAGAAGCTATTTACTTAAATAGTATAGACTTGTTTATTTGGGATGAAGCGCCTATGGCTCCGAGATATGCCATTGAAATAATGGATAGAAGCTTGTGTGATATTACAAACAGCGATAAACTATTTTGTGGAAAAATTGTTATTTTAGGTGGAGACTTCAGGCAATTACTTCCTGTAAAAGTTCGTGAAACGCGTAGAGAAACAATAGATTTATCAATAAATCGTAAATTAAATTGGAGTAAGTTTATAAAATTTTCTTTAGTGAAAAATATGCGTGCTTTACCACAAGAACTGGAATTTGCAAAATTTTTACTAAATGTTGGTGATGGAAAATTAAATAATACTTCTGACGAATTGAATATAGAACATTTTCCAAAAAATTGTATTGCGCCGTTTGAAACATATGTAGTTGAAGATATTTATGGTGATATATTTAGACAAAAGAACTATATAAAGGCTATTAATTATGCAAATTTATCTGCACGAAATGCAGATGTAAATGAAATTAATGAAAAGGTTGTCAATTTACTTGATGAGGCATCAGAAAAAGTTTTTACAAGTATTGATAGCACTCAAAATTGCGATAATACGGCTTTTGATGATGTATTACTGCCGGAATATTTAAATACTTTAAATCCTGTATCACTTCCGCCTTATGAATTAAAATTGGAAATTTATTGTATAATAATGCTTATCCGAAATCTAAACGTAAGTGAAGGTCTTTGTAATGGTACCAGATTATTAGTTTTACATTTATCTAATAATTTACTAAAATGTGAAATATTAACTGGTGACAAAAAGGACAAATTGTGTTTTTAAATGGTATCACTTTGTATTCATCTGAAAATGATTACCCATTTGTATTTAAAAGGAGATAGTTTCCTGTTAAAATAGCTTTTGCTATGACTATCAACAAATTTCAAGGGCAAACTTTTGAAAAAATTGGAATTGATTTGAGAAGAGAAGTATTTAATCAGGGACAATTATATGTGGCTTTATCGCGAGTTCGTTCATGGAGTTCATTGAGAATTTATTTAGATACTAAAAATAAGAAAAGTATTAAAAATTATGTATATAAGGAGCTTTATTTGTAGAGTTGCAAGAAAAATTTAATTTCACAATTAAAATATGTTAACCATTTTTTCATAATATCTGTATATATGTTTATCCCATATTTTTTATCTGATTTTTACCAAAACAAGGCTCATTTTGCAATAGCTGTCATCGTTTTCATATAATAGGTCTTTATAATTACTAAAAGCTTAATAGCACGCGTACGTTATTTATAGAATTTTATAATATAAAACCGTATTTAGTATTATTATTCATTATAAAAATGTTCACCTTCAATCATTTGCAGACGTAGGTAATGTAAAATCAGAACGTTAAAAAAAATAGGTACTCAAACGTTCCAAATATAATCATTATTACATTCAAAATTACTATTATACGTCACGCGTACTATTTTTTCCCAAGTTATGAACGCTAATTTTTAACTATGATTTAGATTAAATTAATTTCAATGATAAGGTAATTATATACTCTTTTTTTAGCAAAAAATCTGTTATTATTTACAGTAGAACTATATAGCGTTAATTATTTATATATGTATGTATATATACCGAGGGAACATTGATTCTCGTGGAACGTGCCTGATAAATTTCAAAATCTTGCCATCTCATTGGACGATTCAAATTTAGGGTTAATGGTTACACTTAATTGTCCAATGGGATTGCAGGATTTTTAAATTTATCAGGAACGTTACACGAGAATCAACGTCCATCAGTGCATTTCTAGCTCCTTTAGTATGCATGGGCTTCACGCGCATTCTCAGATCTGCAGTTTTGTTTTTCGCTATTAGTATATACATTTCCGATACTATATGGAGCTAAGGGGCTATTATAAGGAAACGATCGCAAAATCGCAGCGTTGCAGAAAGTGAAAACTGTTAAAAGTACTTACACATTTACATGTTACAACAGTTACAAATTACAAGTATAACCTCAATTGAGCCACGTGTATACAGTGACATTCATATCTATCGACACGTCCAAATCACGTTTCAATTAGCTATCAAAAAGTAAATCATAAATCAAGAAGTAAATTTTAGTTAAAAAAATATTTTGAATGATAATTTTGATTACGTTTCATTGAATAAAATGATTGGGGTTGAAGATTTCACTTCAAATGAAGTAATTGATGCAATTGAAATGAACGATCCAACTGGGTAAATTTCATATTTATTTTCTAATATTTTCATAAATTACTGTTTATTTAAAGAAGCATTCCATTTATTTTTCAGAAAATTTTAACAGAATAATATGATAAATCTTTAAAAATATACGTTTTTATAAAAAAAAAAAAATGTATTCATTGTACGGTTTTCCTTCTCAAAATCTTCTATTTTTTAAATTTTATTTTAGGGATATCATTGGATATGTTGCGAAAGTCAACAACAACTTCCACTCCCCACGGGCAGCTAAATTTCAAAAATTTGTTATTAATAATGCTAGGGGTAGAGAAGTCCAAATAATAGCTTGGAATCAGAACACTAAAATTTTGAAACCAATAACGGAAATGGGCTTGGTAAGTTTTTATATTATTATAACTATAATTACTCGAGCTTTATAATTAATTACTTATAATTATACGTATTTCACAGATTGTACATATCGGATTAGTAAAAGCTTCCCCAATCAGAAATAAAATTTATAATAGTGGCAATGTCAATTTTGAATTGATTATTAAGGAAAATTCTACAGTGGAGATTTATGGGAAATATAAAGAAGAAAATGCTGATAGTGCCATAGAACAAGTAACCATTTCAGAAGCTTATGAAAAAATAAACCAGAAAATAAGTTAGTAACATTAATAGTTATATATCAGTCAAATTTAAAAAATATCTTAGTTCTTTTAAATTTCAGAAATAGAAGCCCTGCTCAAAACAGAATTGAGAAAGTACAAAAACAGAGACTTCGAGTTCACTGTTGGTAGTATAACTGACACTTACTACAAATTAGAAATAAAGGCCAACTGTGATTGTTCATCGCTCAATGCTAAAAAAGGATCATCTATTGAAATCACTGGAATAGTGGAACGATTCCCACCAGGACCACCAGTATTGAGGATTGACAATGTTATCCAAATCAAACTTATAGATACACCAAGAATTTCATTCAAAGAAATATACAAAGAATTTCTGAACAATTTAATTAGTTAGATTTTTAAAAAATTTGGTTTCACTAAAAGCTTTTATATTCTAAACTATTTTGTAATTTTTATACGATTATTTTATAATAAAAATAAGGTATTTTGCTATAATTAGTCTGAGGTTTGTTAAAAAATTACCTGTATATGATCAGAGGTGATTAATAGTAAGTATAATCCACAGAAATGATGTCTTTTTATGTTAAATAAACGTGTTCTCTTTCTTACATACTTATTCATTATTATTCTTTCAGCTATAAAACAAAAATGATCACAAATATTACTATATTTTTCATTATAAAATGTTACACAATAATTCATTTTTATTTTTGTCTATAATTATTATTAGTCATTGCATTCTTAATAAAGTTTAGATCGAAAACATCATAAAATAATTTGAAACATTTTATTTATTTAAGATATAAAAAGTACATAAATAGTAAGTAAATAGAACATAAGTAGTACATAATATAAGAACATAAACTACTATTGCATAAAAATATTGTGCTTAATAATGCATTTATTCTGCAAATAAAAAAATTTCTAAATCTTGATTATTCTTCAACTGTTCGAATAATCTAAAATAAAAATTTATTTATGAACATGTATTTCAGTATTATTGTATATTGTAGAAATTCTAATATTAATATTTTTACCATTTTTCAAACATTGAAACAATTGTGGCCTTTTCATCGTAAAGAGAAGCTACCAGTAGCTTTCAGAGCCAGATAAAATTATCATTCTCCCTATTTTATAAATTTTTTAAAAATAGTACCTTTACGTCAAAATTAAAATCTGTAATATATATATATATATATATAATTATCCCCCCATCCGTTTATGGAGCCCATCCCTGTATATTAGTACCTACAGCCCAGAGATCCCTATGGCAAGTGACTAAAGAAATAATGGACCCTGGGGTTATAGACTCTAGATCGGGCTCCATAAACGCCCGAGAAAAATATTTTATGGGACCCGGGCTCCATAAAAGAAAACGGGCTCCATAAATATGCTCATGTGTATAAAAGGGCTCCATAAATCTGTTAAAACAAATGTATATATATATATATTAAAAAACGAAATATTTTGGAAATAATTATTTAATATAATTGAAAACATATGATACTTACTCAATGCTTAAAATGATAAAATCATCTTGGTTGTACTGCCCCCAGCAGCATCGACAAAAAGTGTGACCAAGCTTCATAAATTTAAAACTCAAATTAATTTGATGATTTTTCGTTTACTGTACCGATTCTTTTTGGCATTCTTGTGCCCTTCAACAGTTCTCCAATACTTTTTTTTCTCATCAGATGCCAAACTAATGCCGTGCTTATCCTGTTCCCATAAGTATGGATATTGTGCATGCTTCACAACACCTTTTATTTTACCGTGTGACCCAATGCTAAAAGTTGTCATATCAACTATAACAGGCATGCGTACTTCTAATTTGTGTGAAATACAATCGGATATACTGCCTTGGTGGATCGTAGAGTTTGGGAGGGACGTCTCCGTAATTATGTTTCTTATATAGCCTGTGGCTTCTACAAAATAAAAATTATAATAAATACTTAGCATGTAATATATATTAAAAACAACTGATTATTATAACTATACTTACGAATCATTCCTTCGTGTTTGACTGCATTTTCTATTGTTGATTCCGGTATACAATCACTTTTATTTTGAGACCGAGTGTATCCCGGTGATGCTTTTAAGAGTCGTACAACTGTATTTGACATGACAGTCAAGTCGAATTGTGTTGTACCACTACTCAATGTGACATTTTTGTACTTCGCAAAAGCTCCATCAATATGAACAATCTGAAAGAACATTTTTTATTTAGACCTTGATAATAAGTTTTTCAAAATAATATTAATTTTTTTTAACATGTACATTTCCAGAATTGATTATGGAGGTGATATTGGTAATAATGTCTTCATCCCAAGCAAGAACTTGGATTATGTCATCCTCATTATTTCTTAATGTGAACTTCATTAATTTTGGCTTCATCTCTGCTTTGTCCACAATGCCAATTATCTCACTAACACAAAAAATAAAAAAAAATATTTCATTTTTATAACATAAATTTTGATAACAAATTTTCAATTGACTTACACTGTCTTTTCATACAGAACAATTTGATTAAGAAGTTCTTTGCTAAATATCAATTTTTCTACTGGAATATCTTTATAATATTCTTCATCCTTTGAATGTTGTTGGTCAGTGTTATTCCCAGTTTTTTGTGAAATGGTGTACTGATGAACTGCAAATAGATGGTTGATGTAACCTATAAATTCATATTAAATTTTTTGGATGAAATAATGAAATTTTTTTATAATGCTAAATAGTATACAATGTATACATATATTATGCAATTAGTGCACGAAAAAAATTATCTCAATGAGGTTGAAGTTTGTCGCCTGAGTAAAGCGAGGCTGACAATAACACGAACACGAGACGAGATTTTATCTTAAAACATGCGCGTGCTGTTACAATATTATCTATTAATACCATGTACATACATAAATATGCGCACGAAGTGTGAAAAAATTATTTTCCTTATTACATTTATTAAGAAAAATACTTACCTAATAACTATGCAAAGATGAAAGAAGAACTCGGGCACTCTTACCAGCCAGGTACAACGTCTTTCTAAGAAAAAGAGATTTCTTTTTCTTCCTTTGTGGGTATAATATCAGCTTTAAACTACGTCCCAAACTGTGATGGGCCCTCGGAGTACGGAAACGGGAAATAATAACTAGATCTAGTTATTTTCAACCAGTGCTACGTTCAAGGCAGAGAATTTGCTTTAGTGAGTGACCGAGTGTAAGCGCGACGTTGCAACGTGTATTTCAAAGCCAAGTCAGGCTAGTTAGGCTGACCCCATCCCCATGCAGCGTTGGCCCCGCGAGGATTCTCCCGATGAAACGGAATCATTTGATTAACTTCAGAGCGAACCAGAACGGAATCATTTGACTAAGTTCAGAGCGCTGCTCCGGCAGACCGCGGCGAAGAGAGCAGATACTATAGCAAAGAATCAAGTGTTCTGTTGAGTTTTCCTTTTTACAAGAGTAAATTTGTGGAAATTATGATGTTAACATACAAGAACATATTTTAGCAGCGATGAAGAGAATTCAGATATGTATTATATACTTATTATATTCTAATAATTTTTTAGTTTTTGCCTTAGCGGAAATATTTTTGTTCTATAAAGTTTTAAAAACTGTTGGTAAGAGTTTACTATAAACTGTTAATTACCAATTATTAATTCATTTTAAATGTCATTAAAAATTATTTGAAAGTGTTTCAAACTCGTATAAACTATTTGAAACTGCGTTCAAAATCCTATATTTCGTAACATTTATAAACAGTTACAAATAGTTTTAAGTAATTGTTGACAATTATTAACTGTTATTGACATTAATAATTTAGTACAAGGTGAATAAAAATTATTCGAATAGATACTTTGTGAGTTTTATTTTTCATTTCAGAAAAACGTGTACATTGCAATGCCAGCCATAGGACTAAATTTTGGAGCTGAGAACTGATTGAAAATGATTAATGGCAATCATATCTGGACTGGTGCAAATAACTTTGATCAAGATAAAAGTTATTATGTTTAAGGGAGGTGAATAATTATGTGTTATCGGGTTCATAAACTTTATGGAACTTTATGTAAAAGCTTTTGGATAGAAGAAAATATTGATGAGTGACCCGTGAGCATAAATAAATAATATAATTTATGATGCTGATTTGACATATTGGTCTGAGCTTTGGTTTGACATCTTCAACGACATTAGTTGATATCAGTGCTGGGCTATTGTCCACATTTACTGAAGCACCCGTTAAAAGATTGTGTTAAATGAATATTGATATACTGAAAAAGAGAAAATGATGTGTTATTGTGAAAAATGTAGTGAATAAAAGTGTTCAGTTAATCTAATTTATGATTTTGTCAAGGTGGGAGACGTCAAAATGTTTCAGAGGAGATCTTTGTAAATATTTTTCTACACAAACTTTAAAAATTCTCAGTGATTCTTAGTTCCTAAACTGGTTGTGATTCTTAATTTTACTAGATTATGTGTGACAATTATGGGTTATTAATTTAAGTTGATTCAATCAATAATAATTTCATATGTACTCTATAGTGTTTGCAACTGAATAATTTTTTCACGAATTGTGGATTTAGAATGATGTTTTACAAATGGCTATAATATCTGGGTTCTTGCGAATAACTTTGATCAAGATAAAAGTTATTATGTTTAAAGGAGGTGAATAATTATGTGTTATGAGGTTCATATACTTTATAATAAGCTTTTGCATAACAGAAAATATTGGTGACACGTGAGCATAAATATACAATATAATTTATGACGCTCATTTGAAATATTGGTCTGAGACTTAAATTGGTTTAAAAAGAATTTGTCATCTTCAACAAAATTAGTTGATATCAGTGCGCTGTGCCATTGTACATATTTACTCAAGCACCAGTTAAAAGAATATGTTAAATGAATATTGAAATATTTTAAAAAGCGAAAATGATGTGTTATTGTGAAAATTTTAGTGAATAAAAGTGCTCAGTTAATCTAATTTATAATTTTATCACAGTGGGAGACGTCAAAATGTTTCAGAGGAGTTCTTAGTAAATATTTTTCTACACAAGATTCAGATAATAATTTCAAAAAGTGATATCAATTCAAGAATGTCAAGAAAGCTTTAATAATTCTCAGTGATTCTTAGTTCATAAACTGGTTGTGTTTCTTAATTTTACTAGATTATTTGTGACAATTATGGGTTATTAATTTAAGTTGTGAAACTTAAAGTTGTGAAATCCATAATAATTTCAAAAGTTCTCTATAGTGTTCACAACTGAATGATTTTCTCAAGAATTGAGGATTTAAAGTGATGTTTTATGTACATAAATGGCAATCATATCTGGACTCTTGGGAATAACTTTGACCAAGATAAAAGTTATCATGTTTAACGGAAGTGAATAATTATGTGTTATGAGGTTCATATACTTTATAATAACCTTTTGCACACAAGAAAATATTAGTGAGTATAGTGACACGCAAGCATAAATATTATGAGGTACATAAACTTTATAATAAGCTTTTGCATAGAAGAAAATATTGGTGAGTGACACGTGAGCATAAATATACAATATAATTTATCACGCTGATTTGAAATATTGGTCTGAGACTTAAATTGGTTTAAAAAGAATTTGTCATCTTCAACAAAATTAGTTGATATCAGTGCGCTGTGCCATTGTACATATTTACTCAAGCACCAGTTAAAAGAATATGTTAAATGAATATTGAAATATTTTAAAAAGCGAAAATGATGTGTTATTGTGAAAATTTTAGTGAATAAAAGTGCTCAGTTAATCTAATTTATAATTTTATCACAGTGGGAGACGTCAAAATGTTTCAGAGGAGTTCTTAGTAAATATTTTTCTACACAAGATTCAGATAATAATTTCAAAAAGTGATATCAATTCAAGAATGTCAAGAAAGCTTTAATAATTCTCAGTGATTCTTAGTTCATAAACTGGTTGTGTTTCTTAATTTTACTAGATTATTTGTGACAATTATGGGTTATTAATTTAAGTTGTGAAACTTAAAGTTGTGAAATCCATAATAATTTCAAAAGTTCTCTATAGTGTTCACAACTGAATGATTTTCTCAAGAATTGAGGATTTAAAGTGATGTTTTATGTACATAAATGGCAATCATATCTGGACTCTTGGGAATAACTTTGACCAAGATAAAAGTTATCATGTTTAACGGAAGTGAATAATTATGTGTTATGAGGTTCATATACTTTATAATAACCTTTTGCACACAAGAAAATATTAGTGAGTATAGTGACACGCAAGCATAAATATTATGAGGTACATAAACTTTATAATAAGCTTTTGCATAGAAGAAAATATTGGTGAGTGACACGTGAGCATAAATATACAATATAATTTATCACGCTGATTTGAAATATTGGTCTGAGACTTAAATTGGTTTAAAAAGAATTTGTCATCTTCAACAAAATTAGTTGATATCAGTGCGCTGTGCCATTGTACATATTTACTCAAGCACCAGTTAAAAGAATATGTTAAATGAATATTGAAATATTTTAAAAAGCGAAAATGATGTGTTATTGTGAAAATTTTAGTGAATAAAAGTGCTCAGTTAATCTAATTTATAATTTTATCACAGTGGGAGACGTCAAAATGTTTCAGAGGAGTTCTTAGTAAATATTTTTCTACACAAGATTCAGATAATAATTTCAAAAAGTGATATCAATTCAAGAATGTCAAGAAAGCTTTAATAATTCTCAGTGATTCTTAGTTCATAAACTGGTTGTGTTTCTTAATTTTACTAGATTATTTGTGACAATTATGGGTTATTAATTTAAGTTGTGAAACTTAAAGTTGTGAAATCCATAATAATTTCAAAAGTTCTCTATAGTGTTCACAACTGAATGATTTTCTCAAGAATTGAGGATTTAAAGTGATGTTTTATGTACATAAATGGCAATCATATCTGGACTCTTGGGAATAACTTTGACCAAGATAAAAGTTATCATGTTTAACGGAAGTGAATAATTATGTGTTATGAGGTTCATATACTTTATAATAACCTTTTGCACACAAGAAAATATTAGTGAGTATAGTGACAAGCAAGCATAAATATTATGAGGTACATAAACTTTATAATAAGCTTTTGCATAGAAGAAAATATTGGTGAGTGACACGTGAGCATAAATATACAATATAATTTATCACGCTGATTTGAAATATTGGTCTGAGACTTAAATTGGTTTAAAAAGAATTTGTCATCTTCAACAAAATTAGTTGATATCAGTGCGCTGTGCCATTGTACATATTTACTCAAGCACCAGTTAAAAGAATATGTTAAATGAATATTGAAATATTTTAAAAAGCGAAAATGATGTGTTATTGTGAAAATTTTAGTGAATAAAAGTGCTCAGTTAATCTAATTTATAATTTTATCACAGTGGGAGACGTCAAAATGTTTCAGAGGAGTTCTTAGTAAATATTTTTCTACACAAGATTCAGATAATAATTTCAAAAAGTGATATCAATTCAAGAATGTCAAGAAAGCTTTAATAATTCTCAGTGATTCTTAGTTCATAAACTGGTTGTGTTTCTTAATTTTACTAGATTATTTGTGACAATTATGGGTTATTAATTTAAGTTGTGAAACTTAAAGTTGTGAAATCCATAATAATTTCAAAAGTTCTCTATAGTGTTCACAACTGAATGATTTTCTCAAGAATTGAGGATTTAAAGTGATGTTTTATGTACATAAATGGCAATCATATCTGGACTCTTGGGAATAACTTTGACCAAGATAAAAGTTATCATGTTTAACGGAAGTGAATAATTATGTGTTATGAGGTTCATATACTTTATAATAACCTTTTGCACACAAGAAAATATTAGTGAGTATAGTGACACGCAAGCATAAATATTATGAGGTACATAAACTTTATAATAAGCTTTTGCATAGAAGAAAATATTGGTGAGTGACACGTGAGCATAAATATACAATATAATTTATCACGCTGATTTGAAATATTGGTCTGAGACTTAAATTGGTTTAAAAAGAATTTGTCATCTTCAACAAAATTAGTTGATATCAGTGCGCTGTGCCATTGTACATATTTACTCAAGCACCAGTTAAAAGAATATGTTAAATGAATATTGAAATATTTTAAAAAGCGAAAATGATGTGTTATTGTGAAAATTTTAGTGAATAAAAGTGCTCAGTTAATCTAATTTATAATTTTATCACAGTGGGAGACGTCAAAATGTTTCAGAGGAGTTCTTAGTAAATATTTTTCTACACAAGATTCAGATAATAATTTCAAAAAGTGATATCAATTCAAGAATGTCAAGAAAGCTTTAATAATTCTCAGTGATTCTTAGTTCATAAACTGGTTGTGTTTCTTAATTTTACTAGATTATTTGTGACAATTATGGGTTATTAATTTAAGTTGTGAAACTTAAAGTTGTGAAATCCATAATAATTTCAAAAGTTCTCTATAGTGTTCACAACTGAATGATTTTCTCAAGAATTGAGGATTTAAAGTGATGTTTTATGTACATAAATGGCAATCATATCTGGACTCTTGGGAATAACTTTGACCAAGATAAAAGTTATCATGTTTAACGGAAGTGAATAATTATGTGTTATGAGGTTCATATACTTTATAATAACCTTTTGCACACAAGAAAATATTAGTGAGTATAGTGACAAGCAAGCATAAATATTATGAGGTACATAAACTTTATAATAAGCTTTTGCATAGAAGAAAATATTGGTGAGTGACACGTGAGCATAAATATACAATATAATTTATCACGCTGATTTGAAATATTGGTCTGAGACTTAAATTGGTTTAAAAAGAATTTGTCATCTTCAACAAAATTAGTTGATATCAGTGCGCTGTGCCATTGTACATATTTACTCAAGCACCAGTTAAAAGAATATGTTAAATGAATATTGAAATATTTTAAAAAGCGAAAATGATGTGTTATTGTGAAAATTTTAGTGAATAAAAGTGCTCAGTTAATCTAATTTATAATTTTATCACAGTGGGAGACGTCAAAATGTTTCAGAGGAGTTCTTAGTAAATATTTTTCTACACAAGATTCAGATAATAATTTCAAAAAGTGATATCAATTCAAGAATGTCAAGAAAGCTTTAATAATTCTCAGTGATTCTTAGTTCATAAACTGGTTGTGTTTCTTAATTTTACTAGATTATTTGTGACAATTATGGGTTATTAATTTAAGTTGTGAAACTTAAAGTTGTGAAATCCATAATAATTTCAAAAGTTCTCTATAGTGTTCACAACTGAATGATTTTCTCAAGAATTGAGGATTTAAAGTGATGTTTTATGTACATAAATGGCAATCATATCTGGACTCTTGGGAATAACTTTGACCAAGATAAAAGTTATCATGTTTAACGGAAGTGAATAATTATGTGTTATGAGGTTCATATACTTTATAATAACCTTTTGCACACAAGAAAATATTAGTGAGTATAGTGACACGCAAGCATAAATATTATGAGGTACATAAACTTTATAATAAGCTTTTGCATAGAAGAAAATATTGGTGAGTGACACGTGAGCATAAATATACAATATAATTTATCACGCTGATTTGAAATATTGGTCTGAGACTTAAATTGGTTTAAAAAGAATTTGTCATCTTCAACAAAATTAGTTGATATCAGTGCGCTGTGCCATTGTACATATTTACTCAAGCACCAGTTAAAAGAATATGTTAAATGAATATTGAAATATTTTAAAAAGCGAAAATGATGTGTTATTGTGAAAATTTTAGTGAATAAAAGTGCTCAGTTAATCTAATTTATAATTTTATCACAGTGGGAGACGTCAAAATGTTTCAGAGGAGTTCTTAGTAAATATTTTTCTACACAAGATTCAGATAATAATTTCAAAAAGTGATATCAATTCAAGAATGTCAAGAAAGCTTTAATAATTCTCAGTGATTCTTAGTTCATAAACTGGTTGTGTTTCTTAATTTTACTAGATTATTTGTGACAATTATGGGTTATTAATTTAAGTTGTGAAACTTAAAGTTGTGAAATCCATAATAATTTCAAAAGTTCTCTATAGTGTTCACAACTGAATGATTTTCTCAAGAATTGAGGATTTAAAGTGATGTTTTATGTACATAAATGGCAATCATATCTGGACTCTTGGGAATAACTTTGACCAAGATAAAAGTTATCATGTTTAACGGAAGTGAATAATTATGTGTTATGAGGTTCATATACTTTATAATAACCTTTTGCACACAAGAAAATATTAGTGAGTATAGTGACAAGCAAGCATAAATATTATGAGGTACATAAACTTTATAATAAGCTTTTGCATAGAAGAAAATATTGGTGAGTGACACGTGAGCATAAATATACAATATAATTTATCACGCTGATTTGAAATATTGGTCTGAGACTTAAATTGGTTTAAAAAGAATTTGTCATCTTCAACAAAATTAGTTGATATCAGTGCGCTGTGCCATTGTACATATTTACTCAAGCACCAGTTAAAAGAATATGTTAAATGAATATTGAAATATTTTAAAAAGCGAAAATGATGTGTTATTGTGAAAATTTTAGTGAATAAAAGTGCTCAGTTAATCTAATTTATAATTTTATCACAGTGGGAGACGTCAAAATGTTTCAGAGGAGTTCTTAGTAAATATTTTTCTACACAAGATTCAGATAATAATTTCAAAAAGTGATATCAATTCAAGAATGTCAAGAAAGCTTTAATAATTCTCAGTGATTCTTAGTTCATAAACTGGTTGTGTTTCTTAATTTTACTAGATTATTTGTGACAATTATGGGTTATTAATTTAAGTTGTTTCAATCCATAATAATTTCAAAAGTTCTCTATAGTGTTCACAACTGAATGATTTTCTCAAGAATTGAGGATTTAAAGTGATGTTTTATGTACATAAATGGCAATCATATCTGGACTCTTGGGAATAACTTTGACCAAGATAAAAGTTATCATGTTTAACGGAAGTGAATAATTATGTGTTATGAGGTTCATATACTTTATAATAACCTTTTGCACACAAGAAAATATTAGTGAGTATAGTGACAAGCAAGCATAAATATTATGAGGTACATAAACTTTATAATAAGCTTTTGCATAGAAGAAAATATTGGTGAGTGACACGTGAGCATAAATATACAATATAATTTATCACGCTGATTTGAAATATTGGTCTGAGACTTAAATTGGTTTAAAAAGAATTTGTCATCTTCAACAAAATTAGTTGATATCAGTGCGCTGTGCCATTGTACATATTTACTCAAGCACCAGTTAAAAGAATATGTTAAATGAATATTGAAATATTTTAAAAAGCGAAAATGATGTGTTATTGTGAAAATTTTAGTGAATAAAAGTGCTCAGTTAATCTAATTTATAATTTTATCACAGTGGGAGACGTCAAAATGTTTCAGAGGAGTTCTTAGTAAATATTTTTCTACACAAGATTCAGATAATAATTTCAAAAAGTGATATCAATTCAAGAATGTCAAGAAAGCTTTAATACAAATGATAATCATATCTGGACTGGTGCGAATAACTTTGATTAAGATAAAAGTTATTATTAAATATTTTCGATTTAAATTGGTTCCTAGATTGGAGAAATATTAGAAATTTGGAGCAAGGGATTTCTCAATTGAAAATGACCAAAGCTGAGCTTTTTGTCAAAAATAGCTAAATATGAGGCAATTGGAATTGGTGGCTTGGGCTTAAACGAGAAATAAATTGATTACAACACTCAAAAGCTCTGTTAGCATCTAAAGAAGGTCACTTAAGGTCTCAAGTAGAATCAGTTTAAATGTTTAAATAAAATTGGAAGGTATGAAACAACGTCATGAAGAACGAAAAAAGACACTTGCAGATACAAATAACTCGCATGACAGAATATCTAGATTTATAAATAGGCTACAGAAAAAGATGCAACTTGTGACAAGAGAAAGCAACATGTACAGGCAACAACTAGATACATATGAAATAGAAATATCTGGATACCAAAATAATAGTTAAGAACGAAAGCAAGTTAGTAAAGAAAAGCAAGAAAGTTAACTAACGAGAATGGTAAGAATTCTGAATAAATGGTTGACGTGAATGAAGCTCCTTAATATAATACAAAATAAGGAACATTAAAATTTCATTTACTATTTTGATCATGGCACTTGTAAATTAAATATTAATAATTTTAAGTATAAATAAATTTCTACAAAAAGTTGCATAAATTTTTTCCTTTTTCTAATTATAATTTTTCTATTCTTACATAGTCTCTTAAAAAGTTGTGGAATCCACAAGTATTCTACGAAAGTCATAACTTATAGACAAGTGTATATTATCATTCCTTGCCAATTTTTTAATTTATTAATAAGAATTAAAAGTTCACGCAAAACCTACGTGTTTGGAAAATAAATTATTGTTATTATCTCTCTTAACAACTGCAAAGTTTCTTTTCGAAAAACAATAATTACATAAAACATATTTAAATAAGAAAAATGAAAAGTTTATGGAAAACTTATATGCTACCTAAAATAAATTATTTTTATTATCTCTCTAAACCACCGTTAAGTCGCTTTGTAAACAAAAATTCAGCACCCCCGTCCCCTCCTTTTCTCTCATCTTTTCTTACTTAACAACTGTATAACGACACCACGAAAAACTTTCAGAAGAGCCTAAATATTTTTTGAAACAGCCAACAAGACATTCTGTACAAGAATAATATACTAACAAACTTTATTTGGAAATTAGAACTACAGAATGTTTGAAAAATGTTTTTTCTAAAAAAGAAAGCATTAACATTTTTTTCTCGAAAATAATTTTTGATATATTCATTTATCTAAATTAAAGTAGAAATAATAAAACTTTCTGCGAAAGTATAAAATAAGGCACGTATAAGGTTTTCCTGGAATCTATAAAAATAAAAAGAAATATATTTTCATATGACTTTACAAATTAATAGTATTGAAAATTTATTATCGTACATAAAATACAGGTTTGATTATATTATTTCAAGAAACGTTACTAATGTAATCATTGTATCGAGCTCCTTATAGAAACATTCAAATTTAAAACTTTTATTGTGACTAACAATACTTCTATTTAATAATAATATTAAAAATGTACTATATAATAAACTCTCATAACATTATACAAATGTTTAAACTAAGGCAAGTATTAGCGCCTCTCTCTCTCTCTCTCTCTCTCTCTCTCTCTCTCTCGCCTCTCTCTCTCTCTCTCTCTCTCTCTCTCTCTCTCTCTCTCCCCTCTCTCAACCAACATTCGTCAAACTGAATACCAAAAACTTTAATAAGAGCTTAAATATTTTTTTTTTAAACAATCAACACGTTTTTAAGAAGAAGAAATTTTTAAGTAAGTTTTAACAACACAATTTTTAAGCAGTCCTTTTATTTCTTCGAATCTTATCAAGTCAATAAGCACACTTTGCAAATGGTGATAATTTTTTCATAACTCTTCAAATAATAATATTGTTAATATAAAACTTTCTATGAAAGTATAAAATGAGGCAAGTATAGTATATTATCCTACGCCTAAATCGATTTTTCTGCTATACCCGTTTCCGAGAAACGTGCTATCTGCTAGCTTATAAAATTAAGCTAGCAGACCGCTTTCGGGTAACTTTGCCAGTATTCGATTTGGCGATTATGGAAAAAGGACATATTTTTGTGCTTATTTTCTGCTGTCAGATAGCCGAAACTAAAAATCACAAAATCATTTGGGAGTCCCAGTACGAGACATATAAGGGAGTTATGTAGACGTCGAATAATTAGGAAAGATAATTATTAAAATAATTCTTAATCGCAAGTAGCAGGGAAAAGCAAGGTCCCCGCGTATAAGGGAGTTACGTAGATGAGTCAAATTAGGCTACAAAATTATTTAAATAATTATTAATTCTAAGTAGCGGGGGGGGGGCGTACGTGTGCCCAATTAGTCAAGAAAATTATTTAAATGATCCTAAAATCCAAATAGCCGGGGGAAGCGAGGTCCACGCGTATAATGAAGTTAGGTAGACGTGCAAAATTAGGCAAGATTATTATTTAAATAATTCTTAATCGCAAGTAGCCTGGGGGAACAAGGTCCTCGGGTACAAGGGAGTTACGTACTCGTGCAAAACTAGGCACAATCATTATTAAAAAATTCTCAAACCCAATTAACCGGGGAAGCAAGGTTTACGCATATAAGGAAGTTACCTAGACGTGCTAAATTAGAGAACACAATTATTTAAATAGTTTTGAAACCCAAGTTGATGGGGAAAGCAAGGTCCACGCTTATAAGAAAGTTACGTAGACATGCATAATTAGGAAAGACAATTATTTAAGTATGTTGAATGTATAACGCCATCCATTTTTATATTAAATAGTTGAGGACGATCTTTGGAGGCAAAATGAAATGATCTTATTTCTTTATGGCAACGTTTCGTTGGCTTACAGTACGCCAACCTCATTGAGTCGAGAATAACATCTGATCGACGTATGATATATACGTTTATAATTTCGACCTGATGAGGTTGGCGTACTAAGCCAACGGAACGTTGCCATAAAGAAATAAGATCATTTCATTTTGCCTCCAAAGATCGTCCTCAACTATTTAAATTATTTAAATAGCTCTAAGACCTAAGTAGTCGGGGAGGCGAAGTCCACACGTACAAGGGAGTTACGTAGATGTGCCATATTTGACAAGACAATTATTTAAATAATTCCAAAATCCAAATAGAGTGGACAGCAAGGCGCGAGCGTCTAACGAAGTTACGTAGACGTGCAAAACTAAGCAACATCATTATTGAAATTATTCTAATACACAAGTAACCGGGGAAGCAAAGGCACCGCGCAGAGCAAAGTTACGTAGATGGACCAAATTAGGCAAGGTCATAATTTAAATAATTCTAAAACCCAAGTAGCTGGGAAAGCTAGGTCCACGCGTATAAGGAAGTTACCTAGACGAGCTAAATTAGGGAAGACAATTATTTAAACAGTTCCAAAACCCGAGTTGCGGGGAGAGCAAGGTCCACGCGTATAAGGAAGTTACCTAGACTTGTAAAATTAGGCAAGATCATTACTTAAATAATTCTAAAACTCAAGAAACCGGGGGAAGCGAGGTCGTCCCGTATAAGGAAGTTACCTAGACGTACTAAATTAGCGAAGACAATTATTTAAATAGTTCCAAAGCCAAGTTTCGGGGAAAACAAGGTCCACGCGTTTAAGGGAGTTACGTAGATGTGCATAATTAGGAAAGATTATTATTTAAATAATTCTTAATCGCAAGTAGCCTGGTGAAACAAGGTCCTCACGTACAAGGGTGTTACGTAGACGTGCAAACATAGGCAACATCATTAATGAAATTATGCTAATGCACAAGTAACCGGGGTAGCAAAGGCAACGCGCACAGCGGAGTTACGTGGACGTACTAAATTAGGCAAGGTCATAATTTAAATAATTCTAAAACCCAAGTAGCCGGGAAAGCAAGGCCCACGCGTATAAGGAAGTTACCTAGACGTGTAAAATTAGGCAAGCTCATTACTTATATAATTCTAAAACTCATGAAACCGGGGAAGCGAGGTCATCCCGTATAAGGAAGTTACCTAGACGTGCTAAATTAGCGAAAACAATTATTTAAATAGTTCCAAAGCCAAGTTTCGGGGAAAACAAAGTCCACGCGTATAAGGGAGTTACGTAGATGTGCGTAATTAGGCAAGATTATTATTTAAATAATTCTTAATCGCAAGTAGCCTGGTGAAAGAAGGTCCTCACGTATAAGGGTGTTACGTAGACGTGCAAAACTAAGCAACATCATTATTGAAATTATTCTAAAACACAAGTAACCGGGGATGCAAAGGCAACGCGCACAGCGGAGTTACATAGACGTACTAAATTAGGCAAGGTCATAATTTAGATAATTCAAAAACCCAAGTAGCCGGGAAAGCAAGGCCCAAGCGTATAAGGAAGTTACCTAGACGAGCTAAATTAGGGAAGACAATTATTTAAACAGTTCCAGAACCCAAGTTGGCGGGGAAAGCAAGGTCCGCGCATATAAGGGAGTTACGCAGACATGCATAATTATAGGCAAAATAATTATTTAAATTATTCTAAAATCCAAGTTGCCGGGAGAGCAAGGTCCAAGCGTATAAGGAAGTTACCTAGACTTGTAAAATTAGGCAATATCATTACTTAAATAATACTAAAACTCAAGAAACCGAGGGAAGCGAGGTCGTCCCGTATAAGGAAGTTTCCTAGACGTGCTAAATTAGCGAAGACAATTATTTAAATAGTTCCAAAGCCAAGTTTCGGGGAAAACAAGTTCCACGCGTATAAGGGAGTTACGTAGATGTGCATAATTAGGCAAGATTATTATTTAAATAATTATTAATCGCAAGTAGCCTGGTGAAACAAGGTCCTCACGTATAAGGGTGTTACGTAGACGTGTAAAACTAGGCAACATCATTATTGAAATTATTCTAAAACACAAGTAACCGGGGAGGCAAAGGCAACGCGCACAGCGGAGTTACGTAGACGTACTAAATTAGGCAAGGTCATAATTTAAATAATTCTAATACCCATGTAGCCGGGAAAGCAAGGCCCACGCGTATAAGGTAGTTACCAAGACACGCTAAATTAGGGAATACAATTATTTAAATAGTTCCAAAACCCAAGTTGGCGGGGAAAACAAGGTCCACGCATATAAGGGAGTTACGTGGACGTGTATAATTAGGCAAGACCATTATTTAAATAATTCTAAAGCCCAAGTAGCCAAGGGAAGCCAGGTAGGTACTTGCGTATAAAGAAGTTAGGTGGACATATTCAATTAGGCATGATTATTATTTAAATAATTCTTAGTCGCAAGTAGCAGTGGAAAGCAAGGTCCACGCGTATAAGGAAGTTACGTAGACGTGAATAATGTGGCAAAACAATTATTTAAATAGCTCTATAAAACCCAAATAGCCAGTTGAAGTGAGGTATACTTGCGTATAAGAGAGTACGTATGTGTGTAAAATTAGGCTAGATCATTATTTAAATAGCTCCAAAATCCAAGTTTCCGGGGTAGCAATAGGGCAACGCGTACGGCGTATTTTCGTAGGCGTACTAAATTAGATGAGGTCATTTTTTAAATAATTCTAAAATCCAAGTAGCCAGAAAAAAGGTCCACGCGTATAAGGATATTACCTAAACGTGCTAAACTAGGCAAGGTCATTACTTAAATATTTCTAAAGCTCAAGTAACCGGGAGAAGCGGGTTCCTCGTGTATAAGAAAGTTACTTAGACGTGCAAAATTGTCGCAAGATTATTATTTAAATAATGCTTAATCTAGCAGCCGGGGAAGCAAGGTCCACGCGGATAAGGCAGTTACTCAGACGTTCAAAACTAGGGAAGACAATTATTTAAATAGTTCCAACACCCAAGTTGCCGGGAAAGCAAGGCCCACGCATATAAAGGAGTTACGTGGACGTGCATAATTAGGCAATACCGTTATTTAAATAATTCTAAAACCCAAGTAGCCAGTGGAAGCGAGATACTTGCGTATAAAGAAGTTACCTTGACGTGCTGAATTAAGTAACAAAATTATGTAAATAATACTAAAAACATTCTAATGCCCTCCTTTACGTGGACCCGCCGTCCTTCGGCTACTTGGTTTTTAAAATTATCTAAGTAATTATTTTGCCTGATTTTGCATGTCAACATAAGGGGATTTTGTGCGTGGATCTTGTATCCCCGAATATTTAGGTTGTAGAATTATTTAAATAATGATTTTGCCTAATTTTGCACGACTATAAATGCCTTATACGCGTGGACCTTGCTCACCTCAGTTAGTTTAGTTTGTTAGACGTAGAAAATTAAGCAAGATCATTATTTAAATAATTCTAACTTTAAATAAAGTGAAGCGACCTTCATTTGTAATGATGGGGAGTCGGAGAGGTGGCTGCGAGAGGCAGTGCCGTCCGTCAATCTCGGTGTCGTGACTCTGGCGAGGATTGTCGTCCCGGAGGAACTCATCAAGAGAGTCAATGTGACGGCACTGGTACCACCGCCAAGAAGAGAAGCCTCCCAGCTGGTCAAGCTCCTGGGGCGCCAGAACCCGGTGTTGGATACGTCAAAGTGGAGGATTCTCCAGTGCTTGGAGGGGGGCCCGGCTTGCCTCCTTCGCCTGGGGGTTGACGAGGCCCCTCTGGGTGTTCTAGAGGCCAGGGTTGGCAAGGCCTTCCTGGGGACAAGCGAGATCACCTTTAGCTGGTCTTCGAAGAATCCGGTTGGCGAGGACGCGAAAGGGAAGCAGGATGATGTAGGGGTGGATCAGCATTGAAATGGTTGATACGCAAGTGGACATCCTGCAAATTAACTTGCATCACAGTAAAAGCGCCTCAGTGGTATTAACCAGGTGCATGACTGTCAGACACACATGCCCAGCTATTGCGCTGGTGCAAGAATCCTGGCTGGTCAGGAACGAGATAAAGGGACTATCGGTCACGGGGCGTGTCTACGCGAGTGGGGAGCATGTCGGGCAAAGAGCGTGCGTGGTCGTGAAAGGGCTGGAGGCGACGCTCATGCAGGAATTCTCAACGAGAGACCTAGCGGTGGTAAGAATTCGTGGGAAGTACGGCGTCAACAGGGGCAAAGAGTTCACCGTAGCATCTGTTTACTGTGCGCATGAGAGAAAATCCCCGAGAGGTGGTTAAAAGGTTAACCAGGTACTGTAGGAAGGAAGGACTCGGGCTCATTGTTGAATGTGATGCCAACGCCCACAATGAGGCGTGGGGTAGCACGGACACAAATGAGCGGGGAGAGGAACTCCTGGAGTACCCGATTGAGAAAAACCTCATGGTTTTAAACACAGGTGCGGAACCGATCTTTGTCACGTCTAACAGAAGCGAGGTACTCGATACCACCTTCTGTTTCGGACTGCTGAAGGGATGGGTTTTACGACTGGAGAGTCTCTGAGGAGCCCTCCATGTCGGACCATAGGATTATCAGAGCGCCACCTTAAGGGGCATTGTCCCCAACGTGGTCTGGTATAGGGATCCCAAACAAACAGACTGGGATGGCTTTAGAGCCTCAATACGGCGATGCACAGTCGGATTCAGGGGGCGAGATATGGTACACCGAACGAGCTGGAACGCACCGAAGCCTTTATCAGGACGGTGATCATAATCGTGTTCGAGGAAAATTGTCCCATCACTCAAAAAACCACTGGACGCAGCAGGCGGAGTGGAGTAAAGAGTCGGAGGCAAGGCGGAAGGAAGCAGGTAGGCTCTTTAATAGAGCGAGGAAAAAGAACACGATAGAGATTTGGGAAGCCTACAAGCTTAGTCAAAGACTATAAGAGCCTCATTAGAGAGGAAAATCGTGACTCTTGGAGGAAATGGTGCTCAGAGTGTAGCACAATAAGCGACACGGCTAGACTTTTCAATGTCCTAGCGGGGACTCCAAATGGGAAACTAAGGCTAATAAGGAAGGCTGATGGGAGTTTTACTAGGACACCGGAAGAGACCCGGCAGTGCTGCTGGAGACCAATATCCCTGACTTCAGGCGGACGGGTGGGGCGGACGAGCCCCCCTCCCTCCCGGAGGGCTGGTAGAAAGGCGGATTGGAGCATAGCAGAGCAGGTAGTCACAGCGCAAAGGGTCAAAGAGGCTATCATGTCCTTACAGCCATACAAAGCACCATGCCTGCAGGCATGGATAACATCACCCCAGTGCTGCTGCAACAGGACCTGGAGGAGATTACGGGACTGCCGACAGGGGTACTGAGGGGCTGCATAGCCCTTGGGTACACATCCAGGAAGTGGCTTAAAACAAAGGTGAATGTCATCCAAGCCAGGGAAGAAGAGTTACACGGATGTGAAAGATTACAGGCCCATTAGCCCACGTCATTTCTTTTGAAGACGCGATTGAAAAGCTTGTGGATGGCTATCTTAAAGAAGGTCCTCTGAAGATCTGTCCGCTTCACGAGGAACAACACGCGTATCGCACGGGCAGGTCAGTGGAAACAGCGCTCCTTTCGGTGGTCAACTACGTTGAAGAACAGCTTGAGCTGAAAGGAGTATGCATAGGAGCCTTTCTGAACGTTGAAGGAGCGTTCAATCGGACCTCTAGAGAGGCGATCCGGAAGGATGCGGTAGAACATGGTATCCCTAAGAGCATCATTGACTGGATCATGAGCTCCTTCATGGTGAGTAGGGAATGGTGAGTAGGGAATCTTGGATGGGACACTCGATCGGTGGGCGAGTATCCGAAGGCTGTCCCCAGGTTTTGTCCCCCCTACTGTAGAGCCTGGTGGTAGACAGCCTACTACGAGTACTAAACGGGGTGGGAGTCAAGGCGGTAGGATATGTGGACGATATAGCTATCCTAGCGAGGGAAGCTTATGAAGAAGTTCTTAGGGACTTGGTTCAAGGAGCCCTCAAGGCAACGAAGGAGTGGTGCAGTAGCAAAGCATAGCGAATTCATGGGGATAAATCGGTAGCCCTTATCTTCACAAAGCGCTATAAAATTAGAAAGCTGAGGAAGATGAAGGCGGGGAACTTAGAGATTCCTTTCGCGGAGGAAACCAAATATCTGGGAGTTATCCTCGATAGAAAGTTACTCTGGCGCAGGTACCTCGAGGAGAAATGTAGAAAAACAATCTCCACTTTCTGGCAATACAGAGGAGCATTGGGTTCAAGGTGGGGAGTGGATCCGCGGCAAATGCACTGGATCTACTCTGCCATTATTGTGCCGAGGTTAACGTTTGCCTCAGTAGTCTGGTGGAGCAGAACACTGCGGAGCACGGATTGCGCGAAGCTGAATCGGGTACAGGCGCTTTTCTTAAGAGCATAACTGTCACTAGGAGGAGTACACCCTGTGCCGCTATGAGGACCATGCTGAACCTACCGTCTCTGGCACTGCACATCAAGTCTGAGGCAATGAATACGGCATACCGGTTAGGTTGCGTCGGTCTGTGGAAAACGGACAGCAAGAGGCATAAACGGCTGTTCGGGGATTCACTGAGGGAGCTCTGGAAAGAACCGCAGGATATAATACCACCTCAACCGGTAAGGAAGGGGAGATGCAAAATCCACATTCCGGAGAGGGTGAGGTGGGAGGAATATAGACCCAAACACGGCGAAATTTGGTTCACGGACGGGTCTAGGGCAAAGGAAGGGGTGGGAGCTGGCTTCTGTGGACCTAGGCAGCAGGACAGCTTCTGCTTTAAAATGGAAAGCTACAACACGGTTTTCCAGGCCGAGGTACTCGCGATCAAGTCATACGCGGAGGGACTAACAAGGGCTGGCAAGTCGGGCTAGATTATTTGGATCTGCTCGGACAGCCAGACGGCATTAAGAGCCATCGAGAAGACCGTTACTTGCTCTAAGTTAGTAATGGAAACAAAGACCTCGTTGGATGCACTAGGTATGGTTAACCTTCTCAACTTAACCTGGATTCCGGGTCACTCCGGGTGGAAAGGTAATGAAAGGGCGGATACTCTTGCTAAACAAGGGGGTCGCACTCACGGCCCCATTAGACAGCAAGCTGGCATGTCGGCGCAAGAAGGCCGGAGCAGAATAGCTGCTCACATCATGAGCCTATGCGAAATGAAGTAGCTCGCGACTGAGCGTTGCAGCAAATCCAAGGCCATGTGGGGAGTAACGGGTGACCAATGGGGCCGAGAACTTCTCTCCCTCGGCAGGTGGCAACTCAGAAGGGCAGTAAAACTGATAACAGAGCACTGCGACCTGCGGGGTTTCCAACACCCAGGTGCGGGGAAGACTGTGAGAAAACGCCAATCCACGTGATCTGTGAGTGCCCTGCACTGGCGGAATCCAGAAGGAAGTGGTTTGGCAGGGCGGTGTCAATACCAGAAGAGATCAGGGAGCACAGAATTAGGGGGGTCCTTGACTACTGCTCTGCAGTTGGCCTCCCCTAAGGTGGGACCCGAGGTAGGTGGGGAATAGCGTACAATGGCAAGCAAGCTAAGAGCGCTACACCGTTATGGTCCCCGCGAGTTTACAATCTAATCTAATCTAATGAGGGAGTTACGTAGGCGTGCAAAAAATAAGCAATGTCATTATTTAAATAATTCTTAAACCCAAGTTGCCACGGGTAGCGAGGCACTTGCGTATAAGGGAGTACATAGGCATGGACAATTGGGCAATATCATTATTTAAATTATTCTAAAAATGAAGTAACCGGGGGTGTAAAGACAGTCCGAATAAGGAAGTTACGTAGACGTTCAAAATAAACCAAGATTATTATTTAGATAATTTTTAATCATAAGTTGCCGGGGGAAACGAAGTACACGTGTTTCAGGTAGTAACAGAGACGTGCAAAATTAGAAAATCATTATTTAAATAATTCAAATACACAAGTAGCTAGGGAAGGCAACGTCCATGCGTATAAGGGAGTTACGTAGACGTGCAAATTAGGCATGATTATTATTTCAATATTAGAAAACTCCGGTTGCCGATGGGAGGGAGGTCCACACGTATAAGGGAGATACGTAGATATGAAAAATTATGCAAGATCATTCTTCAAATAATTTTGAAACCTAACTATCCGTGGGAAGCGAGGTCCACGCGTATAAGGGAGAGATAGGCGTTCAAAATTAGGCAATTATATGATTGAAAAAGTTCTTAAACATATGTAGCCGGGGGAAGCGAGGTTCTCGTCTATAAAATGGTTACGTTGACATGCACAATCAGGCAAAACAATTACTTAAATAATTTTGAAACCCAAGTTGCGGGAGGATGGGAGGTCCACGTAAACTAGGGCATTAGTTTTCCAAATTATTTACATAATTTTGTTGCTTAATTCAGCGCGTCTGTGTAACTTCCTTATTCGCGAGGACCTGGCTTCCCCCGGCTACTTGGGTTTTAAAACTATTTAAATAATTTACATCCCTAATTTTGCACGTCTAGGTAATTAACCTAATACGCGTCGACCTCGCTGTCTCCGACAACTTGGGTTTCAAAACTATTTAAATAATTGTCTTCGTTAATTTAGCACGTCTACGTAACTTATTCCTTATACGCGAGGACCTCGCTTCTCCCGGTTACTTGTTGTAGAATTATTTAAGTAATGATCTTGTCTAATTTTACACGTCTAGGAAACTTCCTTATATGCGTGAAACTTGCTCTCCCCGCAACTTGGATTTGAGAATTATTTAAATAAGTGTTTTGCATATAATTTAGCATGTCTAGGTAACTTCCTTATACGCGTGGACCTTGCTTTCCCGGCTACTTGGGTTTTAGAATTATTTAAATAATAGTCGTACTTGGCTTTGCACGTCTATGTACTCCATTATACGCAAGGACCTCGCTTCCCCCGGCTACTTGGGTTTTAGAATTTATTTACTTTGGTTTATATAATTGTCTTGCCTCATGGTGCACGTCTATCCAACGACGTCATACGCATGGATTTTGCTTTCCCAGGCTACTAGCGATTAAGAATAATTTAAATAATAATCTTTCCTAACTTTGCTCGTCTACGTATTTCCCTTATACGCGTGGAGCTCCCCACCCCCGTCTACTTGGGTTTTAGATTTATTTAAATAATGATCTTGCCTAATTTTCCACATCTAGGTAACTCCTTTATCTGAAAAATCTCAGGTGAGATCTTAGGTGATTTCTCAGGTGAGATCTCATGTAAAATCTCTCGCCAAAATCTCACCTGAGATTCTGCTCCAGATGCTGCAGAAAACTTACGTTAATTAAAAATCAGCTTCTTCAGTATTGGGAATCGCCTTTTAGGATGTTTTACCCCCCAGATGAGCTCAAAAATACATGTTTAAAAGCATTTTACACAATTTTTCAATTTTTAAAATTGATACATGATATCTCACCTGAGATCTCACATGATATATCACCTGAGAAATCACCTGAGATCTCATGTATCAAATTTTAAAAATTGAAAAATTGTGTAAAATGCTTTTAAACATGTATTTTTGAGCTCATCTGGGGTAAAACATCCTAAAAGGCGATTCCCAATACTGAAGAAGCTGATTTTTAATTAACGTAAGTTTTCTGCAGCATCTGGAGCAGAATCTCAGGTGAGATTTTGGCGTGAGATTTTACATGAGATCTCACCTGAGAAATCACCTGAGATCTCACCTGAGATTTTTCAATAGGGGTTGCTTTCCCCGGCTACTTGGGTTTTAGAACTAGTTAAATAATGACCTTGCCTAATTTAGCACGTCGATTAAGAATAATTTAAATAATAATCTAGACTAACTTTCCACGTTTACGTAACTCCCTTATACGCGTGGACGTTCCCTTCCCTGGATACCTGGGTTTTTGAGTTATTAAAATAATTGTCTTGCCCAATTTACGGCGTATATATCTCCCTTATATTCGTGCAGTGGACCTCGCCTCCCCGTCTACTTGGGTTTTAGAATTATTAAAATAATGATCTTGCCTAATTTTCTACGTCTAACAAACTGAAGTAGCTGGGGTAAGCAAGGTCCACGCGTATAAGGGATTTATAGTCGTGCAAAATTAGGCAAAATCATTATTTAAATAATTCTGCAACCTAAATATCCGGGGATACAAGATCCACGCACAAAATCGCCTTACGTTGACATGCAAAATCAGGCAAAACAATTACTTAGATAACTTTGAAAACGAAGTAGCGGAAGGACGGGGGGTCCACGTAAAGAAAGGTATTAGAATGTTTTTAGTATTATTTACATAATTTTGTTACTTAATTCAGCACGTCCAGGTAACTTCTTTATACGCAAGTATCTCGCTTCTACTGGCTACTTGGGTTTAGAATTATTTAAATAATGGTATTGCCTATTATGGACGTCCACGTAACTCCCTTATATGCGTGAACCTTGTTTTCCCGGCAACTTGGGTTTTGGAACTATTTAAATAATTGTTTTCCATAGTTTTGGACGTCTAAGTAACTCCCTTATGCGCGTGGACCTTGCTTCCCCGGCTACTTGAGATTAAGGATTATTTAAATAATAATCATGCCATAATTTTGCACGTAACTTTCTTTTACGCGAGGACCTCGCTTACCCCGGTTACTTGAGTTTTAGAATTATTTAAGTAATTACCTTGCCTAGTTTAGCACATTTAGGAAACGTCCTTATACGCGTGGACCTTTGTTTCTGGCTACTTGGATTTTAGAATTATTTAAAAAATGACCTCGCCTAATTTAGTACGCCTACGAAACTACGCCGTACGCGTTGCCATTGCTACCCCAGTAACCTGGGTTTTAGAAGTCATTAAGTAATGATCTAGCCTAATTCTTTCCCCGGAAACTTGGGTTTTGGAGCTATTTAAATAATTATCTTGCCTAATTTTATACGCATACGTAGTCTCTTGTACGCAAGTATACCTCACTTCCACTGGCTATTTGGATTTTAGAATCATTTAAATAATTATCTTGCCTAATATGGCACATAATCTACGCAAGTCCTTTGTACGTGTGAACCTCGCCTCCCCCGGCTACTTAGGTTTTAGAGCTATTTAAATAATTGTTTTGCCAAATTATTCACGTCTACGTAACTTCCTTATACGCGTGGATCTTGCTTTCCACTGCTGCTTGCGACTAAGAATTATTTAAATAATAATCATGCCTAATTGAGCACGTCCACCTAACTTCTTTATACGCAAGTACCTAGCTCGCTTCCACTGACTACTTTGGTTTTAGAATTATTTAAATAATGGTCTTACCTAATTATGCACGCCCGCGTGAAAATGTAATATGAGATCTCATATGAGATTGTAATTGAGATCTCATATAGATTTCACATGAGATCTATATGAGTTCTCATATGAGATCTCATATGAGATCCTTATACGAATTTCAGACATTATATAACTCATGTGAGATCTCATATGAGATCTCATCAGTCATTTTCTATTAAGTAAAAAAATTTGAGACATTAGATCTCATCTGCGATCTCATATGAGACCTCGTCTGCAATTTTCCTTAGTTAATAAATAATTTATTTTTGCAATAAATTTATTTTTTATAATATTTATTTTTTTAATAAATGTTATATTTTATGGAATATTTAGAAATAGAATGAAATAAAATATTAACATTAGTAAAACGTATTGATAAAACTTTATTGCTTTTTTTTAAGATTCATTAAAATATACTGTTTATTCATACTTTTACATTAACAATAAATTATTTATTAATTAATTAACATTGCAGAGATCTGAGATCTCATATGAGATCTCATATTAGATTTTACATGAGTTCTAAGGTCTGAAATTTTTTTATTAATTATAAAATTGCAGATGAGATCTCTTATGAGATCTCAGATAAGATCTAACGTCTCAAATTTTTTTACTTAATAGAAAATGGCTGATGAGATCTCATATGAGATCTCACATGAGATATAATGTCTGAAATTCGTATAAGGATCTCATATGATATCTCATATGAGAACTCATATAGATCTCATATGAAATCTATATGAGATCTCAATTACAATCTCACATAAGATCTCATATTATATTTTCACGTGGGCGTCCACGTAACTCCCTTATGCGCGTGGATCTTGTTTTCCCCGCCAACTTGAATTTGGAACTATTTAAATAATTGTCTTTCCTAATTTAGCACGTCTAGGTAACTTCCTTATACGCACAGATCATGTTTTCCCTCTACTTGGGTTTTGGAATTATTTAAATAATTGTCTTGCCTAATTAGGATGTTTTACCCCCCACAAGAGCTCAAAAATACATGTTTAAAAGCATTATATACAATTTTTCAATTTTTAAAAATTGATACATGAGATCTCAGGTGATTTCTCAGGTGAGATATCATGTGAGATCTCAGGTGAGATATCATGTATCAATTTTTACAAATTGAAAAATTGTGTAAAATGCTTTGAACCATGTATTTTTGAGCTCTTCTGGGGGTAAACATCCAAAAGGCAATTTCCAATACTGAAGAAGCTGATTTCTAATTAACGTAGGTTTTCGGCGAGCATCTGGAGCAGAATCTCAGGTGAGGTTTTTGGCGTGAGATTTACATGATGATCTCACCTGAGAAATCACCTGAGATCTCACCTGAGATTTTTCAGTCAAAGATTAGATGTGCCATATTAGGCAAGACAATTATTTAAATAATTCCAAACCCAAGTAGAGGGAAAGCATGATCTGTGCGTATGAAGTTACCTAGACGTGCTAAATTAGGAAAGACAATTATTTAAATAGTTCAAAATCAAGTTGGCGGGGAAAACAAGATCCACGCGTATAAGGGAGTTACGTGGACGCCCACGTGAAAATATAATATGAGATCTCATGTGAGATTGTAATTGAGATCTCATATAGATTTCATATGAGATCTATATGAGTTCTCATATGAGATATCATATGAGATCCTTATATGAATTTCAGACATTATATCTCATGTGAGATCTCATATGAGATCTCATCAGCCATTTTCTATTAAGTAAAAAATTTGAGACGTTAGATCTTATCTGAGATCTCATAAGAGATCTCATCTGCAATTTTATAATTAATAAAAAAATTTCAGACCTTAGAACTCATGTAAAATCTAATATGAGATCTCATATGAGATCTCAGATCTCTACAATGTTAATTAATTAATAAATAATTTATTGTTAATGTAAAAGTATGAATAAACAGTATATTTTAATGAATCTTAAAAAAAAAGCAATAAAGTTTTATCAATACGTTTTACTAATGTTAATATTTTATTTCATTCTATTTCTAAATATTCCATAAAATATAACATTTATTAAAAAATAAATATTATAAAAAATAAATTTATTGCAAAAATAAATTATTTATTAACTAAGGAAAATTGCAGACGAGGTCTCATATGAGATCGCAGATGAGATCTAATGTCTCAAATTTTTTACTTAATAGAAAATGACTGATGAGATCTCATATGAGATCTCACATGAGTTATATAATGTCTGAAATTCGTATAAGGATCTCATATGAGATCTCATATGAGAACTCATATAGATCTCATGTGAAATCTATATGAGATCTCAATTACAATCTCATATGAGATCTCATATTACATTTTCACGCGGGCGTACATAATTAGGTAAGACCATTATTTAAATAATTCTAAAACCAAAGTAGTCAGTGAAAGCGAGCTAGGTACTTGCGTATAAAGAAGTTAGGTGGACGTGCTCAATTAGGCATAATTATTATTTAAATAATTCTTAGTCGCAAGCAGCAGTGGAAAGCAAGATCCACGCGTATAAGGAAGTTACGTAGACGTGAATAATTTGGCAAAACAATTATTTAAATAGCTCTAAAACCTAAGTAGCCGTGGGAGGCGAGGTTCACACGTACAAAGGACTTACGTAGATTATGTGCCATATTAGGCAAGATAATTATTTAAATGATTCTAAAATCCAAATAGCCAGTGGAAGTGAGGTATACTTGCGTACAAGAGACTACGTATGCGTATAAAATTAGGCAAGATAATTATTTAAATAGCTCCAAAACCCAAGTTTCCGGGGGAAAAATTAGGCTAGATCATTACTTAATGACTTCTAAAACCCAGGTTACTGGGGTAGCAATGGCAACGCGTACGGCGTAGTTTCGTGAGGCGTACTAAATTGAAGGCGAGGTCATTTTTTAAATAATTCTAAAATCCAAGTAGCCAGAAAAAAAGGTCCACGCGTATAAGGACGTTTCCTAAATGTGCTAAACTAGGCAAGGTAATTACTTAAATAATTCTAAAACCAAGTAACTGTAAGCGAGGTTCGAAAAAAGTGAAAGTTACGTGCAAAATTATGGCATGATTATTATTTAAATAATCCTTAATCTCAA